>JAMPIV010008447.1:0-311012 GCA_024509875.1 Oreohelix idahoensis
AATTTTACCCCCCCCCCCCCCCCCCCCTTATTATTCCCCCTTTTTCAAAATATTATTAATTTTTTTATTTTCACATCTTCTTTTGTTTTATATTATTATTATTGATAATATTCATTTCCCCCCCACCCCCCCCCCCCCCCCCCCCCATTTCATTACCTCTCCTTCTTATAGCCTCCGACCGCCCCCCCCACATCCACTTTTTTTGATTGTGTTCAAGGTCTGCATTGTCCGTTCGGTCCTCCTGAGTGTGTTCGTGTGGGGAGGGCTTCTTTTGACGCGGGTTTTGTTATCCACAAATGCGACTTAATTAAATTTCAGGGGGAGAGTGAGAAGAGAATCGCACAGCATGGTTTTGTCTTGAGTTTTGATATGACTGAATATATCACACGGATGGTTTGTTTCATTGTTATGTTAATGAGAGTAGACTTTTGGTAGAAGTGTGGTGTCTACGAGTGTATATGACTTTTTCATCTGTATTTCAATTTTGACCTTGTAATATTATATTTTTAATTAATGCAACACATGATGTCAATTATTAAGCTGATTTAATATACTATTTAAAAAACCTAACCCCCCCCCCCCCTCCTCCCGTTATCACTAAAGAATAAAGAGTACGCTCTATATTTTTCCAATAAGTGGGAAGAAGCAAGGTCCTTTTTTTCTTTCTTTCTTTCTTTCTTTCTTTTTCTCTTCCTTCTCTTTTTAATCAACACTACCATTACCAAAAATGTAAAATGTGTAACCTGGGAGTACTAGAGTGTGTAAATGAGTGTGTGCAAGGTGTGGAAGTAATTTTAAAAAAAAAATATATTTTTTTATAGCTGCAAAAAAAAAAAAAAAAATAAGGCGGTGCTCCCAGGTTGAGGCCCTTCCATTGCACTCCGGTTGGGTTGACCCCTGCGATCACCCCAAATGCGGGTGACTCGGGTGCGTAATTTTTTCGTAGGGGGGACTGCGTTCGCGCTATCCCCTGACTAATACCAATAACATGAGTGGTCTTAATCTTTATTTTGTTGAAAATTGTCTCGCTCACAGTTTAGCCCAAAATGTAACATAATTCGACAACAACTAACTAGAAAGAATTGTGAGTCAAACAGTTTTTCAATATACTTGGCAAGATATTACCTATAGCGATCGTCAGCATGCTAGAAAACGTACGCTGGATTATATAAAATTGAGAATTAAATACAGAACATTTCTGAAAAAAAAAAAAAAAAAAGTGGAACACGAAACTTTTTTTGACGGCGTAACTGCCTTACATAAATGTTTATATAAATAAGAACGTAGTGCAAGTCGGCTTTAGTGTGAATCGTTTTAGGAAGGTTTAACTATTCTTTGGTTTTAATTGTACTATTGCGTTGAGGTGTGCTTCTAAAGTGCATTCTGAAGAGAGTGGTACCAGTTTTAAGTGGAGCATAGGGAGCAACGCTGGTGTAATGTTTACCACACTGCGCTAGCGATCAGGTGTTCAAGGAAATGAAAATGGTGAGGATGACAAGGAAAGACCTTGAACTGATGGTACGCAACAGGAGGACATAGCATGTGTTCGTGGAAGTCCTATGCTCCTTGGGGAGCTAAAGGGTATTGATTGATTGTTTGAATTATATGTTATTTGTTACAGTGACACAGTTTGATCATAGGATGAGCAGAATAAACAATACTGAAGCAAAAAAAAAAAAAAAATGAACAGGGTATTACAGCAGCATAGGAGACGAAAACAACAACAACAACAATGAGTTACCCAGGTTTCGTTCAATCCCTTTTAATAATGGAAACTTTATTTGACGGCACAAATAATGCTCTGGCCGACCCAATGGCCTAATATCCGGCTTTTGGCTAGGATCATGTGTCTAGACACAGGGACCGGTACAGTGACATTCATGTGTCATTAGGTCTCTTGTGTGAGAACACAGAAGATCACTACGGTGACACATGTTGTCATTGGGTCTTCTTGTGTTGGGACATGTGGTCTTGACCAGGGCCGGGTTTGGGCGGGGATAATGCGACCTCATGCGAGGAAAAAATATGCGACCTCAAGCGAGGGAAAAAAAAAAAAAAATATTTGACGGCACAAATAATGCTCTGGCCGACCCAATGGCCTAATATCCGGCTTTTGGCTAGGATCATGTGTCTATACACAGGGACCGGTACAGTGACATTCATGTGTCATTAGGTCCCTTGTGTGAGAACACAGAGGATCACTAGGTGACACATTTTGTCACTGGGTCTTCTAGTGTTGGGACATGTGGTCTTGACCAGAGCCGGGTTTAGGGCGGGGACAATGCGACCTCATGCGAGGAAAAAATATGCGACCTCAAGCGAGGAAAAAAAAAAAAGACATTCATGTGTCATTAGGTCCTTTGTGTGAGAACACAGAGGATCACTAGGTGACACATTTTGTCATTGGGTCTTCTTGTGTTAGGACATGTGGTCTTGACTAGAGCCGGGTTTGGGGCGGGGACAATGCGACCTCATGACCTTACGTCAATTTTTATATAAATAAGAATGTATCTGTCACTGAATGAATGAAAGGAGGAATGTTTTTCATCCAGTACAAAGCAAGGCGACCACGATTGAGGAAATACGATGGAATCGGAAAGTGAAAGTCAGCGTTACTTTAGAAAGCAAAACGGAAAGAAGGGTTCAACATCATCATGTGACGTATTCTTTCCAGAACGTTGTCTCCATTACAGCTGCTCTGAACGCATCACGATTCTGGGCAAGTCGACCTGCATCAGCCAAAGACAAGTTCACACTCTCTGTGATGTCCTGGGTCCACCGTCGTCTAGGTCGACCCCTTCCCCTTTTTCCAGGGACCATGCCTTCCATCACTATTTTTTCCAGACTATTATGTCTTTTTATATGACCGAAAAATTTCAGCTTCCTTATTGCGATGGTATTTAGGAGCCAATGTTCCTGTACGTTTAGTGAGTGCAGTACTTCTCTGTTGGTCTTTTTTTCTGTCCAGGGTATCCTTCTGTAGCATTTCATTTCGAATGATGTAACCTTTTTTGCAACTGTTTTATTGAATGTCCAAGTCTAGCAGCCGTATGTTGCCACTGGGAATATACATGCTCGGATCAGTTGTAACTTTGTTCTCTCCCCCCTCCCCCAGCCCCCCCTGTTATCACTATAAAAACGAGTGTGCATTATAATTTCAAGAACAAGGTAGTATGGTTCCTTTATCCCTTTTCCCCGTCTCCCTTTAATCACTACTATCATTTTTTTTTTTTTAAATGTACAATGTATAACCCTTTTAAATGTGCAAGAAAGAGTTTTTTGTACGAGTAATGATTGGGTGCGAGGAAGTGAAAGTTTTTCCATACAACTGTTCATTGTGTAATTGTCTTTTCACTGATTCCGAATAATCAGCCTAATGAGTGATGAAATTAAAATACAGCTCAAAATCATACAGTAAAGAATAAAAAAGTAAGGTAGACAGCAAAGTCCGAGAAGAGCAGGTTGTAATTTGGACGGAACAAAAGAGGCAGTATTTTGCCTAAGAATATTAGCAGAATAATATACAGAGGTCCAAAAAAGTATATACATATGCTTCATTGACTTTAAGAAGGCTTTTGACAGAGTCCATCACGAGAAAATAATTGAATGCCTCAAAGACATAGGTTTTGATGGAAAAGATATAAGAATACTCAGTAACTTTTATTGGGAGCAAAGTACAACAGTCAGATCTGGAAGGAGTTCTTCACAATCCATCGACATAAAAAGATGTGTCAGACACGGTTGTGTACTGTCCCCCTGTCTATTTAATCTATACACCTAAAAATTTTCAAACAGAAACAGGAAATGACAAGACTGAACATCAGTTCATTCATTCATAACCCTCCGCTCCCCAGGAGCTTAGGCATTCAACAAACACATGCCAAGTCCTCCTGTCTCGTGCCATCATCTCAAGTTCTTTCCACGTTCTCCTCATCATTTTCACCTCTGTTTCCAGCTCTCTTCTCCATGTGCTTCTTGGTCTACCTCTGCCTCTCTTGCACTGGGGGTTCCAGAACAAGGACTGCCTTGTAATGCTATCAACAGGTTTCCTCAGTGTATGTCATATCCATCGCCATCGTCTTCTTCTCAACTCTTCTTCCACTGGCACTTGTTTGGTTCTTGTCATCAATTCCACATTGGTAACCTTGTCATACCCATTTAATCCTTCTATTCTACGCAAGCACCCATTTATGAAAGTCTGTAGCTTTTTGGTTCTTGTCTTTGTTGTTCTCCATGTTTATGAGCCAAATAATAGTACTGACTTGTGTTGAAGATTCTTATTTTTGTGTTGGATCCGATTTATCTTGATCTCCATAGATTTACCAATGCAACGAAAGTTCCTCTTGCTTTTTGTATTCTTATTTTGATATCATTGTCTGTCTCTTCAACTTTGTTTATATTGCTACCAAGATATGTGTAGGATTTCACATCTTGTAGTGGTGTTTCTTCAAAGTTCAACCTTGTTTTAATTTCTTGCATTTATTCTCATAATCTTTGTCTATTGCTAGTAAGAAAAGAAATGGAGACAAGAGGCACCCCTGTCTCACTCCCGTTCTTTTTCCAAACGGCCCTGAAAGCTGTCCTTCTGCAAGTCATGTCTTCATATGTTTTGTATATTAAATTAATGACCTTCAGGGGAACTCCATAATGTGAGGAGAATTGTTGTTGTTGTTTTGAAATGTTGATGGGTGGAGAGCGGGCACTTAATAGCTGACCATTATTGCCTTATCTCGTTCCATCTTGGTCTACCCTGATCAACCTGAAAATTGGTTATAATTGGGGTATTTAGTGTCATTTTATTTACTGATTTTGTATTACGTTTTAATAACTATTGTCTTTTGCAGTTGCTGGTTTTAATTTATATTAGTATTTGTCATTTTATTTTCAGTTTTGTATTGTATATAGATAACTATTTGTCGCAAAATTGGTTTCAAGTCATTGCAAATGGGTTCAGTTAGATTTATAAACCCATCTACGATCGAGTGACCGCTTTCAAAATGGCGGCGTATCAGCGAAATGTGTATCGGACAGAGGAAATCGCCAACGATAAATAAAAACAGAAGGGAATCCGTATGAAAAGTATTTTACATTTCAGTACAGGGAAGGATGGTGTATAACTGCATATAAGATGGAACGGTAGGAAGTTCTCATTTACGGAGATATATGCGTATTTCGGCTGCCCACAGTTACGCTAAAAGAATGTAAACCCACTTCTGTTCTAAATATTAAAATCAACAAATAACAGTTTGGGAATTTACATGGATAGGAAGATAGAGTTTTATCAGCTGTATAAAACTAGATAAGATGGAACAATATGGATATTATATATGCCGAGAATGAGAAAGGCAAAAATTCCGTCGACGCACAGATCGGCCGAAATCACTGTTCGTGAAGGATTTTTTAGGTTTAGGTCTAAGCTGTGACGTCGGTACTCTCCGATACGTCCGCGCTATCGTATATAAAGCGTACCGGTAAACTGAGACACGGACAACGAAAGAGGGTTCAGACAGACTGGAGGCAGAGTTTCGCCACTATCCATGAATTGTGAGCGGATTGCCAGAAACATTTTTAAGTCCAGTATCTGAAGTCTGAGGGTAAGCGAAATTATGATAACTACCGTGTATAATATTTGTTATTTCAGGTTCATATAGAATTCACAAAATATTCCTGTATAATAGTCATTGATATAATGTATTGTATTTTTAATATGATCTAAACATGTGCATTGTGGATGAGATGATTGTTGCTTGTACAAAAATTAATCACAAATAGCCCCACAGCCTAATGAAGATATATTTATCATATTGCTTTATCGCTTACGAAGATAAAGGCAGTCCCATGGCAGAGATTGTCGTAGGGAAATGGAGTGTTAGAAACTTCATCATGGAAGATCCCAGTTTACGAGGTTAAGGTGACTAGTCCCCTTCCTCACTGCCTTTGCCTTCCCTAGTTCGAGCGCACAACTTTGTACCCATTTACAGCTGGTAAACTGGAGTGTTCTACAGCCAGTTTCAGTAGAAAGCAACCTGATCACGTGGTCACTCACTTTATTTATTTTATGTATTAATTTTGGGTAGTTGCTAAGATAGCATCAGTATTTGAATTTGTACTTGATATGATTTAGAAGGATCAAGTTATAGATCAGAAAAGGATGTATAGGAGCAGAGTAAACCAGATGATGTTTATTACGGATATATTAATAATAATTCTGTATCATTGAAATGATGTTACTTGCTATGACTGTATAACTTTGACACCTGATGACTGACTAGTCTGACTTATGTGCTAGTCAGTTACACTTAATTGAAATGTTAATATTAATGCTATATCACTGAAATGATGTCCTTACTTACTATGATTGTATAACGGTGACATCTGATGACTGACTGGTCTGACATCTGTGCTAGTCAGCTACAAGTCTAGCCAGATACTAGCCAAGGCTGATATGTTGCAGGTTCCATGAAATAACTCAAACCAGACTGTCCAGTATCAGAAGCCGGTGTAGTTCATCCGAGGCAATCCCACCAAAGTGCAGGACCCCAAAGAGTGAACTTCAACTGGTCATTGGCATCCCTACTGTTGGGCCTACCAAGTCTGATATCAGCAAAGGACAGTTTCAGCAGTATCAAGTTGGAAAGATAAGTGTCCTGTTTGACACTGACCACCTATACATGTGAAACAGCCAATAGTTCAAAACAATAATTAACCATACAGAAACTCAGTCAACTGATGACAGTTATCCTTAAATTCAAAGGACTAATAACAGTGATTTCAGTAACTTTATTATTTAAGATCTTGAAGTCTAAACAGACAATAATAGTAATTGTGTGAATATTTTAATATATATGTGTATACTCTTTTCCAACTAGTAGAAATAGAATATTAGTGTAATTATTAAACTATTTTAACTGTACCTGAGGATTTATTCACTTCTTCCATTTGTGGTTTCAGTGAATGTTCATTTTACTTATCCCCTAGAATATAAGTAATCATAAGATAGTCATAGGGAGGAGACACCTTAAATCCTGGTACTACTTCTTACCAACTGGGCCAGGGTTTTTACAGTCTGACTATTTTTATGATAACAATACACCAGTGCTTATTTCTAAGACTGGGGTATTACTTGTAAGGTCAGAACTCTTTACTGGCATACTCTTACATATAAATAATTTTAAATAACCTCCCGCTACACTATTGTCCTTTGCACTTTGTTTTAATTTGTATTAGTGTTTGTTTGTTTTTTTTTAAAATCACGTTGCCTTTCCTTGTCCTTCATAACCCTCCACTCCCAAAGGAGCATAGGCCTTCAACAAACACATGCCAAGTCCTCCTGTCACGTGCCATCATCTCAAGTTCTTTCCATGTTCTCCTCATCATTTTCACCTCTGTTTCCAACTCTCTTCTCCATGTGCTTCTTGGTCTACCTCTGCCTCTCTTGTCTATATTTCTAAAGTATGTTTTTAATGCTAGCCTCTGTTTATCATATTTTCTACAGTGGATCAGGTAGTGGTCTATGTCATTTTCTTCCTGACATTCTTGGCAGTGTGGTTCCTCTGTCATGAAGTATGCTGCACCGAGACGGAGACGCCACAGTTTTTTGTTCGAGGGTACCTTTAGTTCTTCTCTGACCTGGTACGTCTTTGTTGGTTTAGCAGTTTGAACGCATGTCTGCCTTTTCTACTGTTCTTCCATGTTGTCTTCCATTCCTCGTTTATAGTTAGCTTCACGTGGCTCTTGATCTCTGAACTTCCCAGTCCTGCTCTTATATTGTTTTTACTTGTCCTTTTATACTTGGCGTTCTGGTCTGCCAACTCGTTACCAGCTATACCTATGTGTGCTGGAACCCACTACATCCTCTGTTCCCTAGTGATGTACAAGTTGCTAGAATTTCTTCCTTTATGTCTGGCCGGCTACATTTACCTGGGTGTTCTAGGGCCTGTAGTAATGATAGTGAGTCTGTAAATATAGTAACAGCTTCTGGTGGGTTATCTTCGATTATTTCCAAACTTTTTAGAATTGCTACCATCTCTGCGGTAAAAATCGAAGCCCCTTCACTTACACTGTAGCTCTTCTTTATTCCCCACTGTGGTATTACTATTCCTGCACCTAGTTGCCCACTATTACCCTTGGATCCATCAGTGTAGACGGCCAGACTTTGTTTTGTAAGTTGATTTATGAACTTTCTACTTATCGCTTTGGCTTCCTTATTTTCTATGTTTTGTTTGATCTTTTCAATAAGTGAGTAGTCTTTGATTGGTGTTTTTATTTCCCAGGGTGGTATTGTGCTTCAATATTTATTACTATTTTTAATTGTGTTTGACAGTTCTTTGAACTGTGTTAGATCTTCTATAGTTCTCCACCCTGTTCGATATCTTTCTTTATTTAAGGGGACATCCCAAACACTTGGTTGGATTTTGTTAAATGCTTTATGTGCTGGGTGGGTTACTTCTTGTGCTACTTTACTCCAATAATTTAATCTTAGTTCTTTCCGTCTTAGACCAAGGAGTGGTATGCCAAGAGCTACTTCTAGTGCTTCTACTGGTGTTGATATAAATGCACCTGTAATGGTTCTCATGGCTGCATTTTGAACTCTGTCTAGTTTTGCTTTGTTAGAAGCTGCAGCGGAGTCATAGACTATGCTGCCATAATCTAGTTTCCCCCTGATAAAAGACTTGTAGAACATAAGCATTATTTTATTGCCCCCCCCCCCCCCCCAATCCACTACCTTTTACTATCCTTAGTATATTTAGGGGTCCCCTACAGCTTTCTACTAAATTGTCTATATGTTTATTCCAATTTAGTTGTTTATCTAAAGTCATGCACAGAAATATAGTTGTTGAGGAGGTACATTAATGGTTATATTGATTTTGTTTTTTAATTTCCTTTGCTGAATATCATACCTACTGTTTTGTTTACATTAATTTGGAAACCCCAACTTTTCATCCACTCTGAAACTTTGTCTATTTGTTTTTGAAGTTTTTGGTAAAATATAGTCCAAGTTTTTTCCAGATCGCCAAATGGCACAGTCATCTGCAAATTGGGATAATGCATTCTTAATGTCGTTAATTGGATTGCCCTCTGTTGTCTGGCGCATCACCCAGTCTATGACTATTAAAAATAGAGTGGTTGATAAGGCGCATCCCTGTCGTACTCCTGTCTTCACTTCAAAGGTTAGGTTGCTCTGCCCAATTCTACACGTAAAGTTGGCATAAAGGCTTAAGAATAAGATGGACTACATTTTCTACATTGGAAGATCTGGAATATGCAGATGACATTGCACTGCTAGCACATTCACATCAACACATCCAGGAAAAAACGGATAGACTTAATAAGTATAGTCAGCAGGGGGGCTTGAACATCAACCTAAAGAAGACAGAGGTCATGACGCTCAATGTGAACAGCCCTGAGCCCATATCAGTAAGGAATCAGCAACTGGAACAGACAGATGCCTTCACATACCTAGGATGCATAGTAACACCTGACGGCGGAGCAAGCAAAGACATCAACAACAGAATGAACAAAGCAAGAACAGCCTTTTTTAGTCTAAACAACATCTGGAAGTCCTCTCAGTACAGCACAAGCACAAAATTAGGATTATATCAGAGTTGTGTGCTTTCTGTGCTTCTCTATGGCGCGGAGAGCTGGAGAGTTACAGAGAAGGAAATGTCGAAATTGTAATCTTTTCACACAACATGCCTAAGAAAAATTCTCCGAATCTTTTGGCCGAATACCATCACCAACCAAGATCTGCTTACTCGGAGCAAGCAAGAGGACATGCACACCATCATAACTGGCAGACGCTGGAGCTGGGTTGGCCATGTCTTCAGAAGAGACCCCGATGCCATCACAAGAACAGCTATGCTATGGACCCCTGAAGGAAAACGAAAGAGAGGCCGACCAAAAACAACTTGGCGGAGGACTGTGGAGGCTGAGATGCAAAGAATGAAATAGAGTTGGGGCACTGTTTAAATTCATCTTCTAAATCATTTACAGCTATAGTGAAAATTAAAGGTGAAATCACTGATCCCTGGGGAATCTCATTCTGTTGTTCATATATTTCTGACTTTCATTCTTCACATGTACAGCAAAATACCTGTCCTGTAAAAAGTTTTCTAGATACTTATAGGTTTTACCAGTAATGCCAATCTTTTTCATTTTGTAAAGAGCTCCATCTCTCCAGCATTCAGCATATGCTCTAGCGACGTCCAAAAAGACTGCCACTGTTTTCTCTTTCCTCTTGAACCCTAGCTTTACATCGTGTTCTAATCTTACAAGCTGGTCTACTGTACTTCTGTCTGCTCTAAACCCTGACTGGTTTGGGCTATATAACTGATTTTTTTTTTCCAAGTAGAATTTAACTCTTGTTAACAACAGTTTCTAGTATTTTACCTAGTTGTGATGTTAAGGAGATAGGCCTATATGAACTTACATCATGGGCTTCCTTACTGGGTTTTAGAATGTGTACTATCATAGCTACTTTCCATGCTTTTGGTATCTTTCCTAAGCTCCAGATTTTGTTATAAAGGGAAGTTATTGCGTTTATAGTTTTTTTTATGGTACTTTCTTAAGGATTTCATAACTAAGTATATCATGCCCTGAGGCAGTATTAGATTTCTCTTTTATTGCACTAGTTACTTCTTCCTCTGTTATATCAGCATCTAAATAGTTTGTTTCATCTATCTGGTCTGGTAGTTCCTTTAAAAACTGTATCCGAAGTCTTTCTCTTCTCTCATTTTCTTCCTGTCCAAGAATACTTTTTGCACTGACTTAATAGAAATACTCAGCAAGGGCATTAGCTTTTTCTTTATCTGTTTCTGCTCTCTTTGGTAGTTTGATTGTTGGCATTATTGTTTTCTTATTGTTCCCTTTGATTGCCTTAAGTTTTTTCCATACTTCTTTAATCTGTGTGCTAGGACTAAGTGATTGACAAAACTCTTTCCAGTTGGTTTCTTTGGCTTTGAATATTATTCTGTTAGATTCATTCCTAATATGTGTATACTCATCATAGTTTTCTTCTGTTCTTTATTTCTATATTTTTGTAGGGCCCTTTTTCTTCTCTCGTGAATTTCTGCACAGCTTTTATTCCACCCGGCAACTGGTTCTTTATTCCACTGAGTTCTTCTTTTCTTATTAATGTTATTTATTGGTTTAAGGTGATGTGGCATATTTTTATTTGGTATATATTTTATTGCTTTTTAAAGAATTTAATTGGTCTGTGTTTCTGCCCACAAGTCAGTATCATCTGATTCCATGCCTTTATATTCCATCCCCTCCAGCTCTGATTGGAAGACTTCCCAGTTTGCTTTTTTATAGTTGAAAGTCGGTTTCTCTGGTTCTGGGTTTGGAATGATGTTTTCATGCATGGTTATTACAATGGACAGATGATCTGAGTTTGTGTCTTGTAACACTTCCCAATTTACATTCGCTAGATTATTATTTGCTATACTTATGTCTATTGCTGAGTCTGCCCTGTTAGCTTGTGGATTAATTCTAGTTGCAGTTCCATCATTTAGTATTAGCAGGTCATTGATTTCTATAATGTCAAGTAGTGGCTTTTCTGCATTGTCTGCATGTTGTCCACCCCAAGCATAATGATGGGAATTAAAATCGCCTTCTATGACTGTTTTGGGACCTAGTCTGGTGCTTATGGCGAATATTTCTTCATCTTTAATTGTACCATTTTTAGCGTATACATTTAAGATTGTTAGATTGTTTGGTTCAGCTGCTATAGTAACCTGGATACCTTTTATGTTGGTTGTATCAAATACTTCCCAGTCTATAAATTTAAATGTTTCGTTAACTAAGACTGCAACACCCCCTCCTCTACCTTCTTTCCTATCGTGCCTAAGTATCTTAAAGCCCTTAACTTATCTACTATTTGGGTTTTAAAGTGTCTCTTGATGAGCATTGAGGAAAATTTGCGCTGCTGGCCTTTATATAGTACGAGACCGGCCGTGTAGGACAGCAAAGCAGTGTCACCGTTTCTCAAACTGTTTTCTTCTTCTTCTTCCGTCCTTAGCCACCGACCGTCAAAGCAGTCAGTGGCCATTACGCCTAGTGGCGTCTTAGGGCAACAGCAGATAGGTTTTCTTTGCCATTGTTTCCCATCACGCCTATTGGCGTCTTTAGGGCAACGGCAAATCAATCCATTTGCTGTTGTTTCCGTAATCGAAGTGACTGGCAAACGGGTGATCAGCCCGTCAAACTGTTTAGTCCTGCGTTTTTGTGTGCAGATTCGAGCAAATGTATAAGTTAGGTCCAGACAACATATTCGTTCTCCTCAAACCTGGCATCTACCTTCGTCTGTATATCCTTTTACAGGGGCAATCCTTAGCTTTCTTAACATCTATGGTTCTCCTTAATTCGTGTTGTCTACGAATTGTAGCGATTTTTTGAAAGCCCAATTTCACACTATCTTCTAACATGCTGGCGCTTTTACCTTCAATTTTCTCCAAAACGAAATAACATAGTAACTTTTCCTTTGACATGCATATAGTTGGCCTTCTTCGACAAACGAGACTAATATCATGTCTTTCCGGCAATCCATTCTCGTTTAATTCATCTAAGTCCACGTACTCCTATGCACTAATCTCTCCATTTGTTTACACGCCATTACGAACCATTTGCAAAACTGCGCGACACACACACAAGAGGGTGCGTGGATTTTATTGGTCGATATTTAACAATATGATGAACGTTAGGCATGCGTTTCATCATGCTACACAAAGTATAAGATGTATATCTAAGTGTTGTGTCGACAGGCGCAAACGATCATGTCTCATCATAACTTTGTGTCGTTAATGGTATGGTATGGTATGGTATCAGTACTGTTTTTTTCATGCCACTATGGTAAAATGCTATCTATCTTTTTTGCTGTTGTTTTCTTAACCATCTCTCCCCCGCCCCAACAACATTTTGACTATTGTGATAGTAAGTTTTAGCTTTGTCTCACATAACATTCACACAAAAAAACCTTTTTTCTGATATAACTTTATCGCTGGCTTAGAGCAGAATAACTTAAATGATGGTGGATAGACCTGAGCTCAGTTCTTTTGTTATGTACACCTACTAATTAACAGCTGCCTTTTTCACCGTTGACTGCCTTTGGCCTCTTTTACTCACTCCATGATGAATGTAAAAGGAACACCAGGCTAAAAAAGCAGCTGGAGGCTCTCACCTCAGGGACGCTTCCCATAGTCAGCTATAACAGAAGGGGCTACTACTACTAATAAAGAAGACATGAAAGGATCTTGAGTGGATGGAACAGGGCAGGTGAACTTTGCATGAATTTATTGAATGCCTATGCTCCTCATGGAACAGAAGGGTAATGAAAGAATGATGATTTTAAAAAGCTGTAGGTATATCATTACAAAAAAACTGTCTGCTACGTTATGTTGTGTGGCAAGTATTGACTCAGCAGTATAGATTCGGGAAAGTGATAATCAATGGTGTAACTACCGCCCAGATGAATCGAGCATATCCCCGGACCTCAGCATGGAGTGGGCTCTGGAAGGCAATTGTTAAAAAGGGCTCTCACCATTATATATATATATATATATATATATATATATATATATATATATATATATATATATATATATATATATATATATATATATATATATATATATATATATATATATATATATATATATATATATATATATATATATATATATATATATATATATATATCCTTTTATTGTCCGTTGTTTCTGTATTAAGCACCACTGCGTGTCCCTTTTTCTCAAACATCCTATAGGATGATTTTCATGTGCGTCTGAACGGTAAGGGTTGACTTGTCTCTGTGGCCCTGCTGCGAAGAGTACGTTCTGGCCAATGAGAAAGTTAATTTCAAAATTCAAGCATTTGATGTCCCAAATAATTTATTTATATTACGAATAGAAAATTAACTTTGAAAACTTTTAAAAAAATTAATAGAATTATTAAGTAATTACTATACTCTTCTTCTTCCAGGAATGTTTTCTATAATTTCAGGGAAACGATGTTGTTTCCAAATTGGAAGCTTGTGTGAAGTGTAGATGGGTTTAACTGTTGATATTGCATTTATGGAAACTGCTCTCATCTGTGTTGTAGTTGATTAGACAAAGTTGCTTCACTTGAGTCTTTGCATACCTATCAACTTCCTGAGACAAAAACCTGTACTCCGGACCAAAAAAATCCTTACAAACACCCAAAAATCCTTACGCAAAAAAATTGTATTAATAAATTATGCACAATACAGTTTTAAAACGAGAATTGACACATACAAATCTATTAGCATTTGAATTAGTGTGATATAAAACATGCTAATAATCTCTGTTCTTTACATATACAAAACTTAGTGATCGTGAGATACTATTCTTTCGATGCACAGTGTTTTGTATTATAATCAACACATGCACTTTTAGCACTTTGCAGAATTGCATTTGTGGGCTTAAAGTCTGCACAGCATGTATTAATGTTAATCTTACACTGTAAAAAAGAAGTGAGTTCTGCATTCATAGACCTCCTGCAGTCTGTGTGGATTTTTTTAAATTGAAAAATAAAGCAGCGAAGTTTAAGCAAACAAACGTTTATTTCTAGTTATATAGGGCAGACACAGAATATTACGACATTAATTTATTGGAAATATTTAAATGATCAAGATATAATTGGAAAGATTAAGAGAATGACAACAAAAAACAAAACATACAACGAAGCAAAGCAAACAGCTAACAGTAAAAAAAAAAAAAAAAAAATAACCAAATTATGAACATAAATCTAGGAAGAAAAACGTAGCACCAACAATTTACAAAATTATTTAAGAGTTGGTAGCCTAGACCAGTGATAATAGATTGCCACTTTATTAAAAAAATAAAGCAGCGAATCTCGACCGCTGGAATAAAGTAGGTAGGCCTACTCAATGCAAATAAACTTTTTTTCTACTTTTGTAGGGCCTACACAAAATTTATGATATTAATGTATTGGAAATATTTAAATGGTCAAAATATAATTGGAAAGATTAAGAGAACGTCACAAATAAAATACAACGAAGCAAAGCAAACATCTAACAGCAAAAACATAAAAAAATAACCAAATTATGAACAGAATATCAAATCTAGGAAGAAAAAATGTACTACAAAAAATTGACAAAATTATTTTTTTAAAGTTGGTAGCCTAGACCAGTGATAATAGATCGCCACTTTATTAAAAAATAAAGCAGTGAATCTCGACTGCTGGTATAAAGTAGGCTTACTCAACGCAAACAAACTTTTTTTTTTCTAGTTATGTAGAAACACAGAATATTATGACAGTTTATCGGCAATATACTGAAGGGCAAGATATAACTGGAAAGATTAAGACAGCGATTAAAGTGCAACAAAGCAAAACAACAGCAATATTTAACCAAGTTATAAGTACTTACGGTAGCTTTTTTAAACAAAATGGCGTCGAAGTGTCTTGGCAATCGTGGCTGATAACAGGTAACTTTAAAAATATGTCATGTCATGCTGAAAACCGAAAGTGTTTGAGGCCGAATTCAAAAGTTGTTGCCGAATTGTTGGGTTTAAAAGGATTTGATTGGTTGCTGGGAAAGACCTCAGTTTAAAAACAGACGCAGAGATTCCCGGAATTAAAAAAATTGGTTTAAAAAAACCTGGGCTAGAAAATATTTTTTGATTTAAAAAACTTGGGTTGGAAAATATTTATATATATTTTTTTTTAATTAAAAAAAAAAAAAAAAAAAATTTCGATTTTTTTTTGGGGGAGGTCCGTACAACGAGTCTGTACGGCCGCACACTGCTAAAAGTATCAAAAATACGCACATTGTACGAACAATTCGTACAGGTTGACAGGTATGTCTTTGTTTTCTAAGAGCATTAATTCTATGGCACATTGGATTGTCTTTTAGTCTCTTGAATGTTTCAGCTTTACTATATAAATTACTATATAGATTTTTCAATATTAAAGATGGTTGTTATTCATTGATCTATACCACAAGTACAGGATTAGTACAACATATCTCTGCACCTGTGGCATCCACCTCATGACAGCCGAATATCTGCTGCAGTCCTGCCCAGTATACAGCAGTGAATGGAGTAGTTACATGGCAACAACTTATTTCTCTCCACAAAAAAACTGCTTGGAGATGTCAAGGACCTTGAACTGAATACAGCCTTTATTAGATTTATTAATGTGAAACTCTGAAGGTGAATAAGAAGGAAGAAGAAGACATATGATTGTTGAACCCATTAAATAAGAAGGGCTTCAATTAATTTGTAGTTAAATCACTGGTGATAATTAGTAATATTTTTCCTACCTAACAATATCAGTTCTGTAAACTCATGGTGCACATTGTTAAGTCTGCATTTTTAGGACTAATTACCACAGAGATTTAATATAAGAGTTTTGCCTTATTTTGACGAGGTGCGCTATTCAACTTAGACACAAGGTACATCAGTTATATTTGGGTGCATGTCCAAAGATCAAAAGCATTGTGGTCTGGTATAGAAAATCAATACAGCATGAGTTAATTTTAGATGTAACAGCAGGAATATTGTAGACACCTGACAGTGGTATTTTAATGGCAGGCCCAGGACACAGAAACAACCATAAACAAAGGCAAACCAAAACAAATAAGTTTCAAAACAAACACAGGGGTCAATCTGGTTTTGTTACAGACTGTCCACAGACCAGATGGTAATAGATTCAACATATCTAAGAACTCCATGTTATTATCATTCACATCCAACTGTTAATCCCACTACTTTATCAAATCAAGCTTCTATAACAATCACATTGTTCTTACATTCCCAATCATCATCATCATCATCAAGTGCTGTGCCAAGTGGGTTACTGTACTCATTTCTCTCCCTAACTCCTGTCTCTAGTGTTGATTATAATTTCTACTGGTGACTTCAATCCATGCCATGCTTTCATCCCATCCAGTTTTGGCATTATAGTATTGACTTTTCATAGGCACAGTTGCTAACTCATTTTCCATTTTTTTAAACTACACTTTGGCCTGTAAAAAATTCACTTTGACCAGCAAATATAAACTTTGGCCTGCAAATATAAACTTTGACCTGCAAAAAAAAAAGAACTGTGGCTACTGAAAACAATAAACTCTGACCTGTCAAAGGGTCACCAGGTCTGCAAAGCTCCCAGTGGAATAAGAGTTGAGGGAAAAAAGCAGTTATTAGACTGGACCCACATTGAGGAAACCAAATGATAGCCTTACAATGCACTCCTTGTTCTGGAATCTAAAAGGTAAATTAAATAAACAGGAGACCCCAAAACACATGGTGGTCAAAGTTCCGGAATAGAAATGTATATCCAGTTGAAAATTAATAAAAGAGGTTTGATTAACAACAAATAAAAATTGTAATTGTTATGATTTTTTGGGTGAAGTCACATATTGCTGAACTGGAATCTCCCTACCCAGTAATGTCTTAAGTAATTTAGTTAATTTATTACTTAAAAATGTAAAATTTATTAAATGACCTTCTCAAAATAAAAAATAGGTTATTTTCACTATCAATACCACTAAAATTCATTCAGAAATAATCTATTGTGGTTGATCAGTTGATAATCTATGACTGTTATGTCTGTGTCTACACTGTTTGTAAACAAATGGGCTAATGATGTTACTAACTGATAAAAGTATGCAAAAATTAAGCACCAGACTACTTATTTCGCTACCAGTTTAAAACACGTGATGGACAAGAAGTGTTTATATAATTTATACAAGCGTATGGCCACTTATTTTCTAATCTGTGGTTCAAATTTGGAATCATATCAAGTGGGTGCACCATGCAGCCCGTGGAAACCATGTGGGTTAGAATGAGTTAAGTTACATTTTTTACATCAGCTATATCATGTGTTCCTTTTCTTACTATACATTGGCAAGTGCAGTTTTGATTTTATCAACAAAGACTACTTGATTTTACAAGATGTTATAGGCTAATTTCAAGAGCTTTTATTCACGCTTCTGCTGAAGCATTAATGAATTCTCTATGGAAACAAAGTGACAGCTTATAAATACTGCAGCATTTTAACACCAATTTTATGCTCTCAGTGCCCAGTATGGTCACTAACTAAAACACAAGAGAGAGAGAGAGCATTATATATAATGAAGCAGATATAGCAACAAGAGGGAAGCAGAGCATCTAGGCCACCAGTAGAATGATGCATATTATCAGCTTAAAAAGAAAAGTCAATAAGTGGTTATCTTTAGACTCCAACATGCCACAACAGATTGAGATACCATCTATTCAACAAGTTAAAGATAGAAACTAATGATGTGTGTAGCTGTGGCATCGATAAATGATAGCTGAACATCTGCTGCAAAAGTGCCCTTGATATGAAGAACAGAGAAAGCACATCTAGCCATCACCAGTACGACTCCTGGATAAACTCTATGGAGATACCGACAACCTCAGATTGATCACCGCTTTCTTTAAAGTTGTTCAAGATAATGTCTTAAAGTGTACAAAGGAGAAGAAGAAGATTATATACAAGAAGAGATGCTTGAGAAAATGTGCTGCCACCAAAAGAGAATCAGAAACAAAGAAATATGAAAGCTGTAGAAACAACATTATGCATCAACTACAGCAAAAATAAAATAGTTTGGATATCTCATTAGAATTCAGCCCAGTCAGCTATCACTGTAAGTCTTCAACAGCAGAAGACTGATTTCAGAGCAAGAGGAAGTGGAAGAGGAAGATGATAAATGAGGATCAAAACTCTAAGGCAACAAAATACAAGGCAATGTATTGTTCAGAACAGCGGAAATTGCAGCATCCCATGATGTCAAACAAAATAAATGGACAGATAATCTACAATACACCATTTTTGTTTTCAGTCTTGTCTTGTAACTGTCATTTATAGAAAAGCTGCTGCCCTTTCTTTTATGTCAACACTGTATTTGTATTATATGTGTCAGCAGACGTCTGAGTTTAGACCCAAAAAATCTTGAACAACTGCTGTGTGTTAAATTATCACTAAAGGTGTTTGCATAATATCATCATGAAAAGACAGTTCTTGTGTCCACTCATACAGTTTGTTTGCTTCTTTGTCCCACTTGTCCTCCTCATCATTCTCAGACATAATAGCCTCCTGTCCTGACATCTCATTGTGAAAATTGTCACCTATTTTATTACAAGGTGCTTCAGCCTGAAATGAAGCATAAAGCACTAACAAAACATTTGATTTTCATGAATCGTGCACAGAAAACACACACACATACAGCACACTGAATACATACACCATTTTTCAAAAAATGTATTAACACAGTCAAGCAGACGACAAAAGAAAAAGCTGCAGGCTTATGCAATATAAGTACAGAAATTATGGCAACTATATTGAAATCTTCCCCATATAGTTCCCAGGGGCCTCTAAAGATACAGAGAAATAACAGGGCTACTGCACCCTCAGTTATGTCGAACAAGGCAGCTAATATGAGTTTGTGCATGGGGTAGCACCCTCATCATGCAAAACGAATTGCCACAACAACCACTGTTGCAAGATCATATGAATCCTTCAGTCTTTCTGCAAGGAGACCAGCTACAGTGGTGGCTCCATGTTTCATACTGAGTGGAAAGGAAAAATAATTATGATAGAGGACTATAATAAGTCCAACACAAAAGAAAAGAATCTTAAATACCACGTCAGTCCTACTGTATAGATCTGAAATATGGGCATGATATAGAAAGAACACCACAGTGAAGGTGTGCCTCTTATGCTGTCAAAGGAAGTGCAGGAGACACTCACAGAATTGGAAGCAATGGGAATCAGATCAATATTAACAATATTAAAAAATACCAAGAGAAAAAAATAAAGGTGATCCTTGTCGTAGATTTTTGATAGGTAATTAAGATAGATGCTGGTCCCGTCTGAATAGAACTGGAGAAGGTGGTAACTCAGTGAGAGATAAGGTAAAGTAATTGATTTCACGAGTGAAATGGTGAAAAGGTAGACTCTGTCCCTGGATTGAGAAAAATGCTCTAGTCCAGCCTATCTTACGACTGAACGTTTGTCTATCAAACAGTTTACCTTTCTGTATATATTGACATACATACTAGGACCACTCACATACACACACCAACACAGATAAGTGACGACAACTTGACGCACAAACGTGAAACTATAGGAAAACTTCACAACAGTCAGTATCAAATAGCAAAATAAAAAATCATATGTTACAGAAATAATAAAGAAATAGACCCTTAAGTGCAATTCCCTCTATTGAGACAAGATCCCATTAGCAGAAGATATTAACCCCCAAAAAGTCAAAAGATTAGCACTATGGTATAGAATTTGTCTATACTGTAAAGAACAGAGTTTTTTAAAATTTAATCTATCCTGAAAATTAACAGTATTTGCAACAACAACAAAAAAAAAGAAAAAAAAAAAAGAAAGGCAAAACAAAGTGAGTACAATGATTATACAATAAAAGAATTATTCATTCCTTCTTTCTCTCGCTTCAGACACCCTGTGGTCACGTTCGTTCGCTCTTACCTAATTGTCGATTAACAACGTCTGGAACATATCTTCGTGGTATAAGCAGCAAATCCAGTGTTGGGTTATTTTGGCAAAATAAACCCCAGTTCGTCAAATACTGATTAATCCTCTTATTCGGGAACGCTTACTTCGTTACTGTTACTAGGATTCTGTTTATGTCACTTTAATTAATCCAGGTAGGAAAATAATAGTGTTCACAGTGTCAGTAGCTTGTAATTCCCAATACTTAGAGAGAATGTCAGGTATGTAACTCTCTCAGGATTAAAAAAAAACCCTCATCACACCACAATGGTCGATAGTCGGGAAATGTTAATGCTTGATACTTTCGCCACTGCGGGCTGAATGTATATGTAAATGGAAAAAGAAATCTGGATATCTATAGGTCCAGTTACAATTTATTCTTATAGTCCCGGGCAACGGCTTTGACTGGCCGGCCAAACTACATGAGTAAATTGAAAAAGGGAGGTCCCCCTTAAACAGTACACACAACTGCTGGCCGAACGGGCGGATGATCAATAATATTCGGCGGGTACCAGATCCCGGAAATCAGATATGCTGACGACACAGTCCTCCTATCGACCAACCCAAAAGGACTTGAACAATTACTTCTGTCCACCAAAAAACACAGCGAGGCCCAGAATCTATACCTAAACACCAAGAAGACCAAAGTATTGACAACAGACAAAGTAAAGACCAAACCAGAAATTGAAATTGATAACGAAGAACTGGAAAGTGTCAATGAATTCGAATACTTAGGATCAATCATTAACAGCTCTGGCGACTGTGCAGTAGAAATTAAAAGAAGACTTGCAATTGCTTCACATAAGCTAATACAGATGAAAAACCTATGGCAAGGCACAAGCAAAGAAACAAAGTTACAACTGATCAGAGCATGTATATTCCCAGTAGCAACATACGGCTGCGAGACTTGGACACTCAATAAAACAGTTGCAAAAAAGATTACATCATTCGAAATGAAATGCTACAGAAGGATGTTGAGAATACCCTGGACAGAAAAAAAGACCAACAGAGAAGTACTGCACTCACTAAACGTACAGGAACATTGGCTCCTAAATACCATCGCAATAAGGAAGCTGAAATTTTTCGGTCATATAAAAAGACATAATAGTCTGGAAAAAACAGTGATGGAAGGCATGGTCCCTGGAAAAAGGGGAAGGGGTCGACCTAGACGACGGTGGACCCAGGACATCACAGAGAGTCTGAACTTGTCTTTGGCTGATGCAGGTCGACTTGCCCAGAATCGTGATGCGTTCAGAGCAGCTGTAATGGAGACAACGTTCTGGAAAGAATATGTCACATGATGAGTCCTTTGTTGGTACTCTCTCTTTTTCTGGGTGAAACAAGAGGCCAAACAGGTCAACCTTGAAGACCCGATATTTATATAAGAATGTTTTTATTTTTTTGTTACTGTTGGACTTAGATCCGTTATTCTCAGATTCAGGCTGCTGGTAGGTTTAGGTTTGTGACCCGTACTAGATTTTAGGAAGAAAATACAAACATTTAACCACAATATAATATTCTATCCAAACCCGCGCAACGGTATAATTTATTATCCACTCGGCTATAAGATTTGATTAGAAAACACCAGTGTAACGCTTATCTTATCGTTCTTATTAACCCGTGAAATAAATTCTAGTCAATTACACAAATTTACACATGATGGAAAGAAGATAAATATATATTTCGTTGGTCTTATATTGCCTAGTGCATTTACTAGTCAATTAAAATATCTTTAACTGGTTAATAGCAATTAATTAAATTTACGTTACGGCTGGAGGAATTAGCTATAAGTTATTTTAATCTGCTAGCCAATTTAACACAGTAAATCCTAGTGAAATATAATGACGAACTTAACAATTAAATCACTCAAAATGCTAGTAGTAGTAGATATAATTACCGTCACACAGAAAAAGAAACAATCTCCAATCGAAATACTAAGAAACTCACTTTAACAATGGTCTAAGATTCGAAGCTAGATGTTCCGAAAATTCTGAGGCAACTAGATAAATGATTTTAAAAGCTGGGTTTATGTATATGAAATATGTAGAAAATCGCTCCCCAGTGCGAGATATAACACCTTCGCCCAGATTTTGAGAAAATCTGTGGTCGAATCCTGAATCAAAGCTATTTTTCACACTTATGCCGACCGCAGACTCTTCGCTATCGAACGGACTTGCTTTAGATCAGGCGTCTCTCACTGTATCTAATTACGTTCCGAACAAACGGATGTGGGGGGGGGGGAATAACTGTGATTATCTCCCCTTTCCTCAGATTAATTCCTCCTGACCAAGTACGTCTTGACTTATCGCCCTTGATTTTACCATTAGACGACTCGTTCTCTGATCTGTCACTATTTCAGCGATTACCCAATCGTTCGCGTGAAAGTACAGTTAACGGCTCATGACTAGCTAATAGGCCTGTTTGTAAACATTCTTAGTGCCTGTACGACAGAGAAAAAGAAAACAGGCGTGGCTATAATATGATTTTGACAGATATTGAAGCACCTGCCTTCTGCGTCAACGAAACGTGCAAATTAAAAAGCAAACAGAGGTGGGAAACAGGTGGAAGCAAAAAACGTGTTGATATCATGTAATATATACTACTAAACATGGTAGTTCAAGAGATACGAGGAGCTGAAAATGATAAGAGGTTGCAAAAAGCAGTGCAGCAGGTCCGACAAGGCCAATGGACTACATGGGAAGGAGCCCTGCAGAGGTCCTTGACATGGAATGATATATGGCATATGGCACCTCTTAGGCTCAGCTTCGTTGTTAGATCAATGTATGACCTGCTCCCGTCGGCCACCAACCTTGTGAAATGGGGAAAGTCGGATGATGAGCAGTGCCCCCTGTGCCAGGGGAGGCAGACACTCGAACACGTGCTCTCAGCGTGTAAGGTGTCATTAGGACAAGGGCAATACACATGGCGCCATAACAAAGTGCTAAATGAGCTTGCTGCAACAATAGATCTGGCAAGGATGAAGGCGAATAGCAAACCCGGGCCGAGCACCGCAAATACATACTTTCTGAGGGCAGGAAAGTCAGCATACCCCAAACCGAGTAAACCTGGTAGCAGTTTACCATCTCTTCTTGACTGTACAAACGACTGGGAGATGGCGGTAGACCTACCTGGACGAGGGGGATATCCAGAGAGTATCAGAAAATCGCGGAGACGGCCGGATATAGTGCTTCATTCTTCAGCAACGCTTCAGGTCATACTGATTGAACTGACCATGCCATTTGAATCCAGATTAGACGAGCAACATTCGTTCAAAGCGGCCAAGTATAGTGATCTGGCCGCGGATCTGAGACACGATGAGTTCACTGCAAGGGTCATGGCTGTTGAAGTGGGCGCAAGAGGGCTTGTGGCTGCATCAGTGTATGATCTATTGAAACTGTTGGGGCTGAAGGGACAGTCGAGAACAAGGGCACTGAAGATGCTTAGTGAAACTGCCGAAAAGGCATCAGGCTGGCTGTGGAACAACCGCAATGGGCAATGGAAATCGTGACAATAAACTCTGCGGTACAGAAAACACCAGGAATTTTTCTAAGTCCACAATACGCTGAGTTTTTAGGCGTACTTGTGAAAGGGCTGTGGCTGAGAGGCGACAGGCGATGTATACTATAAGGGGTGTCAGGAAGAATTTCAGTGGCGAGCGCGCAGTGTCAAGTCTCGTCGGCTTCGCGCAGGTGACTCAGTATGTGTCCGTAGTTGTGATGTGCTACGGAGCGAACGGAATAATTTGTCTTCTCTTTGTTACTTTCACAATTGCCTCCACGGCTGGCGGAGTTGTGGATTAAAGTTGCTACGATAAGTGAAATGGGTTAATTTTCGATACAAGACAACAGGAGGCTGAGACGCTTGGGAGTCATGACCCAAGTGGGCCCGCCCCCCTTAAAGTGTAAAGGAGTATGTAGGGCCGAAACACTTGTCGGACGGGGGGACATCTTCTGATGATCAGATTGCTTCCTGTTGTATCGCTCTGTAAAGAGTTTCCTATCATTCTCATACTCGTCAAAAGTCAAGGGCCACTTAGAAAAACCTTGGTTGAAACCATAAAACAAATCTGATATAAACGTAATTGGTTTCAGTTAAAATGGCATTTATTGAATACCAAATTGACATGTCACGTAAAGAAATGGAAAAACACATTCAAACGCAATGAAGCTGTGAAGTGTGTCACCCACCTTTTCAAAAGTCACACAATAGATATTGGACAAATAGACATTTCAAAATCGGGTATGACCACCGTTTGCAGCAACGCATTCAAGACAGCGTAGACGCATCGAGTCCACAAGCGTCCGAAGAGTATCCTGAGGAACAGCTTGCCATTCCTGAAGCAGAAATGCAGTCAGCTGTGCAACATCCTTTGGCAGGGGGTGATTTGTTGACAATCTTCGACCAAGGACATCCCAGAGGTGCTCAATCGGAGAAAGGTCAGGTGAATGAGCTGGCCACGCCATCCTGATGATCCCATGTTGCTGAATAAACTCATTCACCACACGAGCTCGATGGGGTCGAGCGTTATCATCTTGGAGGATGGCATTACCACCTATGGCCTCCAGAGCAGGCTCAACAATTGGTCTCAAGATTTCGTTCTGGTATCTTGGGCCAGTCAAGTTGCCTTGGATGATGTAGAGTGGGGTCCTGCCGTGTCTGTAGAAGCTTCCCCAGACCATGACAGAACCCCTACCATAACGATCCACCTCACGAATTGTGTCATCAGTAAATCGCTCTCCTGGTCGTCTCCAAACTCGAATCCTGCCATCATTGAATGACACAGTGAAGCGAGATTCATCAGTGAAGAGAACTTGACTCCATTGTTGCCTTTTCCATCGGATGTGCTCGCGACACCAAGCAACACGGGCTCTGCGATGAGCAGGAGTAAGAGGGATTCTGACTGCAGGACGTCGAGCAGCCAGTCCAGATTCATGTAAACGTCTGCGAATGGTGCTTTGACTGACATTAACGTTTACAGTTTGTCTCAGCTGACATCTTAGAGTGGATCAAGTCACTGTTCGATGGCGCAGGGCTGACAACAAGAGGTACCGGTCATCATGTCTATTGGTGCATCTAGGGCGACCTGGCCGGTGGCAATCCTCCACACTTCCTGTGGCCTGAAATCTCTCCAAAATTCTTTGGATAGTAGAGTGTGACACTGCAAGACGTCTAGCAACCTCATGGACAGATAAACTACTTTCAACTCACGCTCTAGCCCTCATTCTTTGTAAGGTGTCAAGACTTCTTCTCGGTGGCATGGTTTTTGCAAGTGATGAAACTACCCTAAGTCTGCTGATTGTAAAACAAATTAAGAGTGAACTCTGTTCACGAAAAGTTGCCATTGCACGTGGAATGTCAATCAGCACGATAACTTCACCTGTTTGGTTGTACGGAAGTTTGAAAAAACAGATTAAAAATGTGAATTTATGGTCAGCAAACCAAATTGCACGTGATCACCATGGTTGTGGGTGAGTTGTTTTTATGCTTAACGTGCATAGAGGACTGTCAGAGGAAGATATTGCACCCATTTTTACTAACAACTTCCTTCATTTAATCATTCTATACGCTAATATAAAAGTGTATTTAAAATAATAGGGTGACCCTTGACTTTTGACGAGTAGTATATTTACATAACTCTGTCACAATCCTTAATTAATGTTATGCACCGACTAATAGCAAAGAAATAGATTGTCGTAATTTTTAAAGACAGGTCAGAAGATATTTATGGTCCGGTCTGAGCAGAGGTGATAGTGGTCAATATGTCAGATTAAAGGTGTAAGAAAATAGATTTTTCACGAGGGTGATAGTGTAAGAGGAGGATTCAGTCTCTGGAGTGAGTAGTTTCTCTAATCCAGCCTATCTATATGACTATATTGTAATCAGACGAACTTTCTCTCCTTATATCAAATATAAGTTACACAGCATCCACATACACACACAATTAGGTGACAAATATGCTCAGACGTGAAAACTATGGATAATAGATATGGGTAAGGGTTTGACCAACACACTAAATTAAGTTTTTGTTTAGTTTATTATCAATTAAACTTTACAACATCAAACATATAGAAATCAATATATCAATATAATCAAGGTTACAGACATGGGAAAATAACCCCATAAATGCCCTCATCTCTTGTTAAGAAAAAGATCCCTAAAGGAGTTAATAACCCACAAGGTCAAAGGTTAGCACTAGGGTATGGAATAGTCAGTAAAGAAAAAGAACAAAGTTCCTAAATACGCTATCCTGCAAAATGACAGTATTTGCAAAGACAAAAAAATAAAGGATGGTACAGTTTCCGTAAATAGAAGTATTCTCTCTCACTCTTCTGTCATTCGTGGCCACGTCAATCACACCTTACCTACTACTTGGTTAACAATCTCTTGAACATAAACATCAGTGTACAAGTTTCAGAATCCAGTGTTGTTCTTCTCTGAAGTGAGCCCCAGTTCCTCCACGAATAGCTAATGTTCCTAATAGGGAACGCCTACTTTGGTGGTGCGTTATTGGATATGAAAAATTGTCACATCAGATAGTTCAGGCAGCAAAAATATAACCTGCGATCTAGTGTTCACAGTAGACAGTACTTCCGTTAACTAGAGGAAACATCTGGTTGGTAAACTGTTACTAAAGATGATGATGGTATATCCTATCGGTTTTTCTCTGGTTGAGTGCCGATTATGAAACAACGTGATCTCCCGGAATAAATTCCCTTAAAAACACGACTGTCAGAAGTCGGGGAAAATCATATGTATTTATTGCCCAACAGGCTGATAAAATTAAATGCAAAATCTGGTATTTTGTACGACCAGTTACTAGTATGCTTATTGTTCATAATTTTTGGTCTCTCTCTGAATGAAGAAAGGACCAAACAGGTCAACATCGCAGACCCGATAATATTAATAAGAATTGTTACTGGTGCTATTAGACCGCTGGCATCTGGTTTGTGATCAGCACTAAATTAGGACGAAAACAAAACATTTAACCACAATATCGATATCGTATCCTATCATGTGTAAGGGTATGATCTCTTCCTCTCCGCCATCTAATTAAATTAAAAGGCACAACGGTGTCTAGCCTATCTTACAATGCTTCGCTCACCTGGTACGAGTTGGGTCTAAGGTATGTGCCTTTCCCCTCCCGCCCCGGTAAAACACTCAGCATACAATATCAGTATCAATTTAATTATGACTACTTTAACAAATATCGCTTATCATCACTAGCTATTGTTTCGCCACAAGATATTACACTAGTCTCTTATATAATTACACATAATGAAAGTAGAAGTGAATTTACATTCCGTCAATTATCAGTTGCCTAGTGTATTTATTAGTCGATTAAACAACTCTTTCTGGGTGATAGCGGTGATTAAGTCTACCTTACAACTTGAAACATCAGGAACAAAATAGCTATGTGTTTGTTAATACGCTAGTCTTAGCACCTAGAAAATCCCAGTGAATTATAAATGATAAACTTAACACATTAAATCACGTAAATGCTAATTTCTATTATCGCAATCAGAAATGAAACAATCTTCACGAAAAATAATCCACTTTCACAATGGCTCTTAGCATAACGAGCTAGATTATCCAAAATTTTCTGAGCGTCTAGATAACTTATTTGCGAGAAGGCAGAGTATATACAAATTTAGTGTGATATGTGATAATGTCACACCTAGGCCGTATCGAGGGAAACGACGAGTTTGGCTTGCCGAGATCAAAGATCTTTCGGTTCGCTCACTTGCGTTTGCCAAGCGCCGTCCCTTGCAAACGGGTCTTCTTAGATCAAATACTTAAGTCCACTGAGTGTATCAACATCACAGGATTTGTTCCCCTCTTAAAGAAACTTCAAACGCTGTACCTTCCCACGTGCAATCTGCTCGTCATCGTCGTAATACTGACAGCTCAGCTCGCGTGAGAACTTCTGTAAGCAAGCGTTCTCCACTCCCCTGAATGAGTGACAGTTTCGAAGTAGGTAAACAAACTCGTCAGCTCGTGAAAACAAGAAAAATAGGCGTGGCTAACTATGAGTTAGACAGATAGCGAAAAGCGTGGTTTCTGCGTAGCAACATTATACACATTGGATGGGGAAGCAAAGGTGGACGGATAAAGCCGATAGTTACATATCCACGTCACAGTTCGTCCGGGCTTGAAGATATGAAACCCTTTCATGTCTCATTTATGAAAATAGCTGCTTTTATCCGTAGCTTCCGGATGATTGTTATATTCAATTTCATCCTCCTCCTCCATGATCCAATTTCGACTCATAAAGTCTGCTCCTACATTCTGTTTTCCTGGTATGTATTGTACTTTGACAGAGTACACGCTTAGCAGCAAAGCCCAGCGCATAATCTTCGCGTTGAATTCCTTATTGGCCCCAAGAAACGCTAATGGAGCGTGGTCTGTCTGTACCGTGAATGAAGCGCCATAAAGATATTCATGGTGCCTTCGTATTCCAGTCACGAGTGCTAAACATTCCCTCTCCACGGTCGAATAATTCCTCTCTACTGTGTTCAGTTTGCGGCTGCTGTATGCAACGGGAAAAAACAGGTTAGGATTCTCGTCGTCTGCCTGAAGCAGTGTTGACCCGATTCCCTGTCCTGAGGCATCCACTCGCAAAATGAAAGGTTTCTTAAGGTCAGGTAACCTTAGAAGTGGGTATTTGGACAGGTGTTCCTTGAGATTGACGTAAGCGTGTTCACACTTAGCATCCCAAATAACTGTTTCCGGATGCCTTTTCTTAGTGAGGTCGGTAAGGGGTGTGGTGAGGCCATTAAAGTTTTTAATGAACTTTTGGTAATATGCACACAGTGATAGAAATGAACGCGTATCTTTCTTCGTTCTAGACCTTTTTGCTGCAACTATTTTCTCAATGTTTTTGGCAACTGGCCACATGCAACCGTGAGAGATGGTATGCCCCAGGAAGTCAAGCTTTTCGAAGCCGATTAAAGATTTGCTAGGACTAGCTGTGAGACCAGTTTCCTGTAGTCTCCTGAGGAGCATAGCAACCGTAGCAATATGTTCTTCGTAGATATCTGCCATCAATGGTACCTATACCTTGTAGCGGTATGGCAGCTTGTGTACCCTGACAATCCCCAGAACTATGCCAGTGGGAGATTTACTCCTGGTAGGTTCAACCAAGCTGGACTGGTCTGCGTGGGTAGGGGTCAGAAAAGAGCTGGTACTCTGGTCCTCCATGTTGGGGGTTTTAGCACAGGGCCGACACCCCTGTCTATGTAAAAAATCGCACATGTTACGGAAACAACAATAAATGGAAAAACGTTGCTGCAGGATGGACATCCGGAGTCTCAGGCTCGTATGACTGACAGTGGTAAAAGCCAAAAAGGAAGCCACTGGCATGAAAACGGATGCCCCGACCGCAAAACACGAAACCAGAATTGGTTTTTTGGAACGTCAGAACTATGAATGTTAGAAGAAAAAAGAAAAGAAAGAAAAAAAACCTCTTTTCACACAACATGCCTGACATAAATTCTCCGAATCTTTTGGCCGAATACCATCACCAACCAAGATCTGCTTACTCGGAGCAAGCAAGAGGACATGCACACCATCATAGCTGACAGACGCTGGAGCTGGGTTGGCCATGTCCTCAGAAGAGACCCCGATGCCATCACAAGAACAGCTATGCTATGGACCCCTGAAGGAAAACGAAAGAGAGGCCGACCAAAAACAACTTGGCGGAGGACTGTGGAGGCTGAGATGCAAAGAATGAACCAGAGTTGGGGCACTGTACGAAGGATGGCCGCCGACCGAGCAAAATGGAATCAATTTGTTGTTGCCCTACATGACGCCACCAGGCGTAATGGCCACTGACTGCTTTGACGGTCGGCGGCTAAGGATCAAAGAAGAAGATATCTGTTGCAATTAGTATATCGTCCATAAAGTTGTGGATATGTGGACTGTGCAGTGGTTCTAAAAGCTTTTTCATCATCCTGGTGAAGACTCCTGGTGCGTTGTGCAAGCCGAAAGGCATCACGTTGAAAGTATAGTGTCCTTCACTGGTGCTAAAAGCTAGCAGGGGTTTAATTTCCTCCTTGACTGGTATTTGATAATAACCTTTACTCATGTCAATCTTGGAGAAAATTCTTCCCTTGCTAAGCTTGGTGAACAGCTCAGAAGCGCCCTGGATGGGTTCCGGCTGGAATTCCGTTACAGTGTTCATAATCCTCCACTCCCAAAGGAGCATATGCCTTCAACAAACACATGCCAAGTCCTCCTGTCACGTGCCATCATCTCAAGTTCTTTCCACGTTTTCCTCATCATTTTAACCTCTGTGTCCAACTCTCTTCTCCATGTGCTTCTTGGTCTACCTCTGCCTCTCTTGCCCTGGGGGTTATAGAACAAGGACTGCCTTCTAATGCTTTCAACAGGTTTCCTCAGTGTGTGTCCTATCCATCGCCATTGTCTTCTTCTCATCTCTTGTTCCACTGGCACTTGTCTAGTTCTTGTCATCAGTTCCACGTTGGTAACATTGTCATACCATTTTAATCCTTCTATTCTACGCAAGCACCCATTTATGAAAGTCTGTAGCTTTTTGGTTGTTGTCTTTGTTGTTCTCCATGTATCAGAGTCATACAATAGGACTGACTTCACATTTGAGCTGAAGATTCCCATTTTCGTATTGGATCCGATTTCTCTTGATCTCCATATGTTTCCCAATGCAATGAAAGCTCCTCTTGCTTTTTGTATTCTTATTTTAATATCACTGTCTGTCCCTCCAACTTTGTCTATATTGCTGCCAAGATATGTGTACGATTCTACATCTTGTACTGGTGCTTCTTCAAGTTCAACCCTGTTTTCATTACCTGCATTTATTCTCATTATCTTTGTCTTTTCCCTGTGTATTTTCAGACCCAATTGCTGTGACCTCTCATTGAGTGTTTTCAATTTGTTCTGCATCTGATTAAGGTTATGGGACAAAAGAGCCAAGTCATCAGCAAAATCCAGATCATCCAACTGCTTAGTCAGAGTCCACTGGATTCCATTTCTGTTGTGTGTTGTTGAGGTTCTCATAACCCAGTCTATTGCTAATAAGAAAAGAAATGGAGACAAGAGGCATCCCTGTAGCACTTCTGTTCTTATCCCAAATGGTTATGTAAGCTGTCCTTCATGAAGAACTCTGCATGGCATGTCTTCATATGTTTTCTTTATTAAATTAATGATCTTCAGGGGAACTCCATAATGCCTCATCAATTTCCAAAGTGATTCTCTGTCTACACTGTCAAATGCCTTTTCGTAGTCCACAAATCCGAAGTATAATGGTGAATTCCATTCCAGACATTGTTCAACTATTATTCTCAAAGTGGCTATGTGGTCTGTACATGATCTGTTTTGTCGAAAACCTGCTTGTTCATCTCTCAGTTTCTTGTCTATGGACTCTTTTAATCTCTCAAGGATAATCCTATTTAAAACTTTTCCTGGCACTGATAGTAACATTATTCCTCTATAATTTGTGCACTCTTGTAAATTTCCTTTCTTAGGCAACTTAACCAGATATCCTTCCTTCCATTCTGCTGGTATCTCTTCCTTTTCCCAGACTTTACCAAGTAATTTACATAACATCTCTGTAGCCGTGTTGATATCTGCTTTGATGGCCTCTGCTGGAATGCCATCTGGTCCAGACGCTTTTCCATCTCTTAGAAGCTTTATGGCTTTCTTTATTTCTTCCTTCGTTGGTCTTTTGCCGTTAATTTGTAGCTCTTCTTCTGCTGGCTGGATGTCCGGGGGGTTTTGTGGAGCTGGTCTATTGAGAAGGTCCTCAAAATATTCTGTCCACCTCTTCATTTGCTCTTGTATAGTGCTGAGCAGTTTTCCATTCTTGTCTTTTATGAAGCAACTTGTTTGCTTGTATTTCCCTGTCAGCTTCTCTGTGCTGTTATACAGTTCTCTCATATTTCATTTGGCTGCAGCATCTTCTGTCTCTCTTGCCAACTCCTCAATATACTTCTTCTTGTCTCTTTTGATACTTCTTTTAACTTCTTTGTTTGCTTCTGTGTACACTTCTTGAGCCTTGGCTTTGGAACTTCTGGTTTTGCTTGTGTTTAAATCTGCTTTCTTGTTTTTTCTGTCTTTTATCTTATTGATGGTTTCTGTTGTTATCCATGCTTTTTGTTGTCGTTCCCTTTTCCCCAGTATTTCTTCACATGTCTCACTCCATACCGTTTTGATTTGCTGCCAATAGTCTTCTGCATTCTCTACGTCTTCCAGCTGTCGGAGCACTTGGAATTTGTTGGATATTGTGACCGCAAATTTGTCTCTTGTTTCTTAGATGTCCTACATTAAATTGTTGTCTATAATTTTGCATTGTTGCATATCTCTTGAGTTTCATTTTTACTTTGGCTATCAGAAGGTGGTGATCTGATGCTACATCTGCTCCTCTATATACCTTTACATCCTGCAATGATGATCTAAACTTCTTGTTAATGCATATATGATCAATCTGATTTTCTGTTCTATGGTCTGGTGATATACAGTGTTAAGTAAACGGTAATCGATGCACAGCCGAACTTCCTTATTGGGCTTCTGTAACAGTACTACGCTCGAACTATAAGGAGATGTAGACTAGCTAATAATCCCAGCTTGTAGCAATTTTTCTATCTCTCCACACAGTGTATCAGCTTTAGCATACGGGATAGGGTAAACTCTGGTTTGTACAGGTTTCTCACATGTCAGCTTCATATCAAACTCTGTGAGATGCGTTCGACCAGGTATGTCCGTTAAAACTGCTGTGTACTGTTTCAGTAGCGCCCTCGTTTCTGTCTGTTGTGCTTCAGAGAGAGTGTCACCGAATTTTACATCGTTGTAAGATTCCGTTTGTTGCAATTGGTATTCCATGCAACTATCGTCATCTTTTGTTGCTATAGCGACCGCCAGGAGATGTTCGGGGGCAGACACCGGTCTTTCCATATATTTCTTTAACAGATTTATGTGGTAGACCTTCTCCCTTCCTTTCATAGAGATCTTGTAGTTAGTTCTTGAGATCTTTTTAAGGACGGTAAATGGCCCTTGCCATCCTATACGTAGTTTGTTGCTTCCGGTTGGAAGTAACAACAAAACTTTCTCCCCTGGTTGTAGTTCTCTCTCTTTTTCGCTGCTTTATTGTATCGTTTAGCGTGCTTCACGCGTGCTCGCCTAAGGTTGGTTGTTGCTAGATCCCATCCTAGTTATAACCTTTCCTTAAGTTCCGATACATATTTACTGGCTCAGACGACTGTCTCATCAGCCTTCTGGTCTGCCAGTGACTGGAGTAAGGCTTCAAGCGGGCCCTTAATAGGTCTGCCGAATAGAAGTGTAGCTGGAGGTAAACCTGTAGAGGCCTGTGGGACTTCCCTGTACGCGAATAAGGCTGTAGGAATGAAAAGGTCCCAATCTTCAGGTTTCTCTTGTCCCAGCTTATGTAACATCATGGTGAGGCTTCCTGTAACACGATCTATTAACCCACTTCCGGCCGGATTATAGGGGCTTGTGTAGATATGCTGGTTCCTCAAGACCTTAAGATCTCCTTCATTAACAGGCTACGGAATGGGGATCCGTTATCCGTCAAAACTTGTTGAGGGAATCCCAACTGTGTAAAAATCTGCACTAGGGCTTCTGTGACATGCTTGGAATCCGTGCATGTTAGCGGTATAGCTTCGGCCCACATAGTGCATGTGTCGACTAAGGTCAGGATAAACCTGTTCCTTCTTTTAGTCCTTTCTAGGGGTCCTTTTATGTCGACTGCAACCCGTTCAAATGGTGTCCCCACTATTGGCATTTCTCCGATGGGAATTGGGGGTGTTGAATGCTTGGGTGCCACACGTTGGCACTTGGCGCAGGATTTCACATATCTGATAATATCAGTGTTCATTCCTGGCCACCAATAGTGAGTCGATATTCGCTGAATAGTGGCGTTTTGTCCCATATGTCCGCTAAAGGGAAGAGAGTGCCCCATTTCTAAGATTTGGTCACTGTACTGCGTCGGTACTAGGAGCTGATTATGTCCCTGTTCAGGGTCGCCCGTTCTACGATACAGCACTCTATCCTTAGAAAAGATGTCTCCGTTGAATCTGGGGTCCTTGGCCATTGGCAGTTTTCTAAAGCAGGGCTCCAAGGTAGGGTCCTTTTGTTGCGCCTCTTTTAGTTCCTTGGGTAACATATTAGGTGCCGGCTCCCATTCCTTCTTGGTTTGCCCTCTTGTGGTTACTGCTGCCACAATCGGCTCTTTCGATCTCCCTATAAACACATATCTACTACCAAGTATGACTGGGTAGATTGGATCATCCATTATAGCCGCTTTGATTACAACTCCGACAAAATCAGAGTGTATCTCCACCATTGTGATGGGAAGTGTTATGGGTGCATCACCTTTCAAAACTCCACATAGTTTGACGGTTTCTTCTGTCTCTTGACCAGGTTTGACCAAGTGCCTTGCGACAATACAATCAAAGGACAAACCTGTATCATACAGACAATATGTTGAAGTCCCGTTCAAAATAACAGTTCCTTGCGTTGAGGGCCTCTCCCCCTCATGTTGAGAATCACTGACATTAATTCTTCTTTGCGAGTCTGTTTGCAAGCAACCGATCCGATTTGTCCCGGTGTGCTTGCCCTGATCAGATGTCCCTGGCGCAGGGGTTTTCTCTTTGTCATGTCCTTTCTGGCTGCGGTGCCATGAAGGGCGGTTGGGCTGATCATGATTGTTGGCGGAGTATCTGTTTTTGTAGAATTTCGATTTTTCGGGAGGGGAATTCTGGGGTACAGTGTCTTTTTGGTTTTGGTGATGAGAAGAATGGGAAGACTGTTCTAGATTATTTTTCCGAGAAGGCTTATCTGTCGGTTTGCGCCTGGCAGTTCGGCTAAGGCACTTATGTAACGCTAAGACTTACTCAAGAAGTCTTCCAGCTTTACTGCACCTTGTTCAGCCAGGAATCTGCGGGTTTCATTTGACAACGTGTTTTTTATTTGCTCGGTTAAAATAAACTCTTCTAACCCTTCATAAGTAAAGGAAGCTCTGAAAGCTCTAGGCACTTTGTCAAATATCCCTTCAGACGTGAAGAGAACTGGTCAACTGTCTCAGTTCCTTCCTTCCTGCTGTTTTGGAACAGTTGCAAAAATTTGCGAGCGTTCATTTCAAAACGCTCCAGTAAAGCCTTCTTTAACATGTCGTAGTTGTCTTGGTGGCTGCTTCCCAGTTTGACATAGGCATCATATGCATTACCTTTCAAAGCCTGGGAAAGCTTCAAACACCATCGCGAATTTCTAAACCGTACAGATTTGCCATTCTCTCAAATTTTTCTAGATAGGAATCAATTTTCTCATTGGGGCTTGGGAAGGGTTCCAGAGCAAAAGACATAGCTGCTAGTTGAGGAGATTGAAAACTGGGTTGATCAGTTAGGGGTGACTGAGGAGAAAACGGCTCTCCGTTGCTGGAGTTTGACGTGGCACCGCGATTTTGGACCTCTAGAGTCTTAAGCGCCAGCTCGTGCTGACGTCGTTGCTCATTTTCTCTTTCCTCATGTTGTCTCTCCTTCTCTCATTCCTCATGTTGTCTCTCCCTCTCTCTTTTGTTTGCCCTGCGAGCTTCCATCTCTGTCTCAATTTTCTTCTCTTCCAGTTGACGCTTTTCTCACTCTTTCTCCATCTGTCTAGCTTCTGCTTCTTTCTTCTCCGCATCATATCTGTCGAGTTCTTCGTTGACAAACGCTTTCGCTTCTTCTCCTTGTAATCCCATTCCCTTGCTTAGTCTCTTAGCATTGTTCTAAGTTTTGCACGCTCAGCCATGGCAAATAACTGACTGCGACTTATCCGAGAAAGAAAGAAGAAAAGGATACACTGCTACCTAACCAATTACCAGAAAATCCCCAAAAAATTATGTTATTTAACTGTGTTACCTCCTCCCCATTATCAGTTATCTAATCTATCGCTGTTATTAACTGGCAACTAGGCTCCTATTACAGACGACTTAAACCATAAAAATGGTAGATCATGCTAACAACTGGAAAAACTACTATTACTACTGTGGAAACAAAAATTATGTTTAAAAAAATCAAGGAGAAAAAACAATTTCCTTATTTTAAATCCACCAACTCGTCCACACCTGAAGTCAGTTAGAGTTAAGGGAGGCTATTAACTTTGGCGATAGCCAGAATGCCCTCCCTTTGCTAAGCTCACACTCCACTGCTCCCCAAAAAACCAGGTGATTGCTAAACAATCACAAATACCAGCGGTTTTGTAGTAAAAAATTATTACATAACATATCTCCAACAAGGATCACCATCAAAATCTAACTGTATGTAACTCTAAGATGCTGTGGAAAGAAAAATTTCGTATTCATGTTGTGACGACTTGGCCAATCTTCTCTTCATTTTTTTATATTATTTACGTGACATCATTTTTTCTCATCCTCAATGCATGATCGCAAAGTCCCGGGAATTGTCACTTGCGGATAATCTCCTAGCGTTCGGTGATTTTCTCCTCGCTATTTTTAGATACGACATCATTGTTGACCCCTGACCTCGGTAGCGAGAAACCCGCTTTAATTTAGGATTGCTTAAACTTAGGGAGAACCAGTTTAGGCCACTTAGGAAAACATCACGTGACTTTTAACGTTACTGATTGGAGCGTCTATATGAGGCTAAGGTCACATGATGCACGCTACGGATCACGTGTCCAAGCGGAAATGACCCGCTAAAAGGCGGCAAATCCAGCATTTTTTCACTTGCCCAGGAAACCTTGAGACCGCTAGATCTAATCCCGATATCGGCGAATTCTCGCATTATAAGCACTGAAGCCACGTGTCTAAATTGCGGGTTAGCGTCCATCTTTGAGTAGGTAAGTGAAATCTCGCTAGAATATAATGTGATGAAATGTGTAGTACCTTGCAAATCGACGCAAAATTGGTATAACTGCGTTTACTTTATTCATAATTTTTGTTTTACGGTCAGATGATATGCCTTCCTTGCACGTGACACTGGGGTCTCAGTCCGGGATTTGAACTTATGTATTTTATCATACCTCTGGGATAGTATCATTCATTCAGTATACCATTTTAACACATGTATTTTCACACAGTGAGCTCTAGAAAGACAGAAAACATTTTTTCTAGAATTTCAGGCATTGATTGGTGAATCCCTTTATATATGTTGTGTTTAATTAAGTTAGTTCATGATTTTGTATTTCATTGAATTACAGACCTTAAGTCTCCATAACTGTAGTAATTTCATTCTACAGCAATCTGATAAATAATTAGTATTTACTTGTTGTTAGAAATACTATTGGAAGGTAGCACTAGCTTACTCAGTGTGGACTATAACAGCAAAAGATGGCTGAAATAGTTAAGCTTAAGGCAGCACTAGGGGAGGCCGGTCGAGATCTAGGTTATAGTGGGGTGGACCTTGCAAATTATGTCAGTGTCGAGACTGATAAGTATTACGCTCGAGAAACAGCGAAAGCTGAAAGAGAAGAGCGAATAAAGTTAGCAGAAATAGATGAGAGGATAAAAGCTGTAGACGCTAGGGAAAGAAGCGAGAGAGATGAACGCAAGCATGCACTGAAGATGAAGCAGTTAGAGATGCAGGGACAAGCTCAAAGAGTTGAACCGGTAGCTGATGCGACAGCATCTACCTCCTCAGGCAACCTATTGCCCCGGTCAGATGATATGCCTTCCTTGCACGCAGGGGGCACAGGACCTTTGCCATCCTCACTCATGTCAAACTTGGGACCTTTGACGTTTCCATTTGAAGCTTTCTCGGAACAAGCCGACTCGATCGATAGGTATTTGGACAAATTTGAGAAGTTTGCCACCCCGTTTGGTTTGGAGAAGAGCAAGTGGAACCTGAAACTGTCGCAAGGGCTTAGAGGAACTGCTTATGACGTGTATAGCAAGCTTCCTCCAGGTTTACAGGATGACTACGACTCTCTGAAAACGGCACTATTGGTTCGTTATGAGCTACATGCTGACGCCTATAGGAAGAGGTTCCGTAACTCTAGGAGGGAAGTCGGAGAGAACTTTGCTCAATTTGCCGCTAGACTGGATTCCTACGTGGAGAAGTGGGGTGCCCTAGGGAATTTTACTCATGATTGGGAAGGCCTGAAGGAAATGGTCATGATCGAACAACTGAAGGACACCATGACTTCCGACATGAGAAGATTCCTGACAGAGAATGGGGCCAGCACTTTGGAATCCATAGTCCAGTTAGCGGAACGATATCAGGCAGCACTATCAGAGAATCCACCACCCAGACGGAAACAACCAGATTACGTACCTAGACAGACAGCTCAGTCACACATGGACCCCCAAGTGAAACCACTGTATACTAACTTCAAAAAGCATGACAAGCCAGACTACAAGACTACTCAGAGATCAAATTTCCAGCAGCAGAGGCAAGGGGAAAAATGGTGTAAGCACTGTAGAACCATCACCCACAATACGCAGGAGTGCAACCGGAAAAACCCACCTCATCATGCTGCCTGCTTACGTAAAAGTGCCGCAAGGGGAAATGGACCGGAAGAACCTCTGGACAAACCCCGACATCCCCCGGTCGTTGAGACAGTCCTCGTAAATGACCAAGAGGTGACCTGCCTTTATGATACAGGCCTTGCATTCGACGCAGTTGTCTGTGCATCCCTAGTCAAGCCTGACCAGATGACAGAAGACACTATAGAAATACAAGGACCTACTAAAAGTGCAGCACCTATGCGTTTGGCCATAGCCAAGATTCAGGTCAAATCGAAATATGTGACTGGGGAAATCAGTGCAGCGATCTTGGACGACCCTATTTATCCCTTGATCTTAGGGTGTAGGTATGTGTTCTTGGGAGAACCCATTCACCCTCTGGTTGTGGCGGCTGTCACCACTAGAGGACAGGCCAAACGGAATATGGAGTGGGAATCCCCACCCAACATCCTTCCGGAGGAATTAAAAAAGGCGCAAACTGAGGATCAATCTCTAGCACCCTGCTACAAAAAACTACCGAGAGCGCACACTCCTCTCCAAAAGGGAGACTTCTACAAGAAAAATGGGCTGTTGCATCGGAAAGCAGGAAATGGAGGACAGGAACATGGGCAACTTGTGGTTCCATCAGCATACCGAGCCCAGGTCCTAGAAATGGGCCATGCCCTTCCGTTTAGTGGCCATATGGGCATAAGTGCCACGATTCAGTGTATTTCATGTCATTATTATTGGCCAGGTATCAACGCCGATATCCAGAGATATGTGAAATCATGCCCGCAGTGCCAGAGGACAGCGCCGAAACACTGGACGGCCCCAGCCACTCTGGGAGAAATGCCAATCTTGGGCACCCCCTTCGAACGAGTAGCGGTGGATATTGTGGGTCCACTTACTCGAAGCAAAAAAAGAAACAGTTATATACTCACGTTAGTGGATTGTTGCTCCATGTGGGCAGAGGCAATTGCTATGCCCGCCTGTGATTCCAAGCATGTTGCTGAGGCTCTGCTCACCATATTTACTCGGCTTCCGTCACAGATCCTGACAGATAATGGTTCGCAATTCCAAGGAAAACTCACCGAGGAAGTGTTTAGGATATTTCAGGCCCGACATATCCACACCTCTCCCTACCACCCCCAGGCAAATGGCCAGGTGGAGCGGTTTAACGGGACCCTTATTTCCATCCTTCGGAAACTTGCGCAGGAAAAACCAGAGAGCTGGGATCAATACTTACCCGCAGCACTATTTGCTTACCGCGAAGTACCCCACAATTCTACTGGGATGCCACCTGCCACATTGCTGTTTAGTAGACCTATAAAAGGACCTTTAGAGGCACTGTTACGTACTTGGACAGATGATAAAGCTGATGAGACGGTCACCTCTGCATCCCAATACGTGAATGAGTTGACCCAACGCCTTAAAACAGGATGGGAACTGGCAAAGGAAAATGTACGCCGTGCCCATCGTAAACATGCGCGTTACTACAACCGCACTGCGAAGGATAGGGAGCTAGAAGTAGGAGAACAGGTATTATTACTCCTGCCCAGTAGCAATAATAAATTGCAAATCGGGTGGAGAGGTCCATATAAAATTGTTGAGAAAATGTCGCGCACCAATTACAAGATTGCCATAAAGGGGAAGCAGAAAATTTACCACATAAACCTGCTGAAGCAATATTATGAAAGACCAGGTGCAGAACCAGCCCATTTCCTGACACTGGCTATTGCGACGGAAACTGAGGCAGAACCCCTGACCTCCTGTGAATACCCTCTTCGTCAGTGCGAAACTCATCAAGATGTTCAGATTAGTTCAACTTTAACGGAGGATCAGCAGGCACAGGTGCAACAGTTGTTAAGAAAACACACTAGTACACTCACGGATAAACCTGGCATGACCAACCTGATAGAATTTGATATGAAGCTAACAGACCTCGCCCCGGTACGAGTTAAGAACTATCCTGTTCCTTATGCTAAGGCAAAGGCATTGAGTGAGGAAATCGAGTACCTGCTTAAGGAAAATATTATCTCAAAATCAGAGTCTCCTTATAGTGCGAGTGTGGTGTTGCTTAGAAAATCCACAGGAGAACATCGCCTCTGCATAGACTACCGAAGGCTCAATGCTGTAACGGAATTTCAAGCGGAGCCCTTACCTGATCAGAATCAGCTTTTCACCAAGCTGAGTAGAGCGCGATACTTTTCGAAGATAGACCTTAGCAAAGGGTACTACCAGATCCCGGTAAAAGAGGAAATTCGACACATGTTAGCATTTAGTACTTCTGAGGGCCATTACGAGTTTAATGTATTGCCATTTGGGCTAAGCAACGCCCCAAGCGTCTTTACTCGTATGATGAGGAAGCTACTGGAACCCCTGAACCACCCTGGGATAAGTAATTTCATGGACGACATACTTATCGCCACGAACACCTTTGAGGAGCACCTGGACGCAGTTTCCCTACTCTTCGAAAGACTTAGAGAAACAGGACTCACCGCTCGCCCTACAAAATGTCAAATTGCCTGCGAGCAACTAGAATTCCTGGGACACACCATCTCGCATGGATGCATGTTCCCAGATGCACGTAATATTGAGAAGTTACAACGGGCCCCACGACCCCAGACTAAAAAGGATGTAAGGTCATTTGTGTCTCTATGTGGCTTCTACCAGAGATATATTAAAGATTTTAATACCCTGAGTGCGCCACTGACCGCGTTAACCAAGAATGGGAACCCGGACAAAGTAACCTGGACAGCGGAGTGCAAAAATGCCTACACGCTGCTGAAGGAGAAACTCACAGCTAGGCCAATTCTGCGACTGCCTGACTTAACTCTGAACTTTACGCTGCGAACAGATGCTAGCAATATAGGGATAGGAGCCACTCTCCTGCAGCCTAGTGATAGACCTTCTGCAACTCTGTTCCCCATTGCATATGCTAGTAGGAAATTGAACCCTGCTGAACAGAACTACTCTACCATCGAACGAGAATGTCTGTCGCTAATATGGGCTGTGCAGAAGTTTCAACCATATTTATACGGGAAAAAGTTCACGGTGCAGTGTGATCACCAACCGTTGATATTTCTTGCAGCGTCGAAGAACCTTAATGCCCGGCTTATGAGATGGTCACTACTGTTGCAGCCATATTCCTTTCACATAGAATACATACCTGGGAGGAACAACGTAGGGGCAGATTTTTTGAGCAGACATCCGGACGCAACCGAGGAGATATGAGAAACTGAAAAAGAAGAGGAAGACAGGACCAGAGGAGTTGGACGGAACATCAAACTTGAGGAGGGGCTTGTGTGACGACTTGGCCAATCTTCTCTTCATTTTTTTTAATTATTTACGTGACATCATTTTTTCTCATCCTCAATGCATGATCGCAAAGTCCCGGGAATTGTCACTTGCGGATAATCTCCTAGCGTTCGGTGATTTTCTCCTCGCTATTTTTAGATACGACGTCATTGTTGACCCCTGACCTCGGTAGCGAGAAACCCGCTTTAATTTAGGATTGCTTAAACTTAGGGAGAACCAGTTTAGGCCACTTAGGAAAACATCACGTGACTTTTAACGTTACTGATTGGAGCGTCTATATGAGGCTAAGGTCACATGATGCACGCTACGGATCACGTGTCCAAGCAGAAATGACCCGCTAAAAGGCGGCAAATCCAGCATTTTTTCACTTGCCCAGGAAACCTTGAGACCGCTAGATCTAATCCCGATATCGGCGAATTCTCGCATTATAAGCACTGAAGCCACGTGTCTAAATTGTGGGTTAGCGTCCATCTTTGAGTAGGTAAGTGAAATCTCGCTAGAATATAATGTGATGAAATGTGTAGTACCTTGCAAATCGACGCAAAATTGGTATAACTGCGTTTACTTTATTCACAATTTTTGTTTTACGGTCACATCCAGCCACATGTGATCGGGTATATTTTATGATCCCATGGGATATGTACAACATGTTCATAATAATGTATAACGGGAATATATATATCTATTAATTTCCATATTATTTGAGTATTTTTGACCCGATGCTTAGACTAACGGAAATTTATTTTAACGATAATGTGACAGACCGTGACATATATTCATTATAAATTATATGACGATGCGACCAGGCATGAAAGTTGTGATAATGTTGTCAGACAATTCTAAAACAATGGTGTTCAATTATTTGTTAAATTCATCATAATTGACATGACGATTAGGCTAGAGGCACAGAACTAGAATACTGTTGCCGACATTTCTATGATAAATTTGGTGGGTTTAACTGACATTTATAATAATTCATCGGGTTAAGTTGACGATAAATCAGTCTAAAGAATTATAATACTGCCACTGGGGCAGAGAAATATAATAAAGGACAGAAAGGAGAAACTTGAATTCAAGATTAGGCTCTAGACATATGATGTTAGAGACTAAAATCTGAGATGACTGGCAGAGGGACGGCTTAGGGAAAGACTGCTTTCTAAAGCTAGAAAATTAATGAAGCCGTCGTATTTGTCTTCAGTCTATGGTGGAGCCTTGCACGACAGTCCAATCTCAGAGCAGAATACGGAGTCGAGCACAGAGAAGGCAAATCCGAACCATTCAAGACCTACCTGGGGCAACGTCAGGAGACCGGAGAACTAACCACGCTTCACTATCAGCCAGGGGCTGAAAAGATAAGTTCCTTGAAAAAGGGAACTCACCAGATCAATGCATATTTTAGTCATCCATGATGAAAAACACTTGATGTGAGACACATAGTACATACAGCAGACACTAATTCCATCGACAATACTATCATTCACCATCTATTCGTTTTAATTGCAATAAACCAATTGGGTGTATATAATGTACCCCATGCTTTGTTCCTTCCATTAGATGTTGAATATTGTCTGATGTTTATCTTCCTTTATAAGGGAGGGGGGGCTCGTAAAATATAATATAATTTAAAGAATAACAATAATAGATAACTGAGAAGGGGACGACGGTAGCGAGAGACCAAATATCTCCTTACAATCTTTTCCAGACCTGTCTAGTTAGGAGAATTTACCCTCTTTGTCTCCCTTCAGTGGTGGAAAACCCAGCAGGAATTCCTTGAGCCAAATCTTCCACATTCAGATCTATTATTTCCTCTAAATAATTCTTATCTTCCAAACGCTACGTGACACATGTGTGGTCAAAACCCAGTAAAAGAACGTTAGTCTAGGGGATAATTATTATTAGTATTCCTTAACTCATGAGACAAGACTCACAGCACACTCTATCTAGATTAAACTTCTGAATCACTATCAGACGTTAGACATTTATCTAGACTCAGACTTAGATCTCAATCCCTTAGCGAGCCATCCATTCTGTCGTAATTTTTAAAGATAGGTCAGAAGATATTTATGGTCCGGTCTGAGCAGAGGTGATAGTGGTAAATATGTGAGATTAAAGGTGTAAGAAAATAGATTTTTCCTGAGGGTGATAGTGTAAGAGGAAGATTCAGTCTCTGGAGCAAGTAGTTTCTGTAATCCAGCCTATCTATACAACTACACTGTAATCAGACGAACTTTCTCTCCTTATATCAAATATAAGTTACACAGCACCCACATACACACACAATTAGGTGACAAATATGCTCAGATGTGAAAACTATGGATAACAGATATGGGCAAGGGTTTGACCAACACACTAAATTAAGTTTTTGTTTAGTTTATTATCAATTAAACTTTACAACATCAAACATATAGAAATCAATATATCAATATAATCAAGGTTACAGACATGGGAAAATAACCCCATAAATGCCCTCCTCTCTTGTGAAGAAAAAGATCCCCAAAGGAGTTAATAACCAAAAAGGTCAAAGGTTAGCACTAGGGTATGGAATAATCAGTAAAGAAAAAGAACAAAGTTCCTAGTTACGCTATCCTGTAAAATAACATTATTTGCAAAGAAAAAAAATAAAGGATGGTACAGTTTCCGTAACTAGAAGTATTCTCTCTCACTCTTCTGTCATTCGTCGCCACGTCAATCACACCTTACCTAATACTTGGTTAACAATCTCTTGAACGTAAACATCAGTGTACAAGTATCATAATTCAGTGTTGTTCTTCTCCAAAGTGAGCCCCAGTTCCTCCATGAATGATTAATTTTCCTAATGGGGAATGCCCACTTTGGTGGTGCGTTATTGGATATGAAAAATTGTCATATCAGATATTTCAGGTAGCAAAAATATAACCCGCGATCTAGTGTTCACAGTAGACAGTAGACAGTACTTCCGTTAACTAAAGGAAACATCTGGTTGGTAAACTGTTACTAAAGATGATGATGGTATATCCTATCGGTTTTTCTCTGGTTGAGTGCCGATTATGAAACAACGTGATCTCCTGGAATAAATTCCCTTGGAAACATGACTGTCAGACCCAACAGGCTGATAAAATTAAATGCAAAATCTGGTATCTTGTACGACCAGTTACTAGTATGCTTATTGTTTATAATTTTTGGTCTCTCTCTGAATGAAGAAAAAAGGACCGAACAGGTCAACATCGAAGACCTGATAATATTAATAAGAATTGTTACTGGTGCTATTAGACCGCTGGCATCTGGCTTGTGATCAGCACTAAATTAGGACGAAAACAAAACATTTAACCACAATATCGATATCGTATCCTATCATGTGTAAGGGTATGATCTCTTCCTCTCCGCCATCTAATTAAATTAAAAGGCACAACGGTGTCTAGCCTATCTTACAACGCTTCACTCACCTGGTACGAGTTGGGTCTAAGGTATGTGCCTTTCCCCTCCCACCCCGGTAAAACACTCAGCATACAATATCAGTATTAATTTAATTATGACTACTTTAACAAATATCGCTTGTCATCACTAGCTATTGTTTCGCCACAAGATATTACACTAGTCTCTTATATAATTACACATAATGAAAGTAGAAGTGAATTTATATTCCGTCAATTATCAGTTGCCTAGTGTATTTATTAGTCGATTAAACAACTCTTTGTGGGTGATAGCGGTGATTAAGTCTACCTTACAACTTGAAACATCAGGAACAAAATAGCTATGCGTTTGTTAATACGCTAGTCTTAGCACCTAGAAAATCCCAGTGAATTATAAATGATAAACTTAACTCTTAGTATACGAGCGGCCTTCTAGAGAGGCCGATGATCGATCCCCGTCAATAGCGAAAATTTATAGCTGAATGCATGTTTAAAACCACTGAACAATTTAGTTACGTGCATGATATAGGGGTTTCATTTCTTCACATTTTGATATATAACACTTATGTTATCTTTATAAATAAATTATTTATTGCAAAATCTGTAATGGTAGTCATGAAAGGCAGCTCGTATACTAAGAGTTAACACATTAAATCACATAAATGCTAATTTATATTACCGGAATCAGAAATGAAACAATCTTCACGAAAAACTAATAATCCACTTTCACAATGGCTCTTAGCATAACGAGCTAGATTATCCAAAATTTTCTGAGCGTCTAGATAACTGAATTGCGAGAAGGCAGATTATATACAAATTTAGTGTGATATCTCTGAAAGATGACGAATGTCACACCTACGCCATATTGAGGGAAACGACGAGTTTCGCTTGCCGAGATCAGAGATCTTTCGGTTCGCTCACTCACGTATGCCAAGCGCCGTCCCTTGTGAACGGGTCTTCTTAGATCAAATACTTAAGTCCCCTGAGTGTATCAACATCACAGGATTTGTTCCCCTCTTAAAGAAACTTCAAACGCTGTAACTTCCCACGTGCAATCTGCTCGTCATCGTCGTAATACTGACAGCTCAGCCTATGTGAGAACTTCTGTAAGCAAGCGTTCTCCATTCCCCTGAATGAGTGACAGTTTCGAAGTAGGTAAACAAGCTCGCCAGCTCGTGAAAGCAAGAAAAATAGGCGTGGCTAAATATGAGTTAGACAGATAGCGAAATCCATGGTTTCTGCATAGCAAAATTATACACATTGGATGGAGAAGAAAAGGTGGACGGATAAAGGCGATATTTACATATCCACGTCACATAGATCTCACCAAAAAAGACTTTAGACTTTAATCTATGATGTCAATCTTTTGTAATAATTATATGATTATAATTATAAAAATTAATCTTACTTACTTAGTCGTTCCCCTTCTACCGTGAGGTGTAGAGGCCTATCGACTGTCTTCCTTCTGGCCTGGTTCCATTCTAGTCCTCGGTCCTTCAAAGATTGTCTAATGTTGTCCTCCCAGCAGACTCTGGGTCATCCTGGGGGTCTGGATCCCTGGCTCTTTGTTTCCCATGCTTGTCGTGGTAGCCGATCTTCTTCCATTCTGCAGACATGGCCAAACCATCTTAGTTTGGACTGTTCTACTTGGGTCTGCAGGGGGTGGGATTTTAGGTCTGGTTGCGGACCATGTCTCTTCTTGTTACTTCAACCACCTTCCTCATTTCTGAGGTTTGGATCTGGCTTTTGTGGGCTGTAGTCATTGCCCCTGACTCACATCCATATGTCAAGACTGGGACATAGGTGCAGCAGTATATAGCCATCTTCGTTTTCTTACCAACCTCTCTCTTCCTGAGGAATCCTCGATTTATGGCATGGAAAAAGTCTCCCAGCTGCTACTTTTCGAGTGGCCAACTCTTCTTTGATGCCACCCTTCTGGTCTATAACAGCTCTGAGGTATTTAAAGTGGTCGACCTGCTCCAGGACCTGTTCTCCCAGCTTAATATGATGCTTTCTTTCTTCTCGTTATATCACCATGGATTTTGTTTTAGAGCTGCTTATGACCATCCATGCAGTAAGCGACCCATTGCTTGACTGCCTGCGTCTGGGTCAGTGAACCAGAGCTGACCAAGACCCTACTCCACCTCCACATGGTGGTTCTGGAAACAGGATGCATCACTGCAGTCTGGCTGAGGAGTAGGGATCGAAGAAGTAAGGCAAACCTAGTCCCAAAAAATGCTGTGCGGAAGTCGGATGTGTCCGCCGAAAGGCACAAATACAGCAGCTTTGCTGTAAATGGACACAACACAATCAACGTCCTTTTCAGGACGAACGAGGAAGAAGAAGAAGAAGAAGGATTGGAGAAGTGCCTTTGATTTAGCAATCAGGGCAACATCATCAGCAAATGCCAGCTCTGAAATACAGACCTGTCTCATCTTTCAGTACCCCACTGAATACTTTCTTGTTCTCTCCTTACATGCCTTGATGACATCGTCCATGACGAGTATGAAAAGATAAGGTGACAGGATATCACCTTGTCTTACACCAGTGGTGGTCCTGAACTCTTCTGACTTATGGTTTGCTGTCCTCAAATAATTTCTGCACGACTTGTAGAAGCTCTGTATAGCATGAATCAGAGGTGCTGGAATGTTCTTCCTTGCCAAACAGTCCCAAAGTTTGCTCCAGGGGACCCTGTCAAACGCCTTTTCCAGATCTATGAAACAAAGATGGATCTCATTCTTATACTCAAGGGCCTTTTCACTCAGCTGTCTGAGTGTGAAGATTAGGTCTTGAATACTTCGGTTTGCTCGGAATCCGCACTGGACCTCATCCAATTGTGGCTCAGCTAGGCATCGGAGTCTCAGCTCTTTAGTATTCTAGAGTAGATTTTACCAGGGACACTGAGAAGGGATATGTCTCTATGGTTTCCACATTGTCTATTGTCACCTTTTTTGAAAATTGGTGTTATGATGGCAATCTCCCAATCCTTTGGTATGGTCTTGTTGCACCACGCTGCCTGTAGGACCCTTAAGAGTAATAGGTCGCCTGATGCTCCCATGTACTTAACCATTTCTGGTGTTATACCATCATGCCCTGCTGCTTTGCCCATCTTGATTTTCTCCAGTGCTGCCTTCAGTTCTTCCATCTTTATGTCATCTTCACCATCATTGATTTTCTCTTCTGTGCTAGTGGTTATCATTTCTGATGCTTCACCATGCTCACCATCCAGGAGTTCTGAGAAATATTCTCTCCATCGTTCCATTACTTCCTTCAGGGCAGTAAGCAATTTGCCTTGCTTGACTTTATAAATTTGAGAGGGCATTGTTTTTCCTTCCTCGTGTTTTTTAGGGTCTTATAGAACAATTTCTGGTTTTCTTGCACATCTTTTTCTAGCTTTTCTCCAAATTCTTCCCAGGACTTCTGTTTTGCTGCTAGCACCTTGTTCTTTGCTGCTGTTCTGAGTGTCACATATTCTCTATGTTTCTCCATTTGTCCTGTTGTGTTTTTAGCTCCTACGTACTGTTTCCATGCCATTTTCTTCTCTCTTATTTTCTCTTTGACTTCCTCTGTCCACCAAGGTGTCTTCTTTCTCTTGTTCCCAAGTCGGACTTCACCACACTGTCTTTATGATGTCCTTGAATTTAAGCCAGAGGGTTTCCAAAATTATATCAATGTTTATATAAAATTAAAATGGTTTCATTATTTCTATGATCTGAAAAAATATTTACTTTAAAAATATTTAAGATAATTTCAGTAGATCCTATAAATATTTCTGGAAGAAATCATAATGTTAGGTGTTTATGCTTGAATTACACTGGAAAGTTATATCACCATCATCATTATCACCCTCACCATCATCACCTTTCAGCGCCCCAAGGAGCATAGGACTTCAACAAACTTATACCAAGTCCTCCTGTCTTGTGCCATCAGCTCAAGGTCTTTCCATGCATTCTTCATCCCCTTCATGTCTATCTCTAGTTCTCTTCTCTTCTAACACACATTTTATATTATTTATAAAAAACAATGTCAATTGTCATTATCATAACAATTCTGATGACTACTCATACATACCACAAGAACATAAACACGCAGTTTTTTTAACCTACTCTTCTCTTTCACTGACTATTCTAGTTCTCTTTCCAAAACATAGCAGGTTCCACTGGTATACCCTCTGTAATCAACCCTTCAGTCTGCATTTTCATCTGTCATGCTTCTATGTATGTGTTATTTTCCATTCTTCTGCATGGTCATCTAAAGCTGTTTACTTTAGTATAGTGTTTTTTTTTTTTTTATATTTCAGGAAGTAATAAGGGGTAGAACAGAAAACAGACACCATTACACCAACTCACATTTTCTCTGCTGTAATGGCGTCTCATCTTCAGTGCTTTGAGCCTAGCCTGCTTGGATTGCCTGCTAGAAGTTTGACTGTGGCTTGTTGCTTCTGATAATTTGGATTTATATGGAGTATGAGATGGAGTACTTGGACGTGCTTGTGTCCTAAAAAAAAATATTTGTATAAATAAGGAAGTGGCACACAGTAGAAAACAACAGAGAAAAAACTTAAAGGATGCATTCAGGATAGATGGAATGAGCTTTAAAGGAAAAAAGACAAAATTAAAAATAATACACAATTCAATACAGATTAATGCTTTATAAATTAAGGCTTATAATCCAATACCATAACTCCCGCCGTAAGTACTTCGGTCGGTCGGTCAGATCATGCACACCGTCATTTGTGCATTTTTCTATTTTCGAGTGAGTACATTAACTTTCAACCACAGCTAAGGGGTGCAACTGTGATTGAAAGTTAGACAATAATTGTATTGTTTCTCTTATATGTACTCTCCCGAAAATAAAAAAGTGCGCAAAAGACTGTGTGCATGAACAGTTTGATTATGGAAAGTCAAGATTTTAAAAGATGCACAAACAATTACGAGACATGTTGTCATAAAAGAAATGTTAGCTGTTTAGTCAATTTCCAGTTCATTAGATCATTATCACTGCTCCACATGTCATTTAGGAAGGTACTCCACGTCTTCATATTTAATACATCCATACAATTTTCACTACAAATATCTGATGGTCCCCTGCAATGAAATGACCACAGTACTATTAATACTGTCTGTAATAAATGTAACAGAAACAACACACTATAATTAAAAACCTGTCAATTTTGACGGGTTATTGCTAGTTATAATTTATAATAGATTAATTATAAATTTATAGAATTTTTCAATAAAATTAAGACATCTGGAGTTTGGCATACAAAATATGACTAGTATGAATGGTCATATAAGAGGATGCATCAGGCGTGGAACAATCAGTATTCATGCCTACTTATGGGTTTGCCTGGAGTGCAATGATGTCGATTCTGAACAACAATAACAATAAAGCAGATTAAGGAGGTACTGCATCAGTTTAACCTTACCTCAGTCTGGAGACAGCTTGGATATGTTGAATTTGAATTTCTTGTGTAACAGGTCGTGACATCAAATTATGAATTTCCTCCTGTAACCTCGGTGTGATTCGATTGTTGTATGCAAAGTCAACGACGTCAAAGAAAATTGTGCGCTGAGGTAAAACTAAGCATAAAAAAAGCTTGTATCAAACAATTTACAATCAATCAAACATCATTCTCACTTGTAGTAAGAACTATATTACTTTATGTTTCAAAATAGCATACTTCTTAAGGGGAGGAGCAGCAGAGGATTCTATATAAAAATTAAAAAAAAAAAAAATTTTAATTGGCATTAGCTTTTTTTCTGATAATTTATGATTCCCCTGAATCTACATATATATCTTAACCAGTTTTCAGAATGCATTTTAAAAAGATGTATTATTCCTCATAATTTTTTTTCTTCCTTACTAATGTTCCCATAAATGTGCTAATTTATTCATCAATCAACTTCAGGTGTCGCACACAAAATTTTCATTGCATTATACAATTTTTATCAGGACAGATTTCTGGTATCTCACCAACATGTATGCAAAATTTGGCAAAGTTTGTTAGTATTTTTAGACAACAAATTCACAGCCCCATAGCTTTGGATTTACAAAATCTAATCTACTAAAATAAAAAATCTGATACGAAAAAAGTGCTAAAACAATAATAATGAGTGTCCTCTTCAATTTTGGTGTTCATAACTTATAAAAAAAGAAAAAAAAAGAAAAAGCCATAGTAAATTGAAATTTCGCACTAAAATCCAACATGGCCACCATTTCCATGACAACCAATGCACAGTGCCATCATACTCTGTGTTATGCATAATCTGAGGAGACAAAGAAAATGCTACTACTCCATCTGGAATTTAAAAAAAAATTAATATGATGTTCTGCATGAGGCTGGCAGCCTTATCATGTAAAAAAAATTTTTTACCACCGCTGCAAGAATGTTTTGGTGCAAGTCTGCTAAAAAAGGGTCAGCTGCAGTGAAGGCTGCATGAGAAGCACTGAAACTTCTCAGATAAATATAAATTTTAACATTTAGAAATAAAATTAGAAGCTTTCATTTTATATGTTGTGGCTCTATCAGAAGCACACAACCATAAACAACATAACTACATAGCTATAGCACGTTTCACTAGCTTTGCCCAACTTCAAATGTAATTATCTGATTAACCGTCTAACGTATTAATGCCATTTTTTGCATACAATGTTATATTGGGTTAGACCCAACAAATATATACTTTATATCTGTGCATCTTGTCCAGTTCCCACAAACGGATGAAATCCTTTGATCTTTGTCGGCATACTAATTATTGTGTATCAAAAAAAGAAATTTTACCACTTCAGTCACAGATTCTGTGAATTGAATAGGCATAGGCGTGTCTACTATTACAATAATGTGGCCATCACGTTTGCATATGAATACCTGTTGAAGATGATTTCTTAAATGATCTGCATGCATACCTGTCAACCTCCTGAGACAAAAATCTGTACGCCGGACCCACAAAAATCCTTACAAACACCCAAAAATCCTTACGCAAAAAATATATTAATAAATTATACGCAATACAGTTTTAAAATGAGAAATGACATATACAAATCTATTAGCATTTGAATTATTGTGATATAAAACATGCTAATAGTCTCATGCTGTTCTTTACATATAAAAAACTTAGTGATCATGAGGTACACTATTCTTTTGATGTACAGTGTTTTGTATTATAATCAACACATGCACTTTTAGCACTTTGCAGAATTGCATTTGTGGGCTTAAAGTCTGCACAGCATGTATCAATGTTAATCTTACACTATAAAATAGAAGTGAGTGTGTCCGCATTCATGGACCTCCTGCAGTCTGTGTGGATTTTTTTCATCATTGAAAATGATCTTTCGCAGTCAGCATTGCTGTGAGGGAGTGTCGGCAGTCGCTCAATGATGACTTGGTTGTTGATCCTAACTTGGATGCATCTACAATGCCAGGGAAGAGTTTAACCCATTCGACCTGAAACTTACCATTACCTGCAAGCTTTTGGTAGCCTAGACCAGTGATAACAGATTGCCACTTTATTAAAAAAAATAAAGCAGCGAAAGCGCTGGAATAAAGTAGGCCTGCCAACGAAAACAAACTTTTTTTCTAGTTATGTAGGGCCTACACTGAATATTATGACAATTTATCGGAAATATATTGAAGGGCAAGATATAACTGGAAAGATTAAGACAGCGATTAAATTGCAACAAAGCAAAACAACAGCAATATTTAACCAAGTTATAAGTACTTAGCTTTTTTAAACAAAATAGCGTCCAAGTGTGGTGGCAAGCAAGCATTGATAACAGGTAACTTTAAAAATACATCATGTCCCGCATAAAACCGAAAGTGTTTGAGGCCGAATTCAAATTTTTTGCCAAATTGTTGGGTATAAAAGGATTTGATTGGTTGCTGGGAGAGACCTCAGTGTAAAAACGGACGCCGAGATTCCCAGAATTAAAAATAAAAAAAAATTGGTTTAAAAAAAAATCTGGGCTAGAAAATATTTTCTGATTTAAAATTTAAAAAAACTTGGGTTAGAAAATATTTTTAGAATTTAAAAAAAAAAAAAAAATTTTTTTTTTTTTTGGGGAGGGGAGGAAGGGAGAAAAATCCGTACAACGAGTCTGTACGGCCGTACACTGCTAAAAGTATCAAAAATCCGTACATTGTACGAAAAATTCGTACAGGTTGACAGGTATGTGCATGGGAGATACTCGTGACATTGTTTGTCATTGACATTTAATGCGCTACCAAACTGGACCTTCATTGATCTAATTATTTCAATAGGTATCACCACTTTGCGGTTCATAAATATCATAATGGAAAGTTTCTCCTCTACTGTGCTTGTAAATAACGGTAAGGTCATCTTTAAAGAAATTAAACTTCATCCGAATCATAATCAGACGTCTCTGAGAAATTGATAATCAATCTCGGCTGAATGAAGGACAAACCATCATTCGTCCAATATTCCTCTTCCTCTTGTAACACATGGTTCTCACATTTCTTCCAATAATCCCTGGCTATGTTCGAGATGGCGGCTTTTGTAAGTATTTCAACATCTTTTAATTTGAACGTCCTATTTTTTGTTGCTACCTGTTCCTTAATTTTAGCCCAGACTAATTCTATTGGGTTTAAGTGAGAATGGTAAGGAGGCAATCTTAAACATCTGTGACCATGTTCATGGATTGCCTTGTCTATGTGAAATATCTTTGTATGCTGTGTATTTTTTACAATTTCAAGTAATTCAGCCAAATCTTTATTACATCTTTAGTACTTGATGAATTAGGAACTTTATCTTCTGGTGCCACAACGTTGTGATATGAAGCATTTTCCATTATCAAACACGACGGTCTATCCAATGAAGGAAGTACATGATTCACAATCCAATCTTGAAATATCTTGCCATTCATCTCTGTATGATAATCCCTATTATCTGTGGATTTTGAAACAAATATGAGTTCAGTATTATTTAGAAGCCCATGATGGCTGCTTCCTGCATGTGCAATTATTAGGCGCTGTCCTTTGCTGCTTGGTACTAGACTCTTAGTTGTTCCATCAGATGATTGCCATTCTCGTTCATTACTGTGGTGCGCATTGATCCAAGTTTCATCTAAATACACAAAATCATAACAATCTCTTCTCATTTCTCTGACCTCGCGTAAATATTTGCTTCTCATTGCAACTATATGAGGCTTCTCACAAATAAGGTTTCTACCACCAACATATTTTCTAAAAGTGAATCCCAAACTCCTAATAGTCCTCCATAGCGTAGATTTGGAAATATCAATGTCATTATTCTTTCTTAACCAAATTTTCAATTTCCTTAAAGTCACTGCCTCATTATTGTGAAACATATTGCAAATTTCTCTGCGGATCAATTCTCTGTCAAAATTATCCACCACTCTTGGCCTAATTTTCGTGTGTAAAACACTGGAATTAGACATTTCAGATGTCGCTATCCAGCGGTGCAATGATCGTTTGCTTATCCCCAAGGCGTGAATAGTCCTCTTTTGTGGGTTTGAAATAGAATGATATAGTTTTTCCTCGAGTAGCTTCATTGCAGAAATACTTAAAAATCCTATTTGTGATTTGCTGTAATGTCATAAAATGTACTCGCAGACTCATTTTTCCTTCTTAACCACACAATAATTTTTGTAGACACACCTCTGATTGACAATGTGTGCGTTGCACCGGATATAAACTGTTTTATGTTCAAGAAGTGCGATTTCACGCAATTTCACTCAAAAATCATGCCAATTGCTTGATAAACCAAAAATGTGCAAATGAGGTCGTATAATTTACTGTAGACATTTCAATATGTGTGCGTGTGATGTGTGTTGGCAAGTAGGATTTTATATTATATCGCAAAGAAACGAAAATTGAAACCAATGGCCGCATTTTAATGAAAAATTTAATTCATAGGGTCTATACCATTTCAAATTCACACACAAAATTTCACTTATATGCGTTATATATTCGCTGAGATATAGCATTTTGAAGTTGGGCAAAGCTAGTGAAACGTGCTATAATTGTACCATGCACAGAAAATCAACATGTCAGATAAGTGTAAGTTATCAGTGTACTGAGACAGATGATAGCAGCAAAGTTTAAAGCCCAAGAATCAGATAACATTGCAAGGGAAATAATTATAGCATTAAAGAAGTTTAGAGTGGACAGAGTTACTAGTCTCTGAATGCAATCTATGATGCTGCTAAGATTCCATCTGAGTAACCTCAACGGGTATTCACTGCACTGTCCATGAGAGGTACTAAGGACAAAAGAGGGATAATACCCACAGGACATAGGTACACACATCACCAACAGCACTATCAAAGGTTTAGAGTTAACAGCAAGAAGACAAAATAATAATCCTATTTCAAGATAAGATATAATCCCAAATTGTAAGTATTTGTAGATAGGAAAGCAGAATATTGGTCAAATTTACCTTGTACATATCACAGTTAGTTTTTAAATGCCAAATGCCTAATTGAAATGAAGGCAAGAACTGCAAAAACAAATAAACTTTTCAGCACATGAAGACTATTAATATCAACAAAAGTAAAACCATTACTGGAACTGAGGAAGAGAGTATTTCAATGATGTACAGTTCACTTGCATCTATGTGGACTTAACTTACGTGGTGTCAGCTTTATGCAGTTGGTTGGCCATGGAAGTAAAATTACAAAATGTTTTCACTGGGAAATATTCTAATTCTTTACAGTTATTTTTTTAATAAAAAGATTAGTTACTAAAATTCCATTTCAGAAAATAAAATGTAAAATAAGGCCAAATTATAAACAGAACATACATAAATAATAATTAAAATGAAGATGAAACACAATTTGTACTTGATAAATAAGTAAGTCACTTTTATGTATTTAGTTTCAAATGCTTGCTCTGCACATGTTGTCATGCTGGTATTACATTTTTGTGTGGGTGGTGGAATAACGGCATGATACTCTCTGAAGCTTACACGTCCCATGTTGAAATTTCAATGTATCATTGTTCTATTAAATTTATTTAGTAGATCTTAGTTTTGTGTTTTCTGTTTCTAGTTTGCCTTCTGGCTCCTTTTAGAGTTAGCAAGGTTATAAATTGTTCCTTTTCAATGAAGTAATCCAGACCTGCAACTCTTACAGCTTCAGTTACCATATATTCACTGTGTTATTAACACTTCTGTATGTTATTTATGTTTTAGATTCTATAAATTAGAAAAAAAAACATACAATCTTATTATTGTAAACAATGATCTCTAAACACAAAGGAGTCGATAAATTTTACAATATATTTAGTGAAATAATGATAATAAATAGCTTTTATTATTTAAAAAAAAAAAAAAAACTGGGAGCCGCGCTGGTGTAATGGTTACTACATTGCACCGCCGATCAGGTATTCAAGGTTCAATCCCAGGTGTGAGCATTTGAAGAAGTGTCACCGACTGTGATTTTCGACTGAATAACCTGAACGGCTCCTGAGATAAACCCTCTGTGGATGGGAAGGAGCAAAGCTCCTGACCGGGTTGGAAGGAAAGTCCACAGGCTCCCCAGTCTCACAATGACATGTCATTGGGCCGAAGGGCTGAAAGCCCAAGTGCCGCTAGTTAAGGAAAAAAAAAATTTAAAAACTGAGCAATTTAGGATGACTTGCTAGGGATGCAAGTCTATTTTGACTAAATGCATTTTTTTACTTTATGCAGAGTACTCAGAACCTTACTCCAGCATTTGATGCAATTGAACTGTATACAAACAACGTTATTTTATACAAGTGAGGCTTGGATAACAAACAAGCATAAGGAAAAGAAAAATTAGTGGCAGTAGAGAAGTGATTGCCAAGAAGGATGCAATGAATACCTTTGATAGCCAGTAAATTAAATGAGGAAGTCCTTAGAGAAACAGAAGACAGTCATCAATTAATCAGTGTGTTTAGATGCGGACAGTCAAAGTTCTTTTAACACATTGTGAGTAAAGAAAAATCTGGTAATAACTAGTAGAATCAACTGAGGTGACGGCAATGAAAACAAACAGAGGGAAATACCTTGACAAACTGATCGCATTTCATAGGAACTAATGGAAGAAATAGCTGATTCAAGTCAACCAAGAAGGTAGACAATGAAAAGACATTAATCATAACTGCTGTTGGCATGACACTCATTGAGTGAAACACAAGTGAAAAAAATTATGCCGAATTTCTAATCTACAATTTCTATTTTTCTATCTTCTGTTTTCTTGCAAAGATGTTAAAAAAAAAAAATATTTAGATGCTAAAGCCTTGCTGCAGAGGCATACCATGATGTTGTTAACATTATCTTAAACTCTCATGAGTGGACAGCTCATAATACATTTTTTTTTTTTTACCATCCAGTGTTAATTTTCTCCAGTAGTTTTCCTTTCCACCTTGCCGAGCTGGACTTTCATCCAGATTGGTTAAATACTGAGGAAAAAATGAATATTTAAAAGAATGTAATATATACATGGTGACTGCATATACATTTTTGCATCTCTCTCTTGATTTTATTTGCATGAATGTCAAAATATTATATCTTAAATTGTGAACCCTTTTTCTAACAAGACCTTTGATATCATCTTGAACGGGGAAAAACTACAGAAAGTTGAAAGTTTCAATTATTTAGGCAGTAAAATGACTCAGGATGGTGACACAACAAGAGAAATCCATACTAGAATTGCTTTGGCAGCTAGCGCCTTCAATAGATTATCTAACATTTGGAAATTACGATCATTGAATATACATACCAAGCTTCGTCTGTTTAATTCAAATGTTATCTCAATGTTAACATACGGCTGTGAGAGTTGGAAAATAACAAAATCATTGGAGAACAAGCTGAATACATTCGAGAACAAATGTCTTAGAAAACTCATGAACATCAGTTGGAAAGAATTCAAGACTAATCAACAAATAAGAGAAGACTCTAGGCACAAATATGTATCCAACTATATAAGGAAAAGACGATGGTCATATATCGGTCATGTCGTACGAATGCAAAACAACAGAATGCCACTACAGGCGCTCACTTGGGTTCCTGAGGGTAAGAGGAAAAAAGGAAGACCAAAAGAAACACTCAGAAGAACAATAATAAGAGAAGGAAGAACGTTGGGCCTAAATAATGTGCAAGAGCTAAGAGGAGTGGCGTCACAACGAACAACCTGGAGAGCACTGGTTTCTGCCTTATGCGCCGTGTTTGGCGCTTAAAGAATTTATTATTAGTATTATTGTGAACCCACGTTATGGCATTACTGATATTGCATTATGTTTGACTGTAAACATTATACTAAATGGTTTTTAACCTAATTTTTCCAATCTGAATGAGAAAACAATATTATTCATCTATTAATATATTCTGTCTTTGCACGTAAGTGTCTTTTAAAACATTATGATGAAAATGTATTCTGGCCTAAATCTGCTTATCTCTCTGTCAATTTAAATGTTTCATAAAGGAATCATACTTGCATATAATCCTTTAATGTAGTGATGTCTATCTCATCAGTGATGTAGCAATGTTGCTGTCGTATAGTGTCTTTCAGGATCTGATCATAGAAAACTCTGTTGCCCATCTGACGCAAGGAGTCCTCAGCAGCCTGAATAATAACAGTACAATTTATGATAACTTTCACAATAACTTTCACAATTCTGTTAAGATAAGCTGCTCACATTCCATAAACATATCTTGAACTGGTCATGCTAAACAAACCATAAAAATATTTTCAGCTGAAGAAACAATTAACTTTATTTTCTACTGCAGCTCATCCTGTTGGGGAATAAACCTGGTTCACCATCATCTCTACAACCAGGTTCATCATCATCTTCGCAGCCTGGTTCATCACCATCTCTACAGCCTTGTTTCATAATTATCCTTATAGCCTTGTTCATCATCATCCTTAGAACCTGGTTCATTATCATCCCTACAACCTTGTTTCATAATTATCCTTACAGCCTTGTTCATCATCATGCCTACAGCCTTATTCATCATCATCCCTACAGCTTGGTTCATCAAGACCTCTACAGCTTTGTTTCACAATTATCCCAACAGCCTGGTTCATCATCATCTCTACAGCATTGTTTGATAATTATCCTTACAGTCTTGCTCATCATCATCCCTACAGCTTTGTTTCACAATTATCCCTACAGCCTGGTTCATCACCATCTCTACAGCCTTGTTACATAATTATCTTTATAGCCTTGCTGTCGTAGATTTCAGATAGGAGAATTAAGACTAGGTTTGGTCCCTTCTGAATAGGTTTGAATAGGTGATAGACTCAGTGAGAGTTAGTGAAAGGTAATAGAATTTCCACACACGTGAGATGATAGATTTGATATAGTGGCTGTCTCTGAAAGCGAAAAGAATTCTTCTCTCTCTCACCTATCTTCTACAACAGTTGTTACAGCGTCAGACAGACTACCCCAATATACATATTACGTATATTTCTATCACTCACAGGCACGCACATACACGTGACGACAGGTAAACACACAGACGTGGGAAAACTATAACAATGATATATATATTATCTAGAACGAGCTGACCAAACACGATTATTAAGTTCAAGAGCGATTTTATTATCAGGAAAAATCGGCTCACAACATCAAAGAAAGTACATCAAGGAAAATACATATACACATAGTCATAAAAATTCAAGGAAATGTTGCAAGGATGATAGCCCCGTTATAGTGTTAACTCTAGGTTTAGCCCGGCCCCGTTAAGAGAACAGATGATGGCGCCCGAGTCACAGATACATAGAGTTTGAGTCTAAGAGTTGTCTTTGTTTTATCTCGTAATTATATGCACAGAGTTTGAAAAAAATCTGATTTAACCTAAGACAAAAACACAAGAACTCTAGCCTTAGCAACAAATTTTGCAGATTGGAAAAAAAAAATTAGGACAGCAACAGGGTGTCAAAGATAAAATAGTGAAAAATATCACTCAAACCAGCGTACACTCATTCATTCCGCCATGGCTTATCATACTTGTACTCACGACTTTGCTTGCTGCCTCTTGGAACACATTGATTTTAGATTTTCACACAGACTCAAAAAATGCAGTCTTCTGCCAAGAAGTCCCCAGTTCCAAAAGACGTATTTAACTTGGAGTCTCCGGGAACGACTACTTGGGTATGCAAATTTGTTCAAATGTCTGATTAAGTCACCTAACAATTATTCCAGGCGCGGGAGTTAGCAGAGCACAGTGTCAATAGCGTAGGTTTCTAAAAAAATGATGAATGTCAGGTCGGTGCCTTCCCTCAGTATAGGATTCACTTTAGTCACACCACAGATTTGTCCACAAGATATAATCTAGTCGGGAAATGATTGTTAATATTCACGCCACCAGGCAGCAAATTATATAGAGTTTCTAGAAGAAATTAAGTGCTGGCTCCAAGGTCCAGTATTTATCATTACAGTCTTTGAAAACCCGTTATAGGGATATTAGTATTTCTGTCTAACTTGCACCGTCAGATCAGTGTTACTTGAGAAAACCCACGTGGTTCAAAATAAGGACTGTCTATTTCTTCACAAGTATGGAAACTACTACTAGGTGCTGGTAAAGTTAGGGTCACCCCAAAACTTTCACTGTGTGGAGGAAAAATAACACATATAATATAATAAACAGAATCTGTACTGGTTAAAACTTACATTTAAACTTGCAAGCAGAGAGCTTTGCTTATCATTTAAACTTCCCGTGACGTAAGTTATATTTAAAAATCAGCAATCCTCATAAATTAAGAACACGTGCGTATTCCGTCACCATTCATGAGGCTGGATTCTAGAGTTTATACGTTAGTTTAGAAAAATACACTCGACTGAGTATTAGCAGTTAAATTAAATTTATAAATAGCTACAATTGCCGTTATAAGCTAGAAATTTTAATTTTATTCTGCTTTCCACTGAATGCTTCCCTAGAAAATATAATAGCCTACCACTTTATTTCTCTTCTGCGCTAAAGAAATAGATTAAAATGAATTAAGCGATTTAACACTTTAACACTCACAAAATCTATATATCTATCATATTAATTACCTCAACCACAGAATTACAGGTAGTCGCACAACTTAAGAATAAAAATGCTGAAAATATTTCTGGAAGTCTAGAAGTTCGACAAATTGCCGAAACAAACTGAGATCTTCGCTAACAGCTATTCTGTTTTCGAGCGACCTATCTACTGTGGAGTCTATGAGCGAGAATGAAATTAAAGTTTCAAACTTGGCCAATATCTTAAAATCAGACAAAGGGCCCAAACTTACTTCGCCAAGCGAAATTATCTCCCCTACTCCCAACATTTACGTCCGCTTAACGCGTGTCGTAACTGTCACCTACTGACCACGATGTACGCGTGTCAGTTTCAAATCCCAGACAGCCTGACTCCATTTCAGGGCAGTTTTCACACTACAGCTGACCATGGCCCAAGTGAGCGCCGTGTCAGTTTGGGATTTTCCAGACAAATGTCTGGATACTGACCGGTGCAGATGTAAAGTATCACACCTCACCGGGACTTATGCCGAGAAGAAGCTCGCGCGCTCGGTGAGAATGTAGACGATTTGCTACGTCCTGTGTTCAGCGAACCGACTTATCACGCCTTCTGACGCCCTGCAGCCCTGACATCTACGTAATATCGTCCTAGCGCGATTCTCAGTTTAAGAGAAAGGAAAACAGGTAAAGTTTGCGAATTATATGAAAATAATATACGCAAAACGAATGGATGAAAAAAATATACAGGAAAAAGGAAATACAGAGATAATAAAGAGAGAATTTGGTGAAAGAATAGGAAGAAAATGTAGGAAATTAAATGAATATAAACCCTACGTGACAGAGCCTCCCCCCTTTAAGATATGGAAGCACTCCATGTCTACGTTATGGAGTTTAATTTCCTATAACCGTAGCTTCGGGGTGTCTGTCCTCTTCCCTCTCATCTTCCCCCTCCATCTCTGTCCAATTCCTACTCAAGTCCACTCCTCAAAGTTTCCTTCCCCCGGAATGTCTCCCATGCGCGCTTGAAAGAGCGTCGCCGCTTCTGACATTTTTGAAAGATTTCCTGTGATAGCGGTGGAATATCCCTGCCACTATCATCATCTTCGTCAGTTTTGGCGATCGTCAGGAGATGGTCGGAGGTTGGCACTGGTTTTTCCAAGTATCTCTTTAAGAGATTTAATGGAAAACCTTCTCCTTTCCTTCAATAGAGATCTGGTAGTTAGCCTTAGAAATCTTTTTCAGGACGGTAAACGGCCCTTGCCATCCGATCTTCAGTTGGTTGTTCTCAGTAGGGAGTAACACCAAAACTTTCTCTCCTGCTTCCAGTTCTCTCTCTTCCGCGACTTTCCTGTATCGGTTAGCGTGCTTTGTGCGAGCTCGCTTAAAGTTAGTCGTTGCTAGGTCCCACCCTAGTTTCAACCTTTCCTTTAAAACCGACACATATTTACTGGCTGAGACAACTGTCTCATCAGCCTTCTCGTCTGTCAGAGACTGAAGTAAGGCTTCAAGCGGGCCCTTAATGGGTCTGCCAAATAAGAGTGTAGCTGGCGGAAATCCTGTGGAAGTATGAGGAGATTCTCTGTAGCCAAATAATGCTGCAGGAATACAGAGATCCCAATCTTCAGGTTTCACTTGTGCCAGCTTACTTAGCATCATGGTGAGGTTTCCATTAGCACGTTCCACGAGCCCATTTCCCGCCGGAGTATATGGCTTAGTGTGGATGTGTTGGGTCCTCAAGATCTTAACGATCTCATCCATCAACAGGTTTCGGTATGGAGATCCATTATCCGTCAACACTTGCTGAGGGAATCCCAACCGAGTGAAAATCTGCACGAGGGCTTCTGCGACATGCTTGGCATCTGCGCATGTTAGCGGGATAGCTTCTGCCCATAAAGTGCATGTATCGACTAAGGTCAGGATAAACCTGTTCCTTCTTTTAGTCCTTTCGAAAGGCCCTAAAATGTCGATCACAACCCGTTCGAATGGTGTTCCCATTATTGGCATTTCACCCATGTGGACTGGGGGTGTCCGTTGCTTGGGTGGTACCCGTTGGCACTGGGCACAGGATTTGACGTACCTGATAATATCAGTGTTTACTCCTGGCCACCAATAATGAGTGGTTATACGTTGGTTTGTGGCGTTCTGTCCCATGTGTCCGCTAAAGGGAAGAGAGTGCCCCATTTCTAGGATTTGGCTTCTGTACTGTTTCGGTACTAGGAGCTGGTTGTAACCTTGGTCAGGCTTGCCCGTTCTCCGATAAAGTACGCCATCCTCAGAAAAAATGTCCCCGTGCTGTTTGGGTTCCTTAGCCATGGGCAGTTTCCTAAAGCAGGGTGCCAAAGTAGGGTCCTTGTATTGCGCTTCTTTAAGTTCCCTAGGTAACAAATTAGGCGCAGGCTCCCGTTCCTTCTTGGTTTGCCCTCTTGTAGTTACTGCTGCCACAATCGGCTCTTCCGGTTTCCCAATACACACGTATCTCCCGCCAAGTATGACTGGGTAGATGGGATCATCCATAACAGCCGCTTTGATCACACCTCTGACAAAGTCAGAGTGTATCTCCACCAATGCGATGGGAAGCGCTGTAGGTGCCTCACTCTTACGAACTCCACAAAGTTTGACGGTCTCTCCTGTCTCTTGACCGGGTTTAACCAGGTTTCTGGCAACAATGCAATCGTAAGAAAGCCCCGTGTCAAATAAGCAAGAAGTTTGAGAACCGTTCAAAATAACAATACCTCGCGTTGAGGGTCTATCCCCAAGAGGTTGGGAATCACTGTCAATAATTCCGCCTTGCGAGACTGTTAATAAGCATCCGATGCGTTTAGGCTCGGTGTGCTCGGTCTGATCATATGTCCCGTGCTCAGGGGTTCTCCCTTTGCCACCTTGTCCTTTCTGGCTACGCTGCCATGTAGGGCGGTCGGGTTGATCAGACTGTTTGGGGTGGTTGGGGTACTTGTTCTTGTAGAACTTGGATTTTTCAGGAGGGGGGTTTTGAGGTCCAGTTTCTCTGTGGTTGTTTTGGTTAGAAGCCTGAGAAGATTGCTCTAGGTTATGTTTTCGAAAATGCTCCTCTGTCGGTTTCCGCTTTGTGGCCGGTAGTTCAGCCAGCGCATTGTGATAACGCTCAGACTTTTCCAAAATGTCTTCAAGTTTTTCTGCCCCCTGCTCAGCGAGAAATCTCCGGGTATCAGCAGACAAAGTGTTCTTTATTTGTTCAGTTAGAACAAGTTCCTCAAGACCTTCATAGGTAGAGGGGAGCTGCGAAAGCTCAAGGCACTTTGTTAGATATCCCTTAAGACGAGATGAGAACTGGTGAAAAGTTTCAGAATTCTCTTTCCGGCTGTTGCGAAACAGTTGCAAAAACTTGCGAGCGTTCATTTCAAAGCGCTCCAGTAACGCTTTCTTCAACACATCGTAGTCGTCTTGTTGGCTACTTTCCAGCTTAGAATAAACATCATAAGCAGAACCTTTTAGGGCCTGGGAAAGTTTCATATTCCAACGCGACCTCTCTAACCCGTACAGAGTTGCAATTTTCTCAAATTTTTCTAACCATGTGTCAATCTTCTCATTTGGACAAGGAAAAGATTCTAGAGTGAAAGACATGGCGTTTAGTTGAAGAGATTGAGTGTTAGAAGGATCAGTTAAGGAGGAATGAGGAGAAGATTCTCCATTGCTGGAGGTAGAGGCAGCACCACGACTTTGGAGTTCTAGAGCTTTAAGCGCCAGCTCATGCTGTCGTCGTTGCTCATTTTCTCTTTCCTCGTGCTGCATCCTGCGAATTTCCATTTCCTCGTCCATCTTCTTCTGCTGTAAAAGACGGTCTTCCCTTTCCCTCTCTCTAGCTTCTGCTTCTTTCCTCTCCGCATCGTATCTCTCAAGTTCGTCTCTGACAAAAGCTTTCGCTTCTTCTCCTTCCAGTCCCTCCTCTCTCGCTTCGTCCCTGAGAAGTTGTCTAAGCTTTGCCCTCTCGGCCATATTATGTCAGTGACTGAGACTAGTGGAGAACGAAAATAGGAAAAAGGATACACTGGTTCCTACCACTTACGAGAAAAAAAATTTACCAAAAATCAAAAGATGATATCCTTAACCCTGGGATACCTCCTCCAAATTAAAATCTAACTATCGCTGCTATTATCGGCAATAAAGCACTTAATGCAAAACACGACTACGCCAACTATAAGTTCGCCCCTGAAGTCAGATCGGGTAAGGGAGGGAATTAATCTGGACAAAAAGTCCGAAACACACTCCTTAACTTAGTTCAAACGCCGTTCTGCCTCAGTACCCAGTGAATGTTATACACTCACCACTTTACCAGCATTTAGTATTACAATCAGCAGTTAACATATATCCCGACAAAATCAACCTGTAACCAAAATGTATATTATTCAAAGATGCTGTGGAAAAAAAAACTTATTAGTTTGTGTGGTCAGCACGCCCGTAAACAGATCGCTAGTCTAGGGGGTAATTTTTTTAAAAAGATACACAACTCACAAGACATCACACTCTTACTCTATTACAGAATAAGAATCTTAAATACAAAATCCAGATAGACGAGTCCACGTTTGTCGTACTCGTCTTCCTATTCTAAGTTCAAAGACCGGAAACGAGTCCCCATTTGTCGTAGATTTCAGATAGGAGAATTAAGACTAGGTTTGGTCCCTTCTGAATAGGTTTGAATAGGTGATAGACTCAGTGAGAGTTAGTGAAAGGTAATAGAATTTCCACACACGTGAGATGATAGATTTGATATAGTGGCTGTCTCTGAAAGCGAAAAGAATTCTTCTCTCTCTCACCTATCTTCTACAACAGTTGTTACAGCGTCAGACAGACTACCCCAATATACATATTACGTATATTTCTATCACTCACAGGCACGCACATACACGTGACGACAGGTAAACACACAGACGTGGGAAAACTATAACAATGATATATATATTATCTAGAACGAGCTGACCAAACACGATTATTAAGTTCAAGAGCGATTTTATTATCAGGAAAAATCGGCTCACAACATCAAAGAAAGTACATCAAGGAAAATACATATACACATAGTCATAAAAATTCAAGGAAATGTTGCAAGGATGATAGCCCCGTTATAGTGTTAACTCTAGGTTTAGCCCGGCCCCGTTAAGAGAACAGATGATGGCGCCCGAGTCACAGATACATAGAGTTTGAGTCTAAGAGTTGTCTTTGTTTTATCTCGTAATTATATGCACAGAGTTTGAAAAAAATCTGATTTAACCTAAGACAAAAACACAAGAACTCTAGCCTTAGCAACAAATTTTGCAGATTGAAAAAAACAAATAGGACAGCAACAGGGTGTCAAAGATAAAATAGTGAAAAATATCACTCAAACCAGCGTACACTCATTCATTCCGCCATGGCTTATCATACTTGTACTCACGACTTTGCTTGCTGCCTCTTGGAACACATTGATTTTAGATTTTCACACAGACTCAAAAAATGCAGTCTTCTGCCAAGAAGTCCCCAGTTCCAAAAGACGTATTTAACTTGGAGTCTCCGGGAACGACTACTTGGGTATGCAAATTTGTTCAAATGTCTGATTAAGTCACCTAACAATTATTCCAGGCGCGGGAGTTAGCAGAGCACAGTGTCAATAGCGTAGGTTTCTAAAAAAATGATGAATGTCAGGTCGGTGCCTTCCCTCAGTATAGGATTCACTTTAGTCACACCACAGATTTGTCCACAAGATATAATCTAGTCGGGAAATGATTGTTAATATTCACGCCACCAGGCAGCAAATTATATAGAGTTTCTAGAAGAAATTAAGTGCTGGCTCCAAGGTCCAGTATTTATCATTACAGTCTTTGAAAACCCGTTATAGGGATATTAGTATTTCTGTCTAACTTGCACCGTCAGATCAGTGTTACTTGAGAAAACCCACGTGGTTCAAAATAAGGACTGTCTATTTCTTCACAAGTATGGAAACTACTACTAGGTGCTGGTAAAGTTAGGGTCACCCCAAAACTTTCACTGTGTGGAGGAAAAATAACACATATAATATAATAAACAGAATCTGTACTGGTTAAAACTTACATTTAAACTTGCAAGCAGAGAGCTTTGCTTATCATTTAAACTTCCCGTGACGTAAGTTATATTTAAAAATCAGCAATCCTCATAAATTAAGAACACGTGCGTATTCCGTCACCATTCATGAGGCTGGATTCTAGAGTTTATACGTTAGTTTAGAAAAATACACTCGACTGAGTATTAGCAGTTAAATTAAATTTATAAATAGCTACAATTGCCGTTATAAGCTAGAAATTTTAATTTTATTCTGCTTTCCACTGAATGCTTCCCTAGAAAATATAATAGCCTACCACTTTATTTCTCTTCTGCGCTAAAGAAATAGATTAAAATGAATTAAGCGATTTAACACTTTAACACTCACAAAATCTATATATCTATCATATTAATTACCTCAACCACAGAATTACAGGTAGTCGCACAACTTAAGAATAAAAATGCTGAAAATATTTCTGGAAGTCTAGAAGTTCGACAAATTGCCGAAACAAACTGAGATCTTCGCTAACAGCTATTCTGTTTTCGAGCGACCTATCTACTGTGGAGTCTATGAGCGAGAATGAAATTAAAGTTTCAAACTTGGCCAATATCTTAAAATCAGACAAAGGGCCCAAACTTACTTCGCCAAGCGAAATTATCTCCCCTACTCCCAACATTTACGTCCGCTTAACGCGTGTCGTAACTGTCACCTACTGACCACGATGTACGCGTGTCAGTTTCAAATCCCAGACAGCCTGACTCCATTTCAGGGCAGTTTTAGCACTACAGCTGACCATGGCCCAAGTGAGCGCCGTGTCAGTTTGGGATTTTCCAGCCAAATGTCTGGATACTGACCGGTGCAGATGTAAAGTATCACACCTCACCGGGACTTATGCCGAGAAGAAGCTCGCGCGCTCGGTGAGAATGTAGACGATTTGCTACGTCCTGTGTTCAGCGAACCGACTTATCACGCCTTCTGACGCCCTGCAGCCCTGACATCTACGTAATATCGTCCTAGCGCGATTCTCAGTTTAAGAGAAAGGAAAACAGGTAAAGTTTGCGAATTATATGAAAATAATATACGCAAAACGAATGGATGAAAAATATACAGGAAAAAGGAAATACAGAGATAATAAAGAGAGAATTTGGTGAAAGAATAGGAAGAAAATGTAGGAAATAAATGAATATAAACCCTACGTGACACTTGCTCATCATTATCCCTACAGCCTTGCTCATTATCATTATTTCTACAACCTTATTCTTTTTTTTATTACCATTATCTCTACAACCCTGTTTACAATCTATTTCATCATCATCCCTATAGCCTTGTTCGTTATCACAATTATAATCTAGTTCATCATCATCTCTTACAGCCTTGTAAATCATAATCATTATAGCCTGGTTCATCATCAACCCTACAGCCTTGTTCATTATCACCATTATAGCCTGGCTCATCATCATCTCTACTGCCTTGTAAATCATCATCACTATAGCCTGGTTCACCATTGTTACAACCTGGTTCATCAACATTATAACACAGTTCATCATCATCTCTACAGCCTTGTTCATCATCATCATCTCTACAGCCTTGTTCATCATCATAATTATAGCCTTGTTCATCATCATCATTATAGCCTGGTTCATCATCATCTCTACAGTCATCATCATTATAGCCTGGTTCATCATCATTTCTACAGCCTTGTTCATCATCATCATTATAGCTAGGTTAATCACCATCAATATAGCCTGGTTCATCATCATTTCTACAGCCTGGTTCATTATCATCCTTTAGCCTGGGTCATCATCTCTACAGCCTTGTTCATCATCATCATTATATACACGATTAAACACATAAAGAAGGGAAACCCGAGGCCTGTAAACAGTAAATAAATATTACACACACATAAAGGCATTATTTTTCATGAGTGCCTGAAAACATACCTTTATGTGTGTGTAATATTTATCATCATTATAGCCTGGTTTATCATCATCTCTACAGCCTTGTTCATCATCATCATTATAGCCTGGTTCATCATCAGCTCTACAGCCTTGTTCATCATCATCATTATAGCCTGGTTCATCATCATCTTTACAGCCTTATTCATCATCATTATTATAGCCTGGTTCATCACCTCTACTGCCTTGTTCATCATCATCATTATAGCCTGGTTCATCATCCTTGTAGCCTAGTTCATCATCCTTGTAGCCTGGTTCATCGTCATCTCTACAGCCTTGTTCATCATTGTCATTACAGCCTGGTTCATCATTCTTATTGCCTGGTTCATCATCATCTCTACAGCCTTGTTCATCATCATCATTATAGCCTTGTTCATCATCCTTGTAGCCTGGTTCATCATCTTTGTAGCCTGGTTCATCATCATCTCTACAGCTTGGTTCATCATCTCTACAGCCTTGTTCATCATCATCTCTACAGCCTTGTTCATCATCATCCTTGTAGCCTGGTTCATCATCCTTGTAGCCTGGTTCATCATCTACAGCCTTGTTCATCATCATCATTATAGCTTGGTTCATCATCCTTATAGCCTGGTTCATCATCATCTCTACAGCCTTGTTCATCATCATTTTCTCTACAACCACGTTCATAATTATCCCTACAGCCTGGTTCATCACTAGCTCTACAGACTTGTTTCATAATTATCCCTACAGCCTGGTTCATCATCATCTCCAGTTGTAGATGCACCAGAAATAATCAGACATTCTAGCAAAAGATAACACAACACACAGTCTGAGAAAAAGAAAGGAAGAAGTGTTGATGAGCTAGTGGGGTTTTTAGAAAAATATGTAAAAGTTAAAAACAAATTTGGTAACCAGAAATTACTGATATAGCTAGTTTTTCAAAAGGCAGCATCAAACCTGTACTTCCTGTTAACACTTAGCAAGGTTAACACCAATAGAACACAAGGGTGTATTATTTTTCATTCACATACTGAGTATGGAAATGTTGCTTTGCATAAAAATCAGTTCAGTTCACTGTATATATCATTGAGTCTTTTCTTTTCTTTTTTTTTTCTTGTCAGCATGGGCATGCATCACATTCTAGTTTTTAAAAGTGTTTAAACAACATTTGCTCTGTTTGCACTATAACTAAATTTCACTTCAAGGTGTTATATTAATGTCAAATGACATACACACATTAGCATATTTACATGATGAGTATGTTTAGGAGTAGAGTAAAACAAAATCTAACAATAGTGACTTTTATTTCTCCCCACCCCTACCCCCCCCCCCCCCCTCCCCAACCCACCCTCCCCCCCCCCCCCCCCCCCCCCCCCCCCCCCCACAATCTATTTATTAAAATCTATTTATGAACATCTTTAACTTCCTGGTTATTGGGCTGTTTATCAAGCCTCAAGATTGATTTCATGTCTCAACTGGAAGTGGGTTAAAACACCTGGGATATCAGTCTGCATGCATGCTAGTATGTGTGTAAATCACATATGTGACCTTACCTCTGTTGCAGGTCGTATCATTTTTTTGCCACTTATATATTTCACCTTCTGTGCTGCACCATGAATGAAAATCTTGAAGAAAATCATTGGAGGAAATTCCTCTCCACCAAATCTAACAAATAAAGAAAGAAAAAGATAAAGCAAGATTAAACTTTAAAAGATAACAAAACAGGTGATAAAAGAAAATATGAGGGATGTAGTTTTAATACATATTAAAATATTAATTACAGCAGGTTGAGACAGTGGACATGTAATGTAATGACAGTAATCAGACACTAAAAATGAGTTATTGTTTGCGGATGACCAAAGCCTGCTTCACATAAAAGTTACCAGAAACTACTTTGAGATCATAGAGATACACTACATATAATAGGTAAGAGATTCAGCATGGTCAGCATATTTACAACAAAGCAATGACGGTTAGCAGAAACACTATCCTTATCATGGTCAAATGAGTTTAAATACTGAAATATGTTTGAAGCATTTTTTACTCAGGACATGGGAAAATAAATAATAATTAGATAATGAGATGAGGCTCATGCAGTAATTTATAAAATGACTCCTGAGCTTAGGCACAACAATCTCCATGGAAACAAAACAACAGCTGATAAAAAGAATGCTCCTACTAACTGTAATATAATACATTAATAATACGAACCACACATTGTAATAATATGCGAATCTTCACATGTACGATTACTGTAAATAAACATGGCTACAAACTGAACATGCTTTTACTGAGTGCCTTCTGAAACATGTGTGTGCTTGTATAGATGACGAGGTAATGCTTATATACATACATCATAACATTACATGGTGGCAGCGGTCGATACCGGACTGACGCAAAAAACAGCTACACGATAACACGTGAGTACAGTATTCGGCTAATTTTCGTCATCGAGGTCAGCCATGGCGGCGAAACAATATCGCAACGCACCGCAAATGAGATTCGCCGGTCAAGATGATAAGAGTGAAGCTTTCTTGTTATGGCGCCAACGCATAGATCTATATTCCAAGACCACTGGTCTGGAAGGACAAACCCTAACTCCATATATCCTAGAAGCATTGGACGATGAAGGTTTGAAAATTTACAACAGTTTTGCTACCGCCATGCCTGTGGAGTCGGCGACAGACCCCGCAGCCATATTGGACGAATTTGAAAAACGTCTGATAATAAAGCACACGAACTTTAGAGCAGCAAGATTAGAACTTCACCACCTGCGACAGAAACCTGGTGAAAGTCTAGATGATTTTTTCACTCGCATCAAGGAGAAAACAAGTGTATGCAAATTTAACAAAGAAGAAGAAAAAGAGCGAATTATCGAACAGATCCTTCTCAGCACACCAATACCAGAGTTCCAGAAATGGATACTGAGCCAGAGTGATACACTAACTTTACAACAACTTCTGGATGAAGGCAGGAAACACGAGGCACAAGCACTAAACATTAAACAAATTCAGCAAGGTACATTAGCAGCCCAGGTGGATGCAGTGAAAAGCTATAAACCTAGACACAACAAAGCAACTGGTTCGAAGCAACAAGAAAAACACAACACAAGCAGAGGTGCTATGTGTAAATGTTGTGGCCTAAACCACATACAAAACCACTGTCCAGCTAAAGACTCTACATGTCATTACTGCAGAAAGAGGGGCCACTGGATAAAATTATGTTTCAAGAGGAAACAAGACAGTGCTCAACACAAACTTCACAGCAGAAAGTCGTCAAAACAAACACACTCTATGATGACTGAGGACCTTGACTCCAGTGAAGAAAGTGATCCTTCCACTTTTGATACTGTGAAGATACTAACTTTCAGTAATGAACCAAAGAGAACGCAGGCTTTCTGCAAGGTACAATTCCGAATACCAGGAATTAAAATGCACAAAGAAAGAAACATTCGGTTCAAGATAGACACAGGTGCCCAAGGTAACACTCTACCCTTAAGAATATTCAGACAGATCATGCCTGACAAGGTGGATGAGCAAGGATTTCCCACAAGGGATGTAAAACGTAGGAGTGGCAGGACAAAGCTAAGAGTTTACAATGGAACAAGTATAGACTGTTTCGGAGCAGTAACACTTGAATGTTTATACAGAGACTCTGAATGGACATCGTCAACATTTTACTTGGTAGATGTTGAAGGACCTGCAATTTTGGGTTTACCAATGTGCGAAAAGCTGAGTGTGGTAAATATTAACAACATTAAAGAGGATATAGGTCTTGCAGATGCTCTCAGCAGACTACCAAACCCCAACAAGACAGCAGATCTTACCCCAAACATCAAAGTTGATTTTGTCAAGTTTAGCGGTAATCGGCTTGAACACATCAGAGAAGACACAATGAGAGATCCTATCCTTAACTCTCTCAAAGAACTGATACACCATGGATGGCCAAGCTCTATCAGGGAAGTTCCAACACACATCCGTCCATACTACTCGATGAGGGACGAGTTAAGCATCGAAGATGGTCTGATCCTTAAAGGAGATCGCATTGTTGTACCAGAAACACAACGCGATATCATCCTTAAACAGCTCCATAATAGTCACCTTGGTATTGTGAAGACACAACTGAGAGCAAAGAAAGATGTTTACTGGCCACAGATAAACAAGGACATAGAAACACTATGTAAAAACTGTTCAATTTGCCAAGAACATGCAAATAGGCAGTGCAGAGAACTTCTCATACCATCAGACATACCATTGAGCCCTTGGAGCATTATAGGAACTGATATTTTCTCAATCGACAATAATGACTATCTTATTATTGCTGATTACTACAGCAAATTTCCCATCATTGAGAAACTTCCACAACCCTCACCATCAGCTGTTATTGCAGACATTACAAAGAAGTATTGCAGCATGTTTGGCATCCCAGATGAAATTAGATCAGACAACGGTCCACATTTCTCAGGTCAAGCATACAGAAACTTCACTAAGGACTGGAAGATCAAACACACAACATCATCACCTAGATACCCTAAATCTAATGGTTTCATTGAGAGACAGATACAAACTATCAAGTCAATCATGAAGAAAACAAGAACAGAGGATGTACACCTAGCACTCTTGAGATGGAGAACAACACCGGTAGACAGTAAGATCGACAGTCCAGCAGAACTTATGTTTGATAGAAGAATTAAAGACCTCCTACCATCTAAGGTCCACTTCCGTCCACAACATAGAGACAGCACATATGATCAGCTTCAGCATCGTCAGCAAGTTCAGAAATCCAACTATGACAAATGTGCTAAAGACTTACCACCATTATATCCTGGTCAACATGTGACTACCTACAACCACAACAATGACACATGGTCAAAAGCAACAATCATTTCCAGAAACCCTGAACCCAGGAGCTATACTTTAAGACCAGACAACAGCAGCAACCTCCTGAGGCGAAACAGAGTGGACATAAGAGAAATCCCACAGAATACAACAGAACAGAGAATTCCCATGCTTTCAACAGACAATGCAGTAACTCCAGACCTTGGTGCCCCACAAAACCAACAAGCGCCAAGGCCGAAATCACAACCAACTCAAGCTAAACCAGGGACTTCCGCAGAACCACCAGCACTTTACACCACTCGTTCTGGCCGTACAGTGACACCTCCCAGCCGATACAGACAGTGACATATATACTCACACTGAGCATTACACATACTTATCCTTTCTCACATGAAACATTTCGTTGGAAATGTTTGCACACACTTTTTTTTCAAAAAAGGGGGGATGTAATATAATACATTAATAATACGAACCACACATTGTAATAATATGCGAATCTTCACATGTACGATTACTGTAAATAAACATGGCTACAAACTGAACATGCTTTTACTGAGTGCCTTCTGAAACATGTGTGTGCTTGTATAGATGACGAGGTAATGCTTATATACATACATCATAACATTACACTAACTAAAAGCCAAATATGGTCATTATCTAAAGCATAGGTGAAGAAAATCATTGCATGAAAGCTGCAAATGTCACTGTAAGAGATTGGGTACTTTTCTTTATCTCTCTAGACTTCCACATGTTTCTCAGAAGCAAAGGAAATCTGTCTTTTTCCTTTCTTATAAACGTAGTTATATTTATGTAGGAGACAGAAGTGTAAAAAAATGATGTCTTTTATGCATGTTTATGTGACTTGGATGTATGGTGTGGTGCCAAGTGTTAAAGCCTGTCCTTTCTACTACATGTAATGTATGTAAGTGGAACATCTTTCTCAGCACAATAGATTAAACTTATGACAAAGAACCTATACAGCTGTGAACACTGAAGAAGACTACTATTATTATTCAACATTTAGCATATATGAGGGTCAGAGTGGCTTAGAGGTTTGGCATCTGCCTCAAATTCTAGAGGTACCAGGTTCGATTCCCAGTAGAGGGAATATAATTTATGGACAATTTTTTTTTTCAGAACCTGTGGGCCTAATGATGTCATATTCCCCCCTGGTCTCATGTGTAGTGAGATCGGATGCCAAGCCTTTTCAGATAAGGGCAAAAAATAGGAGGTCCTGTGTGCAAGTTGCGCACGTTAAAAATCCCACGGCAGTTGGAAATCGTAAAGAGTTGGCCATAAGGCCGCTGCCCTGGCAAAATTTAAAAATTAGAAACCTACCCACCAAATAGATTTATAGAATGTGTCATTCCTATATACACACATTGGGATTCTTGCCGGTGCTACAGAGTTCGTGTAAGGTGCTGAGATCCTCCTTGTGTGATCTAAGGGAGGAGATCAGAGCACTGATGAAGTTGTCCGTGTGTAATGAAGATAGTCCTTCAAACCAAACCAAACCAAACCAATTTAGCATATACAGTATTTCAAATTTTGAATAAAGTTAAAAGCTCACTCCAAAATAAAACATGCCCAAAAAAAACAATGTTAATGGTCAGCTGCAGATGGAATTCATGTACCTGAATCGTACTTTAACTTGCTGACACTTGTCACTTAACAACTGTGCTTCATGAGGTGATACTTTTCGCAGTATTTCATAAGACAACGAATTTTCCTGCAAGAAACAAAAATTAAATATGGTTTTCATTCCAGATAAGGAGCCGCGGTAGCATAGTGGTTAGTGCACTGGCTTCCTAGCGCAGTGGTCTATGGTTCGATCCCCAGATGAGGCGGAAAAATTTTTAGGCCACAAACGGCTCCTGGGTCGACCCAGCCCCAAATGGGTACCAGAGCTACTCTGGGAAGGTTAAGGCGGCCGGCAAGATGCCGACCACATCACCCCTCGTGTGCCGATGGTCAAGATAATATGGGCCTAACACCATATTCCCAATATGCCTCAATGGGCGTGTAACGGGTTCCTTTACCTTTACCTTTTTTTTTCATTCCAGACTGATAGCATGCCAGTACTGCTCAGCATGCTACAAGTGTGGCTAATAACACTGGCTAACAAAAAAAAAATTTTTTTTTCTTTCTCTAACATTTCTATGTTTTTCTGGTCAATTTTAATGCGCTGTTTTTAAATCTGCAAACCGTTTTTCTCTATCAGGTCGGGATCTCTAGAAATACGCAATTGAAGTTTTTTAACAACGCATACAGTATTACATCATCATTCGTACAAGAAGTATAACAGTTATGTAGGCTTGAATTTCTTTGCAGTTGACTTTCGTCGGTGAATGGCATGTGGTACATCGCGATGTAGCATCCAATAATAATCGGCAAGCATGGTCACACTCCACCGTCCTTGATAACGTGACTCCATTACGGCGATATCTTGATGGAATCATTCTCCATGTTCATCGCTGACTTCGCCGAGGTTGTCAGGGAAAAAGTCAAGATGCGAATCGAGCAAATGGATTTTGAGGGACATGTTACAGCCCATAATTCTGTATGCATCTATGCACTGCTTAACAATATGCAAATAGTCAACAGTTTTGGGATTTCCCAGAAAGTCATCGACGATCGATTTGAATGCCATCCATGCGCGAAGTTCACTACCATGTAACAAGTTCTCGAATTGTTTGTCTGCAATAACTTTCCTAATCTGAGGTCCTACAAAGATACCTTCCTTTATCTTTGCATCGATAACTTGCAGAAACTTTTCTCGAAGATAAGTGAAAGCTTTGCTCGTTTTATCTAACACTTTTACGAAATTCTTCATGAGCCCCAACTTTATATGTAACGGTGGTAAATGATGCTGTCTTTGTTAACTAATGGCTCGTGTATTACATTTTTATGCCCGAGCTGCATACGATCCCTGATAGGCCACACCTTTCTTGCATAATGTTCCTGTCTGTTGTGGCTGTCCCATTCACATACGAAGCAACAAAATTTAGTATACCCAATCTGCATGCCCGTGAGAATTGCAATGACCTTTAGGTCTCCACAAATCCGCCATTGGTAGTCATTGTACTTTATTTTTGCCAAAAGTATAGCCATATTGTCATAAGTTTCTTTCATATGAACAGAGTAGGTGACTGGAATAGATGAAAATAAATTTCCGTTATGCAATAACACGGCTTTTAGACTAGTCTTGGAAGAGTCGATTAAAAGTCGCCATTCGTTGACTATGTGCTCATGACCGAGGTGCACCATTAGACCGTTTACATCTTTGCAATAGCAAATGTCATCATCCATCTCAAAGTATTGAACAAGTTCTCTGTGTCTATGACGAAATTTAGATATCGGAGTATTGGGCGTTTAAAAGATTCCATTCTTTGAGTCGCGAACCGAGTAATTCCGCTTGTCCTTTGGTAAGAGCGAGATCACGTATTAGATCTGAAAGTTCTGAATGGTTAATTAAGTGAACACCATCATTCACCGGTATATAATCCGAGTCAGAATTAGTTTCTAAAGCAGGTAAACTATCACTTTCTGATGGTTCATTCACGTCCAACGGATATTGTTCTGGTGGAACTGGGATCGGACACGTGATTGGATCATGAGGCACTGGTTTTGAAACCGATTCAATATTTGGATAAATCACAGACTTTCTAGTTTTAAAAGTGAAACCATGGATATTTGTCAAGCAGAAGTAACAATCAGTAGCGTGATTTGTCGGTTCACGCCATATTACTGGCACTCCAAAAGGCATCGACTTGCTTCGGCGATTTTCGTAACCAACCTGCCAATGTATTTGCACAAGTCGAACAAACTGCATTTGGCTTCCAAGATTTATTTGCATCATCAACTTTCGAATCGAAATAAAGTTCATATGCTTTCTTTAGTAATGGTGTAAAGTTTTTTCTGGTGAACACGATCGGTAAAATATCCGCACACGTAACAGAACAGATCAGCCGAATTTCTACAACTTCTAGAAGCCATATTTCGCTCAGAATTATTTCAAAATACAGTAACTATTGGAAAAATAGCGTAACATATGTCATGCATCTTTTAGCAGTATAAAAAGTAGAATTATTTTGCACTTTATTAATTTTTAATAAGTTATATAGTAAAAATGAAACGGAGCAAATAACGGTTTCCCAAAAATATATTTATTCACAAATATCTTAAGAACCCGATGTGATAGAGATAAACGGATTTCAAATTTGAAATCAGCGCAAGAAACTGACCTAAGAACACTTATTCTTCTATAAGAAAGAAAAATGTTGTTTTTGTCAGTGTAATAAATCTAACTAATTGTGTGACTAATAATAAATCTAACTAATTCATTTACATATGTGCTGGACATAATTTTCTTTGTCATTGCCATAATCTGTCACAAGGACCCTTTGCTGCAGTCACATGGTCTTTCTAAATACCTACTAGTTCTTGACTGTCTATCCCCAGTTCTCTCTTTGCCCAGTTCTCTCTTTGCACGCTTTTGTAAGTCAAGATGTCTAGCATCTTTAATGTTTTTTTTCACAGATTGGATAGGGAAATCCATATCTCAGTAGTCACTGGAAAATTCTCAGACAACTTAAAAGTTGAAAGTACAAAACATAACTGCAATAACCATCAAGAAAAACAAGGATAATATTAGAAACAAGATAACTATACTTAACAGATTTCCTATAAAACCTCTGTGGATGGGAAGGAGCAAAGCTCCTGTCTGGGTTGGAAGGAAAGTCTACAGGCTCTCCAGCCTCGCAATGACATGTCATTGGGCTGAAGGGCTGAAAGCCCAAGTGCTGCTGGTTAAGAAAAAAAAAGATTTCCTATCATTCAAAAATGCTCTAAGCACTATAAAAACAATGAATTCATGATACAAGAAAGAAATAAGTGAAATCAGCTCTAAATTTGACCATGTGAAAGTACATTAAATTCCTGCCCCCTGTGAGATATATGGAAATGAGAATATAGATAGACTTGTCGAAGAAGAAGGAAGTTATATTCAAGCCGAATCCAACGCAACATATGAGGAGAGTAAGTCAATAATCAAAAATAACTTCAAGGAAAAATAGCATAGAGAACACCCAGAATCAGATATAACAGAAGCATTCTACTCCTTACCAAGAAGAGATCAAATGATAATTTTCAGACTGAGAACAGGCCCTGGCAGCCTAAAATACCATCTGTTCAACAAATTAAAAATAAGACATAGAGACCAACCCATGTGTCTTCTTCTTCTTTGATACTTAGCCGTGGACTGTCAAAGCAGTCAGTGGCCATCACACCTGGTGGTGTCTTATAGGGCAGCAACAAACTGCTTCCACTTTGCTCGGTCAGCGACCATCCCTCGTGCCCCAGCTCTGGCCCACTCCCTGCATCTCAGCCTCCACAGCCCCCCCCACCAAGTTGTTTCCAGTCAGCCTCTCTTTCTTAAGTGGTCAATCTGTGAAAAAAACATTAAAGATGCTAGACATCTTGTGATGGCATCGGGTCCCCACTCCCCAGGACGTGGCCAACACAACCCCAGCATCTGCCAGCTATGATGGTGTGCATGTCCTTTTGGTTGCTTCGAGTAAGCAGTTCTTGGTTGATGATGGTATTCAGCCAAAAGATTAGGAGAACTTACCTTAGGTAGATTGTGTGGAAAGAGGACAATTCCGACTCTGTTACTCTCTAACATTCCACACTATAGAGAATTACAGAAAGTACACAGCTCTCATAAAATCTTAATTTGGGTGTTTGTGCTGTACTGTGAGGACATTTAGATGTTGTTTAGACTAGCAAAGGCTGTTCTCGCTTTATTCATTCTGCTGTTAATGTCTTAGCCAACCCTTTTGTGGGAGAGACTTAATATGGAGAAGAGAGAAGCCGAAGACAGATGCCAACACTATAAGAGAAATAGACACAGTTATATGAGAACAAACTAAGCAGAATTACAATCAGGGCCATTTTATTCATTAATTATTGTTAAGTCAGAAAAAATTCATACAATGCAATCACATCAGGTTTCAGAGTCTTGAATAACAAGCTACAGAAAACATATTCACCCATTCGTATGATGGCCATGTCTTGAGGAAAAACACAAGACAGATATGTGTCCATATGGGGAAGACAAACAAACAGTAGAATATGTCCACCAAGACTGTCATCTCCATGAGAGGACTAAACTGACAGCATGGTCTTCACCAACCCAATTGAGGGGGCAACTGTATGGCAAAGAGAAAAGCCTGAGACAGACCACCACTCTACGAGAAAAATCCTGTAGATGTAATTATATGAACCAAGAAGAAGAATCTTTTTCATGAACAAACAAATTGGGCATATTGTGAAATGTGAATCTTGTCTTAGTCAACTTACAGCAACAAACAAGCTAACTTACTGCAGCGCACACTGAGTGTTTGAGCAGTCTAAACATCTGTTTATCCCTGTAACTAATCCAAGCCTGCTCGATAATCAACACTGCCGCTTTAGGTGTCAGGCTGTCAAAAAAACAAAAAATGGTAATTAGTCTTGTAACCAATTGTGAAGCACAGGCAATTTTAGAAGATGTTTAGGAAGACTTTAGATAATTTAGTAGACGATATAGAACGACAATTATTTGCACCAATTAGATTTTTATTTTAAACAACAGTACACAGTGAGGTTACTGCAGTACACGAGGATCATTATGTCCTGTTATGTGTCAAAGTAATTACTAGATAGGTCGAACTAAGTGACTGAAAAAGTTTGCATCAGTAGTGGTTCTCAAAATATATAGGATAGGTCCCAAACTGTTGTATGATGTGCTAGTACCTGAAATAAATTTAGAGGCATTCATATGTACTTGAAATTATAACATAATACAGTCAGCAAAAAAAAAAAAAAAAAGCATTGCGTGAGAAACAACATCAAATATAGGAACATAAATACTGAGATCACATTAACAGAGAGAGAGAGAGAGAGAGAGAGAGAGAGAGAGAGAGAGAGAGAGAGAGAGAGAGAGAACAGCATGTAGTGAGCAGATAGAGAGAGCAGAGCCAGCAGCAAGTAGAACATTTTAGATACCATTCATCAAAATTTTAGAATTAGAAAAGATAAGAAGAAAATCTCTCCAACACTTCTTAGACAGACATCTTCAACATCAGTTAATGCATCTTCGGTGCGAGTTTACTGATAAAGAAGAGTTAAAAATTATATGTATATTATAAGTCGTGCCTACTCAACATTTTGCTGAAAAAAAAAATTTTTAATCTACTGAAAAACTTTTATTCATATAACTGCAGTTTCAGTGATAATGTGGATAATACTAGAACTTGTCTTAAAAGAGCAATTTTCCACCTTATTGAATCACGAGGGATCTTATAAAATACAGATGCGGATGTTACTGAAAAGAGAAGAACCATTGCAGTTACAGTTTTCTGAAGCTGAGACAGAATTAATTCATTCTTCTTAAATAACTTGGTGCAGACGATGAACAAGAAAGAATGACAAGACTGACTTACATTTTTAAAGTACGCTTAGGAAAACAACCAACAACGTACTACATTGTTGTCAACTTGTAAACCTACTTGAAAAGAACTAGAAGAAATTGTTTAGTGTAATTTTCAGACAACAAATATAAAAAAGACATATGGATTATGTAAAATATTATATGTATTTCTGTTATGATGTTGAAAAGATAAATGTCGTCAAGTTTTATCGTTGTGGACCGTACTTGTGGAAATCGTGTTTGTAAAAGTAATTCCTATAGAACAAAATCATCTGTCATTAGGCTGTTCAGTAAAAGAGCTTGGTAAATAAGGTTCTACCATCGCCTCAACCATACAGACAGCAATAATCACCACAGCTGTTTACCTGCTACCATGTGAACCTCTAAAAACAGTATGATCACACAAAACAAATAACAGCTAGGATGTATCATTGGAATATATTGAGAACCATTGGCAAAATGAAATTTCTGCACATAAGAATATCAACTTGATTCTACTGAAAACACAATTACCAAAGTACAGTATTTACTATTAATGAGAAGACCTACCCAGGAAGACTACACCGCTGAAGCCCACCCTATACCCTTTACCATGGGAACAGGCCAGCAGTGACCTCCAAATTAATACATCAGTCAGTGGTCTCACAAGTGGATGAGTATAATGATCTGCAAAAGCGAACTGCTACATTGAGTATGATCCAAGAAAGCTATCCCGATCAATCATGGATACATGCCTATACAGATGGATCAGCTACAAATGCTGTTAGGAATGGAGGTGCCGGTATCTTTATCTCATATCCTGACAACCACTATGAGACTAGGCACATTCCCACTAGTAAATTCTGTTCCAACTATATAGCTGAGGTTCAAGCTCTAGAGCAAGCTGCAAATATGATTTATAACACCAACCCTGACTGCCACCAGGTAGTCATCCTCATAGATGCCCTGTCTGTCCTGCAAGCTCTCAAGGGTGGTAAACTCCCGCATCTGAGAAATGAACTAAACAAGGTAGCTGCCAAAAAGAGAACCAAACTTCAGTGGGTACCATCTCATTGTGGTGTACCCGGAAATGAAAAGGTAGATAAACTTGCTAAAAAGGGAGGAGAATGTGAACAAGAAGATAATGAAATCACATACACTGAGAAAAAGAGAGCTATCCAGACTATCAGAAGAGAACAGAATCAACCCAATGACGACTACCACACTCTTGACCGGCAGGGACAGATAACCATTTTTCGCCTCAGGACAGGGCATAACAAACTGAATAAACACATGCACAAGCTACGATTGTCTGCTTCACCACTGTGCACATGTGGACTAAACAAAAAAACTGCTGAGCATGTTCTACAGGAGTGTCCTCTGTATGATCAGTTAAGAAAGACATACTGGATGGAGCTAAAGAGGAACTTCAAACAACTGTCAAATTCATCATGAGAACTCGTCTGATGGTGTAAACATCAAAGATGCGATCGCAAGAAGAAGAAGAAGACTATTAAAGAACAATGTCTTTAACAGAGACTAAACACCTGACACACTAACAAACACACCTGATGGACAAATCTTCAAATGAACTAAAACAACCAGACAGAAAACAACATACTACACGGCTACAGTCTATTTCACACCAAACTTGACCAAATGATTTATGAGATTCAGTGAGACTGATTTAAGACAGTTTTAAAGTAGATTTGGGAGATACAAGCAATTAAAAGGAAACAGCCAATCTATAGTAAGTTAAACAAGGATTTTCTCCTGCCAGTTTCTTGAAACTTTCAGGCATTCAGTTACTAGTGCTTAATATATTGAAGTTTTAGTTATAATCCATACAGTGGCTCTTAACAGTGGCACTGACAGTAAAATGAAGTGGACTCTATACATCATTTCATAATTCATTTTAATGTCATAGTGACTACTATGAACAAAATGTCACTTACGAAAATAATCATAAGCAAAGGCAGTTATCTTAGAAAACAAAAATTGCTGGAAAGTATCTGTCATCATGTGATGTATTCTCTCCAGAACGTTGTCTCCATTACAGCTGCTCTGAACGCATCATGATTCTGGGCAAGTCAACCTGCATCATCCAAAAGCAAGTTCAGACTCTCTGTGATGTCCTGGGTCCACCGTCATCTAGGTCGACCCCTTCCCCTTTTTCCAGGGACCATCACTAATTTTTCCAGACTATTATGTCTTTTTATATGACCAACAAATTTCAGCTTCCTTATTGTGATGGTATTTAGGAGCCAATTTTCCTCCATGTTTAGTGAGTGCAGTACTTCTCTGTTGGTCTTTTTTTCTGTCCAGGGTATTCTCAACATCCTTCTGTAGCATTTCATGTCGAATGATGTAACCTTTTTTGCAACTGTTTTATTGAGTGTCCAAGTCTCGCAGAGCCTTGTGTTGCTACTGGGAACATACTTGCTCTAATCAGTTGTAACTTTGTTTCTTTGCTTGTGCCTTGCCATAGGTTTTTCATCTGTATTAGTTTATGTGAGGCAATTGCAAGTCTTCTTTTAATTTCAACTGCACAGTCCCCAGAGCTGTTGATGATTGATCTTAATATTCAAATTCATTAACACTTTCCAGTTCTTCGTTATCAATTTCAATTTCTGGTTTGGTCTTTAATTTATCTGTTGTCAATACTTTGGAAAGTATCTTGAAAAAGTAAAAAAAAAAAAAAGTATGTACTGGAAGCAAGCAGCAGCTCCAAAAGGAAAGTAAAAACAAAAATACAAGGACTGTGGCAAGGATGTATTCTTTTGCTGATTGTTTTAGCATAATTTACTCTCCCTTTACTGTGAAAAGAATTATCAATTAAAAAAAAAACAAAAAACCAGAATGTGAGCAGGAGGCTACCATTATCAACGAAAAACAAACCAGAAATAAAAGCTGAAGGCCACAATGTAAATAACCTGTGCTGTGCTAATAACCTAAGAAGACAAACATACAAAAATGTAAAAGGAAAAGTTATTTGTGAAGGACAACTTATGGAACTCTTTGAGATAGGAACTGGAGTGCATAGTAGTTGCCTCTTATCACCATTTCTCTTGCTACTGGCTATAGATTAAATTGGGGACCTAAGACGCGTCAACAGTGAGAAATGCAGTTAGCGACCCATAGCTAGACTGCTTGTGCCAGGGTCAGCGAACCAGAGCTAACCAAGACCCTACTCCACCTCCAAGTGGTGGTCCTGGAAACAAGTTGCATTACTGCAGTCTGGCTGAGTGAGTAGGGATCACAGAGGGAAGGCAAAACCTGTCCCAAAAATGCCGTGCTGAAGTCGGATGTGTCAGCCGAAAGGCGCAAATATCGCAGCTTCGCCGTAAACGGACACAACGCAACAAATGTCCTTTTCAGGACGAACGAAGAAGAAGATTAAATTGTGAAAATGACATCAACCACCAGTAATGGAATTCAGTGGACAAAACAGCTAGATGATCTAGATTTTGCTAGCAACTTTGCCCTTGTTACCCAACAACCAAAACCCGATGAAAGACAAAATGAGAATGCTGGATGAGAAGTCACAGCAACTGGGTTTGACAATCCACAGTGAAGAGATAGATTATGAGAATTATCGAGGCAAATGATAGCCCGACTACACTTGTCACTTTGGGTGTTTCTCAAAGTATATTTGTCAACTTGTACATGAAAGGGATAATTTGTACAGGAATTTTTAATTGTCATGTACAAGCAGTTTGTAAAGGTAAAGGTAGTCCCATAGCAGATAATGCTGTAGGGGAGTGAAGTGTTAGATACCTCGCCATACTAGGTCCAGCATCAAGAGGTAGGGTGACTATTTCCCTTCCTCACTGCCTTATCCTTCACTAACTCAAAGTCAGGTACCCATTTATAGCTGGGTAGACTGGAGCATGTCGGTACTGTTATTCGAACCTGGCACCTTTACCACGAAAGACCAATGCTCTAACCACTCTGTAATTCGGATGCTCAAGCAGTTTGTTCATGTGTTTTTTAAGTACGTTTTTTTTTTCTCTTTAAAATTACTTTCTTTTTAAACTGTTCATCTTCTGTTTTACAAATACTCTTGTGTAAAGTTTTTTTTTTACATTGTAAGGTTTTTACTGGTATTGCTATGCATCTTTAAACTTTGTACAGGTTTTTATTGGTATGCAGTACAGGTTTTTATCTCAGGAAGTTGACAGGTATGAGAAACATCCCAACAAGATGTGGACTCATATATTGTAGCAGAAACATAGGCAAAGTTGGAGGAAAGAAATCATATCAAAATAATACAGAAGGTAAGAGAGGCTTTCACTGCAATGTGAAAAAGAAACAATGTCCAATACAAAAAGTAAGAGCTTTAATCTTAAATGTCAAAGCAGCTCTATTATATGGCTCTGAAATGTAGCGAACAAAAACAACATGAAATTTACATACAATCCTCACTATTCCTTGATAATCCCGTGAAAATGAAAATCCGCGAATACGGAACAATTGAACCTATGGGACAAAGGGGATTAGGCTCCTGTGGGACCCTGTTCACCATACACTTTTGCTACTCATCATTTCATGTACCCTTCTTGTAAAAAACAGCTTATTTGTTATACTGTGCTTTTCATAAATGTATTTTATACACTGTTTTCTTTGTAATAGTACAGTATGTACTTCTTCTTCTTCCTCGTTCATCCTGAAAAGGACGTTGGTTGCGTTGATTCCGTTTACAGCAACGCTGCGATATCTGCACCTTTCGGCCGACACATTCGACTTCAGCACGGCATTTTTTGGGACCGGGTTTGCCTTCCCACTTCAATCCCTACTCTCTCAGCCAGACTGCAGTGATGCAGCCTGTTTCCAGGACCACCACTTGGAGGTGGAGTAGGGTCTTGGTCAGCTCTGGTTCGCTGACCCTGACGCAAGCAGTCAAGCTGTGGGTCGCTGACTGCATTCTCTATTGCTGCATCTTTGGGTCCCGTACAGTAAGTACAATCTTTAGGTGTACCAATACTCACTCACTCATTCACTTACACTGTCACTACTCATTCACACATCCATATACAAACATATACACACAAACATTGTTACAAAATCCATGGAAAACAAACACTAAAAAGATTTACACATTCAAAATTTCATTAACATTCAAAACATGTAAAGAAAACACTTAAAATTAAGAAATAAAGAAAACTGCATTAATATTGAGAGAAAGTCAAAGAGAAAATAAGAGAGAAGAAAATGGCATGGAAACAATACTTAGGAGCTAAAAACACAACAGGACAAATGGAAAAATATAGAGAATATGTGACACTCAGAACAGAAGCAAAGAACAAAGTGCTAGCAGCAAAACAGAAGTCCTGGGAAGAATTTGGAGAAAAGCTAGAAAAAGATGCACAAGAAAACCAGAAATTGTTCTATGAGACCCTAAAGAACATGAGGAAAGAAAAACAATGCCCTCTCAAATTTATAAAGGACAAGCAAGGCAAATTGCTTACTGCCCCGAAGGAAGTAATGGAAAGATGGAAAGAATATTTCTCAGAACTCCTGGATGGTGAGCATGGTGAAGCATCAGAAATGATAACCACTAGCACAGAAGAGAAAACCAATGATGGTGAAGATGACATAAAGATGGAAGAACTGAGGGCAGCACTAGAGAAAATCAAGATGGGCAAAGCAGCAGGGCATGATGGTATAACACCAGAAATGGTTAAGTACATGGGAGCATCAGGCGACCTATTACTCTTAAAGGTCCTACAGGCAGCATGGTGCAACAAGACCATACCAAAGGATTGGGAGATTGCCATCATAACACCAATTTTCAAAAAGGGTGACAATCGACAATGTGGAAACCATAGAGGCATATCCCTTCTCAGTGTCCCTGGTAAAATCTACTCTAGAATCCTAGAGCAGAGACTCCGACGCCTAGCTGAGCCACAATTGGATGAGGTCCAGTGCGGATTCCGAGCAAACCGAAGTACTCAAGACCTAATCTTCACACTCAGACAGCTGAGTGACGGTGTACTCTCCATAGAAAAAAAAGCGAGTTGCGTGATACTGTGGTTTCCGGTGCGCCTTCTGGCCCAGTATCTACGACTTTAGCACCTGTTCAACGGGAGAGTGGGCTCATCCCTAATCTGTTTAAGTTCCCAGTAGTAGACTATTCGCAAGCAGCCTGGGGGTGTCACTGCTCTGCGCGGACCTTGTTTACCGAGGCGGCGTCCGAGCTCGTATGGTAAAAATATGGTTGCGTTATCTTCAAAATAGCCCTGTCTTTCCGGTGGCTTTTCTGCCATCCTGCAACTTTGAGTTAGGGAGTTCTGAGCTCCAGTCTCTTTCCCAGGCATTTTATCCTGGCCTGGCACGCATACAGAGGACCCCACTTCTGGTTCTAAGTTAGCAGTTGGGGATAGGTGGGGTAGCACACTGTGCATTCCCCGTCATCCAGGGGGCTCTCCAACTATGCAGAGCTTGCACAATGCTGTGCTCTGGTTCTGGGCTCTCCCAAGGAATCCTCACGTCCTGCACAGAGCCACTTCCAGATACCCACCACCTGCCAACCCTCCATTGTAGAAATCTCCTGCTTGCGGCCATCCAGTCAAGAGCCAGTATTAAGTCTGGTGCCCAAGTGATCCCCCCAAGCTCAGTGTGCAATGCTTGGTTCTCATCATGCTGCAACACAGGGGGGATTGTGATGCTCAGCCATCTCTCTCAACTCTGCACCGATAAGTGACATCGGGGACTTAACTGTGCCTCAGTACTGGGAGGCCCCGTTTCCGGGTACACCACACACAGCCAATTGAGGCAACGGTCGCCGTGGGCGTGTCTTCAGTGGGGAAGTTGTGGAGTCTTCCTGTCCATGTTCTTGCACATTCTAACACTGCCCGCAAGACATCGGAGGTTTGGAGAGTGGCCTTCTCTGCTTTTTTGAGCCGGGGTGGGCTCCCCGGGCAAGTCTCGATGGGGATCGGGACGTGTCCAAGCGCCAGTGGGCCCAGCATCGGCCGCATCTGATGGAGGGCATGCTCTGCCAGGTTTGAGTTAGTAAATTCCAACTTTGTCATCTTCATGGCATTGTGATGCTGGGGTGCCTGTGAATTTCCTACCGCCCTGGCTAGAAGCCAGAAGTGTACTGTGCCAGCTCTGGGGGAGATAAAGGGGGTGTTTCTGCATCTCCTTCTGATACGTAGCTAAGGTAGGGCTCACAGTGCTCATTCCCCGCCACCAGATTGCCTGCTGGTTACGCCGAGTTCTCCGAGGCTCTAGGCATGTGACCAAGAGTTGAAGGCAATAGGATCGTCACGTCCTGAGTCTCTGTGCCTGTACGATGGGTTCCGATCTTCAGGGAGAAGTCCACACTCGTTCCCACTCCCAAGACTTGTTCAGTATCCATCTGGCTCCTTCCCACCCACAGAGGGCGTGTACGGTGTAGTGCACCGGTTTTATTATCGAGGTTTGCTCCTCTAGATCCGTTGTGTTTAGCCTGAGGATTCGCACCCTCAGTTACCAGGACTACCTCGAGGAGGGTGTGGCTCTTCACCACGCACAACGATCTTGGGGTATGAGAGGTTTTGCTAGGCCAAGAGACTAACACCGCAATGGTCGCTCCTTTCATGAACAAGAATTCACTAGGCCTAGGGTGAAGCAAGGGGGGAAACCCACTACCCACAACACCAGCACATCATACCCCCTGTCTGTAAAAGACTTTGCCCCAGACAGCTGAGTGAAAAGGCCCTTGAGTATAAGAGTGAGATCCATCTTTGTTTCATAGATCTGGAAAAGGCGTTTGACAGGGTCCCCTGGAGCAAACTTTGGGACTGTTTGGCAAGGAAGAATATTCCAGCACCTCTGATTCATGCTATACAGAGCTTCTACAAGTCTTGCAGAAATTATGTGAGGACAGCAAACCATAAGTCAGAAGAGTTCAGGACCACCACTGGTGTAAGACAAGGTGATATCCTATCACCTTACCTCTTCATACTCCTTATGGACGATGTCATCAAGGCATGTAAGGAGAGAACAAGAAAGTATTCAGTGGGGTACTGGAAGATGAGACAGGTCTATATTTCGGAGCTGGCATTTGCTGATGATGTTGCCCTGATTGCTAAATCAGAGGCACATCTCCAATCCAACCTGCAAGTCTGGAAGGAAGAGCTGGAGAAGAGAGGGATGGTCATAAGCAGCTCTAAAACAAAATCCATGGTGATATCACGAGAAGAAAGAAAACATCAGATCAAGTTGGGAGAACAGGTCCTGGAGCAGGTCGACCACTTTAAATATCTCGGAGCTATTATAGACCGAAAGGAAGGCATCAAAGAAGAGTTGGCCACTTGAAAAGCAGCGGCTGGGAGACTTTTTCAGGCCATAAATCGTGGATTCCTCAGCAAGAAAGAGGTTGGTAAGAAAACGAAGATGGCTGTATACCGCTCCACCTATGTCCCAGTCTTGATATATGGATGCGAGTCGTGGGCAATGACTACAACCCACAAAAGCCAGATCCAAACCTCAGAAATGAGGTATCTGAGGAAAGTGGTTGAAGTAACAAGAAGAGACATGGTCCGCAACCAGACGATCCGTCAAGGCCTAAAATCCCATCCGCTGCAGACCCAAATAGAACAGTCCCAACTAAGATGGTTTGGCCATGTCTGCAGAATGGGAGAAGATCGGCTACCACGACAAGCATGGGAAACAAAGAGCCAGGGATCCAGACCTCCAGGACGACCCAGAGTCCGCTGGGAGGACAACATTAGACAATCTTTGAAGGACCGAGGACTAGAATGGAACCAGGCCAGGAAGAAGACAGCTGATAGAATGGTCTGGCGCTCTCTCTTCCAAACCTCTACACCTCACGGTAGAAGGGGAACGACTAAGTAAGTAAGTAAGTAAGTAAGCATTAATATTGAAAACGTGTAAATAAAACACATCCCAGAACGAAGTTTATCTAACACATGCACTTTATCACTGAGGCTCATCACAGTCTTCTTGCGCTTAGGCACACTAGCCAACACACTTGTACTACACTTGGATGCCATTAGTAATTACAAAAATAATCAAAAACAGCATAAAACTGCAAAAACGTGGATGAAAAGATGCTCGACAAAGACACGTGTAAACACAACGAAGCCATAAGAACAATGAGGCAGCCTCCCTTTGCTGGGCCCCATTTGCGACGCTGCACGGTAGGCATCTCGAAATTTTTTGCCTGCTGCCCTTCGCCATGAATACCTGTGAGGTGCCCACAAATGGCAAAAAATGGGGTACATTTTATCTCACGTGAATGAGCGAATGCACGAACAAACAACATGCGAACAGCGAGGATTGACTGTACTTTCATCCATGGGTGTTTGCACAGAGCAAGATTAAAATGGTACAATCGGACCATCAATGTGGAACTGACAGAAATGATGAGAGAAATGCAATCAAAACAAGAGATGAAAAGAGACTGGTGTTGGAAAGGATACACACTGAGGAAAACTGCTGACAGCATGACAAGGCAGTCATTGTTCTGGAATCTCTAGGGAAAAATAAATGATGGAAATGATGACAAAAAATGCTACAAAACACACCGATCACATTCTATAGACAATGAGCAAATCATTGATAGTGCCAACGATTTATGATAAAAAATTATTTCTAATTCACATTCTTTGTCCCATGGGCTTAAAACTAAAAGAGTATTGATTTGGAAAACAATACTCTGCCAGCCTAAGCTTCAAACCCCATATCATTTTGATGATGAACCCTGTAACCCAATCACTGCTTTACTGATACTGCACATCTGAAGAAAAGAGTAAGATATAATTACATTATAGAAATCTAGACCAATGCAAGCAGTTTCTCAAATGTCTTCTGCTGTCGTAAGACACTAAAACTAAATAAAATACTGAAACAAATTGAGTAAAGTAGTGTTTCCTGAGGGAGTGAAGTCACACATAAGGCTATTATTACCTTAAACTAGGTCTTGGCCTGTTATACATAAATAGTCTGTCGGTCTATCCTCAAAAAAGTATGTGTATACATTTGCAAATAGGCCCGCAGGCTCAGGACTTTTTCAGCCTATTTATCAACCATGCACATGCTAGCAGTCCTTTCCAGAAATTGCCCTTTTCAAGGTTTTGCCATGCCAGTTGATAGACACTAGTAGTCCTTTCAAGGCTTAGTATATATCAATACTGTACTAGAGTTGACAGAGATCACTTATTTTTTAATAGTAAATGTGGCCTGATATAACCAAAGCATGTTTATGTTGAAAGGACTGTGTCTTGCCATAAGAAGGCAAAAACTTCAAGATAAAAACCAGAGCACACCATCACAAAAATGTAGTATGTGGAAAGATTAGACACAAACATTGACACAAACATGAGTATGCACACATTCAAGTGGTTGAAAGGAAGAACAGTGGGTCATGTTCTTTGATGTCATACAAAGAAGACACTGATTTAGTTAGGGTTAGGAATAAGGTTAGGGTTTAGTTTAGGATTCCTAACCCTAACCCCTTATTACTGCGTCTCTGAATTCTTTTTTCAGGCTGTATCGAACACACGGCCCACTGTTCTTCATTTCAACCCATTATATATTCATATATAAGTTCATATATTTATTTTATTACTCTGTGGCATTTTGAGCTCTTTGATGTATATGCGTTGACTTTGTTGAAAATGATCTGCTTCTGATTATGGATTTTTCTTCTAAGGCTCCATAATGTGCTCTCCCAGAATCAACAGTTTTGATGTTCTTTGGAGTGTTTTGTGTTTCCGCTTCTGGAAAATTTGATGGAATTTTAACTTTAATTGACGATCGACTTGACGGCCGTACATCTATTTCGCGATTTTCCATGATAGAACTCCCATTCAGTTTTTCTGCAAGTCTCGGTAGAAATTATATCCAGTGTTTCTAAAAACATACCATATAACTATGCAAAATGGTCAACAATAATATACAAGTCTGCCATCTTGTATCCAAAGAAAACATTTGTAGCATATCCGGCAGAATTTTAATGCCAGGGAAATTAAAAAGTTAGGTCAAACATAAAAAGCAATTTTACTTTTATCATTGTTGCAAGTTTAACTTCGTATTATTTTTTTTTAATTGTAATTCACAACCAAAATATTATTTTAGGTTATTTTTATTAATATTTATAAGCAAAAATAAAGCGTCGTTTACCTATAAGAATATTTCGATCATACAAGAGCTTTCAACAGGTATATCCCTTCATTAAAAATAAAGTTGAATAAAAAAAAAAAAGTATACAATCGCTTTTAAAAAATTTACTCTAATATAAAAAAAATTTAGTTTACTAAATGCAGAAATGTTAAAATTTCTTAATATCCATGTTTATATATCTACTTTTGTTTCACGTGGAAGAATTAAATAAAAAAATTGCTAACAGGTAGTCGTCATAAAAAGTGAAATCTGCTAGTTTAGTTTGTTGTTGTTACCAAGATGCAATCTGCGCATGCGTATTCTCGGCATGCCGATGGCGACGAATTTGGATAAGAGAAAATTGAACAGTTTGATTTGTTAACCGTTGTTAATTTAATCTGGACAGTTATTGACTGGAAATGCATTTCAAGACTACTCTTCAAAAAGAGCCGAAACATATCCTTTTTCTGACCCCAGTTAACACTGTTACTAACAGAGATCATTAAGAAAAAATGTCGAACAAAGTAAAAGAAGTGATAGGCTACAAATTGCTCTTCTATTTTTCGCTGCCATCAAGATGATATATATTATATATAGGTTGAAGTAGGGGTAGGCGTAGAGACCAGTAGATAAAGAGTCCTTCAAGTTGCCTGAGTGTCTATCCATATGAACGCTACAGCTAGCCGTAACCAAAGCCCCTATTCTGCTTCGAGCTTTGTCAAACAGCTCTAATTTAACCACAACAGTTTTGAGCTTTGTCAAAAACATTAACGTGTGACAAGCATTAAGGCTGCATTGTTATTATTTAACTAGGGCTGCTTAGCTTGTTGCTGTTTTGCAGCCATGCCAATTAGCATTAACTATACTGTAGATCTAAGCCTTTCCTGTCGCTTTTCTGGCTTTCCAGTATGGCTCAGAGACATCAGTATGGCTCAGAGACATGGTGTGTCTCAAAGAGTATCCCCTCCAAACTACAGATATTTGTAAATAGACGGATCCTCCGTATAAGATTGCCAGATGTAATAACAAATGTAGAGCTAAGTAAAAGATGCGGGCAACAGCCAATACAAATGGAAATTAAGGTAAGAAAATGAGGATGGATAGGACATACATGTCACGAGAGGGTTGATTATTATTGAAATTATTAAGTATCCTGGACACAAAGTTGTATCAGGTGATACCAGGATAGTGCCAGATAAGAGTCTGGGCTTATAAGTACTACCCCCTTCTCTGAAAAGAGTAAGGGTGTATAGACATCAAAGGTAGGATCAAGCTGTATAAGTTCCTAGAGAACATGGTAATATATCACTCTAAGTTCCTACTTGCTCCTCACCAGATCATCCTCTGTTGATATTATAATTATTATTAGCTCTGCTAGGGGTATTAACTAAACTATCTACCAATAAGAACTGTAACTTAACTTAAATAATTTAAGTAAGTCTGCTGGTAAATATTTACAATTTATTTTTAAAAATTTTATTTTCTGCTTGAAAATCTTTCAAGAAAACTTAAAATTCAATTACATCAGTAAATAAATAAAACACTTGAAAATTGTCTAAATTATTTACAGTCTTTTAACTTTGTAGGAATGTTCTCCTCTCTAGCTGAAATCACTTTAGTTGTAGACAGTCTGTTTGTTATGATTTATTATTTCTTCTTCACAGTTCCTGAAATTAAGTAACTACTGACTAGGACGTTTGCCTAGCTAAATTGCACTGTTTGTTCATCATTATAACTATGTATTTTGTGGTGATGCTGGGATAAACTGTACAGTAGCCTGGTGTGGCTACTTAGCTTGAAGTCTTGATTTTGTAGTCTTTTCCACCTCTGGTCTGGCAAGATCTGTGTCTCCTCCAGGCATTAGGTTCTGGGTAACTGTCCCTATAAAGTACAGGGCGCTCGCACCACTAGATCCTATAGTAGAGTCTGGCTCCTTAAGGTGGAAGTTAATTGCAGGATGCAACCTGAAATATACATAATTTCACCACTATATTCCCTATCTCTTTATCACAGAAGTAGGAGATGAGAGATAGTTTCAGACAACAGAGTGCTGATAGACGCACAGGTCATATCACATCAGCAATAACTCAATTCAGTTCACTGTGAATATATCTTTTTCTAATTCCTTGGTTATAGGTAACTGTCCATGATTCGCCTCCATACATTTATTAGGTCTTGTGTAACATACTAAGTAATATATCAATCACTACAGTAAAACAATTTCTTTCCTATGTTCCTGGTGTGTGGTCCATTCCATCAAGAAATAATTCTTTATTAAAAGCTTTTCTAAAACTATGAACTTACTCTTGCTTCCATTTGCAATTTATTTGAATATACACAGGCTTGTAAGGCCACCAGAAATACACCATAGTTGTCTAACACATTTTACACACTTCCTAATGCACAATTTAACCAATTATTTTAACAGAATATATATATATATATATATATATATATATATATATATATATATATATATATATATATATATATATATATATATATATATATATATATATATATATATATATATACAGTCTTTCTTACCCTCAGGCACATACAGTCGAGCTGTTAATGGTTGTAATGGTCTGCTCTCAGATGCAGATGGCAAAGGCACTTCTTCATTAACACTTTTATTCTTTTTCCGCTCGCTGTGATTTTCAAATCTGACTGGCCTGGATTTGCAAAAGGCAGGCTCTATTTATACATCACATCCGGCGACAGAGAGCTGTGGCTAAAGGGGTGTTTGCGTATCTCAAAATGTATGCCTAATTTGTCTTGATGTGCAAATATTGAAAAATAAGAATTTCAATTATCTTCCTTATTTCTGGAGCGATTTTCTTCATCTAAGGCTTAAAATATGCCCTGAATTAATCTTCATCCATCTAAATAAGTGACTTTATCTTACATGCTTTAGTTTTATTGTATGCGTAGCCTAAACAGCAAAATTTTTGACTTGCCTGATGTCACGATGCATTCCACGCGAGATTTTTCCCGTAATATAATACTTTCCATGGAGGTCTTTGCACACACTTATAAATGAACATTCCTAGTTGTGAATTCTTGACCTCTGCCATGCTGTACATCGCTCATATTGCTGTATTTTATCTCCTACTGAAACCCGGTTACACACATTTGAGATCGCCATGTTTAGGCTAGTACGTTATTTGTAAACACTGCATAAAGGTGCGTTTTCATTGGTTCTCTCTGTATCCTTCTATTTCTAAAGTATGGCGTGCAGTTTTGGTAAAGTTTTGGTGTTGTGAATCCGACCACTTCACGACAATACACTCAGAAGAGAACAATCAAACATAGCCAGAGGTGCCCTTGACTGAACCCACAAAGGAAAAGAAGAGTGGGGAGGCCAAGGAGAACTTGGAGAAGAACTGTGGAAGAGGAGGTTGAGGAAATTGGAATGACTTAAGCACAGCTCAAAAAGACAGCCCAGAATAGAAATCAATGGAGAGCAACTGCTTCAGCCCTATGTTCCACGGGGAATGGAAAGGAATGATGATGATGATATTGTAGACCTATGCTTTTCCTGTCACTTTTCTGCCATTCCAAAACTTGTTGAGTTTGAGTCCTGAGCAAGTTTCTTTATGGGTCATGTCTGTCCTGGCTTGGCATACATTTAAAGGATCTTCACATCTGGTTTCATGCTGTGAGGAGTGGCATACTGTGCCATCCCTAGGGGCTCTCCAATAATGCAGGGCTAAGATACTGTGCTCTGGTTCTGGGCTCTCCCAAGGAATTTCGACATCCTCCACAGAGCCTCCTCTCAGATTCCCTCACTTGCCATCCATTCGTTGTGAGATTTCCTGCTTGTAGCCAACCAGTTAAAAGCCGAGGTTAAGTCTGGGGTTCAGTTGTCTCCCAAAGTTAGTGAGCAGTGCTGGGTTCTCGTGTTTCACCACAGGGGAATCGTGATGTTGGATCACTCTGATGTGGCAAGTTGATCACTAAAGCATTGGCCAGGCAACATGAAGGTTGCCTGTTTCCATAATGCACCATGTGGATGTCAGAGATCTAACCCTGGAATTCACTCAAGAGCAGCATGAATTCCTTTGCATCCTGAGGCCATTTAAAATAAAAATTCCAACCCTGATCAGAACAACATGTACCAATAGCCATATGGCCAACATTACTACTATTATCTACTTCACCCAGTATATTAATTAAATTGTAATTTCACAGGATTTCATTCCCAACCAATGTTTTGATGAAATGAAACTTGATAAATTGATGACTTTTGAGGTTTAAAGTAACCAGTTTTTTTTACATATTGTGATGCTGTTCACTGAATTTGTTTTTTTTTTTTTTATTTTAATAATTTTTTCCTTAACTGAGAATTACATTCCGAACTTGTCAGTTGTGTAGGCTGGACATCTCCAGATGAAGTATACTCCTGTGCAGACGACCACCATATTATAAAGTGGAACCTAATGAACAATGAGACATCTGTGCTCTTGGAACTACCAAAAGATTGCTTCCCAACAAGTATGCACTGGTTTCCAAAGTCAGCTCAGGGTGGACCAGGGAAAAAAGCAGTATCTGATGTGTTTTCACTCACATCAACAGATGGTATGTCAAACAGAAACATGGCAATGCAAAACTACACATTTCAGAACTGATAGTTTTCATTTTTAATCATAGGATATCTTTTAATCATTGTAAGCATGAATCCATATTTAGGCAACATTTGAGCAGTGATATCAATATAAGAATACAGAAGGCAAATGGAGCTTTGATTGTTAAGAAATCTGTGGAATTCAAAAGAAAGAAAAATGAGAATCTACAATTCAGATATCAAGGCAGAACTATTGTCCTTTTGTATTGCTCTGAAACATGGAGAACAAAAAAAAAAAACACTAACAAAAAAGCAACAAACTTTCATACATGGATGCTTGTATTAGAATAAAAGGGTTGAAGTGGTATGACAAGATCACTAATGTGAACTTGATGACAAGAACCAGACAAGCACCAGTGGAACAAGAGATGAGAAGAAGATGCTGGAGATGGATAGGACACACACTGAGGAAAACTGTTGATAGCATTACCAGGCCGTTATTATTCTGGAATCCCCAGGGTAAGAGGCAGAGGAAGACCAAAGAACACATGAAGAAGAGAACTGGAGACTGATATGAAGGGAGTGAAAAAGCAATGGAGAGACCTTGAGCTGATAGCATGGGACAGGAAGACTTAGCAATAAGTTTGTTAAAGGCCTATGCTCCTTGGGGAGTTGAAAGGTGATGATGAAGAATGGAAATGATAGTGCTTGTTTTTCACCTATTCTGACATATTCTGTGGTGTGGATGGTGTTCAACATTTCTGCCGCTGAGCAAATTCCTTGTTATCAAGAGTGCTAGAAACGTGGTTCTATATGATAAGGTCCACATTGTACATGTAAACATATCTGTTTGTGCATTTTTAAGAAAAACTTGATATAGAAATTAGGCTTTTCACATACATTTCTACCCCGTGTAGTTTCTGGGGGATCTCGGGGGAGACAAAGAAAGAATAGGTCTTCAGCTTCTGCAGAACATAAAAGGTGACTAATTTGAAGTTGTATATGAGGTTGGCAACCTCATCATGTAAAAACATTGCTACAGAAACCACTGCTACAAGAATGTGTGCTTTGACATGGGTAAAGGTAGTCCCATAGCAGATACTGCCATAGGGGAGTGAAGTGTTAGAGATTTCACTATACTATGTCCAGCATCGAGAGGTGAGGTGACCAGTTCCCTTCCTTGCTGCCTTTTCCTTCCCTAACTCACAAGCAAAGTCAGGTACCCATTTACAGCTGGATAGACTGTTTTGATACAGAGAATTGAACCCGGCACCTTTACTGCGAGAGACCAGCGCTCCGCTCTAACCTCGCTGTTGATTGGACGCTCTTTGACAAAGGCTTACTTAAAGGGGCCATCGGCAGTGGTGACTGTGTGCTCCATAAGGAGTGAAAAAAATGAGAGACGATGTGTATTTCCAGTATTCTTAAACTGTTAGATTCATTGTTTATAACGCCATTTATGTCATGCTTGTTTGCTTTTGACTCCATGTCTGTAGAAACGTTATATTTTTGTTATATCTTCTTATATAAAGGCAAATTCCACCTGATAAGTCACACTGGAAGAATAGAGAAGAGTGTTGAGGCTCACAAGGGAGCAGTTTTGTGTGGTAGATGGAGCTATGATGGGACAGCCCTGGTCACGGCAGGAGAAGATGGCCAGGTCAAAATCTGGTCAAGAAGTGGGATGCTGCGCTCTACTCTCACACAGAACAGTAAGCTTGTGGCATGTTGTGAATATTATATTCAGCTTTGCAGAAACTGCAGCTCTGTTTTTGTGAATTGCTTTATGTGAATGGAGCAGTAATTGTTAATACTGGGGGTACAATTAATATTGTAAAATATAAAACACTATTTTGTTAGCAGATTGCTTACTTCAAGATAGCGTGTTCTATTGATCCCTGTAGGAATAAGATTTTAGACATCTTATATACTATCTGGTTTCCCAAATTGTAAGTACTGTAGGGCCCTGTTTTTCGGCATTCCGATAATACAGAGGTTTTCAATTATGAACATGTTCCTTAAATTCAGTGATTATTCTGCTTTGTCGACATGACGCTCTCAGCAGCAGAGTTCAAGAATTGCTTTGGGTGCCATTTTATTGTCTGTAAATCAGTCTGTTTACAACATTTGTTCACTTGGTGTCTCTTTGTATTCTGGCTATTTTCAGACTTTTAAAATTTATTACATTATATTATACATAATATGTTTTTAATTCATTACAATAGCATCTAAGTGTAGTAGTGATAAAAAGAGAGGTCATAAGCCTCTTACTTTAAATGCTGTATATTCATTTTACTTGCATGTGATTTTTTTTTTTTTAGGCTTAGCTCTATTGCGCACTTCATATAGTGTAAAAATGTTTTTGGTATTTTATATGCATCTGCAAGTTGCATATAACTTGTTGAACCCCCTGGCAACAAGACAACATAAATTCAGCAGCATCTGAGAAGAGTAGTTTAAAATGCCAGCAGAACCAGTACAGAATAGTTAATTGTCCACAGGATGCAAAACTTACTCTGACATGTTTCAGAACCATAGATAATTTTGTTTTCTACACATAAGAACTTATAGATGTAAATTTTTGAACATATAATTTATCATCATTTTGTAAATTCAAAATATGTGACAATCTATCTCCAATTTTTTGTAACTTTACATAACGAGTCTGTTGTTATTTTTCTTGTAGTAATTAATTGGGTTGTATAGTTTTTAGTAATTAAAATCATCACCCTGGGGGCTGAGCCATAATTGAATAAACACTATTGGGTCGGGATATTTTTAATGTGGCTGGGCACCAAATCTCTTATCCAACTATATGCACTATACAAAGTCCTTTGTAGGATTTAGGATAAAGAATTTATCGCCTAGAGAATATCCTGTTTAGTTTCACTAGAATTCTCTTTTAAGTAAGGTTTTCTAGGGGACGAATTCCCGAGGAGAGAGAATGTGTAGTCAGAGAGATTATCGTCTAAATATTATCTTTTATTCTTCCAAATAATCTGTCACTCTATCCTCAAAAGATTCAGTCACATGGACCAACACAGGAGCATCAGATATTGTCATCTAGATTCACGCTTTATGCCCCATCAGTGCTTGGTGGTCTAGTGAAAGACTTACACTGACACTGCTGTAGACATTCATAGAGGACAGCCACAACACTTAAGTACTCTATGTGGAAACATTCAATCAGCAATTCAATCAGAGGAGTCAAAACAAAGTGACTAGTGTGTAGTGATGAGAAAAACAGTTCTGCACTACCAGAATAGACAAGAGATAACTTTAGTAATAAAGGAACATTTAGAGGAACATTTTATTTTATTTTAAAGATTCCAGAAAGGACTTCTAAATTAATTACTGAGTGAAACTCAGCTATTAAGTAAATTTGTAATTAAATTTTATTCATTCACTTTTTCATCATTTCATCATCCCTACTTTACACATCATCCCTACTTTACACAAGAAGAATACAAAAGATAGATGTAAATAATAAATGATTCATTAATTGTAATCCTCTGACTTGTCAAATTTATAATGTTGCAATTTTTAGTTTTAATTAATTGTTAATTATCATTAGTTAGTTACATAGCGAAGGTGGCATCTTAGGCTCTGACTTCAATCTGAATACTATCTGAAGCAGAGACTTTCACAGCTGTGACTATCCTGTGATACCAGTGCTATTCTCTGACATGATATTCTTGTCAGACAGAATTCTTCTTCTGTTCTTTAAGTAACTACTACTGACTTCTACACTCATAAAAACCTTTCGCTACAATTAGGACCACTGGTTCTGAAAAAAAATTTCCATAAATTATTCCCTCAACTGGGAATCAAACCTGGTACCTCTAGAACTAGAGGCAGATGCCATACCTCTTAGCCACTCCGACCCCCAGAGAGGTGGTGAATCAAGCTAACACCTAGTGATGGTGAATCAAGCTAACACTCAGTGATGGTGCATCAAGCTAACACTCAGTGATGGTGAATCAAGCCAGCGCTTAGCGATGGTGAATCAAGCTAATGCTCAGAGATGGTGAATCAAGCTAACGCTCAGCGATGGTGAATCAAGCAAACGCTCAGTGATGGTGAATCAAGCTAACGCTCAGTGATGGTGAATCAAGCTTACGCTCAGTGATGGTGAATCAAGCTAATGCTCAGCGATGGTGAATCAAGCCAACGCTCAGCGATGGTGAATCAAGCTAATGCTTGATGATGGTGAATCAAGTCAGCAATGGTGAATCAAGCTAACACTCAGTGATGGCGAATCAAGCTAACGCTCAGCGATGGTCAATCAAGCTAACGCTCAGCGATTGTCAATCAAGCTAACGCTCAGCGGTGGTGAATCAAGCTAATGCTCAGCGGCGGTGAATCAAGCTAACGCTCAGCGATGGTCAATCAAGCTGACGCTCAGCGATGGTCAATCAAGCTAACGCTCAGCGGCGGTGAATCAAGCTAATGCTCAGTGGTGGTGAATCAAGCTAATGCTCAGCGGCGGTGAATCAAGCTAACGCTCAGCAGTGGTGAATCAAGCTAGCGCTCAACGGTGGTGAATTAAGCTAACGCTCAGCAGTGGTGAATCAAGCTAACGCTCAGTGATGGTGAATCAAGCTAACGCTCAGTGATGGTGAATCAAAGACAAGAAAAGATATTAGGAGGTTTCTAATCAGCGGAAGATGTATCAGTAATATTACCTTAATTGCTTGAATTTTCTTTTCTTGTCTGCATTCACCCTCCTAACCTAAACTATAAATTTTCATCAAGGTATCCCGGTTTATGGCATTGCCTGGAGCCCTGACTCAGATCAAGTTCTCTTCACAAATGGCAGACAGCTTGTAATTAAGCCATTACAGGCCAGTGCTAAACCTCAAATGGTGAGTATAATAGAACTCAACTGACCATATCTGCATTTGTCTGGTTGATTTTTTTTTTTTTAAATTCATTTTCTTTCTTGTATTTTTCCTCTCTTATAACTAATTTTTTACTATTATACATTTGGACCTCTGTGATTTCCACTGGTTGTTTTGACTAATACTGGTTGAAGGCTTCTACACTCTAGGAAGCAGAAGGATAAAGAAAATAGAAGTGAGCGTTCTGGTTGTAAATGAAGAAACATGACAGAAACAGCAACTGTATACCTAAGGAATCACAATTAGCTTCAGTTTCTTCTTCTTTCACCTTTCAATTGCCAAAGAAGCATAGGCCTTCAACAAACTTATGCCAAGTCTTCCTGTCCCGTGCCATCTGCTCAAGGTCTTTCCTAGTCTTCTTCATCTCTTTCATGTCTGTCTCCAGTTCTCTTTTCCATGTGTTCTTTGGGTGTCCTCTACCTCTCTAGCCCTGGGGATTCCAGATCAGGGATTGTCTGGTAATGCTATCAGCAGGTTTTCTCAGTGTGTGTCCTATCCATCTCCAGCGTCGTCTACTCATTTCTTGTGCCACTGGTGCTTGTCTAGTTCTTGTCGTCAGCATTAGTGATTTTGTCATACCACTTCAATCCTTTTGTTCTACGCAAGCACCCATTTATGAAAGTCTGTAGCTTTTTGGTTGTTGTTTGTGTTGTTCTCCATGTTTCAAAGCCATACAATAGTACTGACTTGACATTTGAACAGAAAATTATGGTTTTTGTGTTGGACCTGATTTCTTTTCATCTCCATATATTTCACAATGCAATGAAAGCTCCTGTAGCCTTTTGTATTCTTGTTTTTATATCATTGCTTCAGTTTAATAAGTAATATTTACGTTATTTTAGAGGAAATTTGTTTAAATTTAATCATATTCTTAACATTTTTCTGTAAAACTACATCTCTATAAGCACCAGTGATCTGTTTATTTATTTATATTAACCTTATTTTATTGGTCGTCTACAGTTTCCTTTCACATGACAGAACCAGCTCTGCTTTTGTTAAACTTACGAATTTTCTTTAATCCTTTGTTTCCAGTAACAAAGATAGTTAATAGAGCAATGGTTGTACAGGGTGGCCACAAAGTCCCATTACCCTTTTGTAAAAGTTGTTAATATTAATCAGTTGGCACTTTCATGATGTTACATCTAGGTGTAACAATACAAGTGAACAATACAAATACAGCAGCACAAAAGACCAGGTTTACTTATCCAGTGGATTAGTATTTTCCCCATCATAACTGATTACATATGATATATTTGATAATGGCTATTTATAAATGAGGGTAACAGGTTTGGTTTGGTTTTAAGGACCATCTTCATTGCACTTGGACAACTCCATCAGTGCTCTGATCTCCTCCATTAGATCACACAAGGAGAATCTCAGCACAGTGCACAAACTCCATAGCACTGGCAAGGATCCCAATGTGTGTGTACAGGAATCACACATTCTATAAATATTTGTGTGGTGGGTAGGCTCCTAATTTGTAAATTTTGCCTGGGCAGCCTACTCTTTACGATTTTCAACTGCCGTGTGATTTTTAACGTGTGCAACTTGCACATGGGATCTCTTATTTTTTCCCCTTATCCAAGAAGGCTTGGCATTCAATCTCACTACACACCACACAATTATTTATAGAATGTGTGGTTCTTGTACACTCACATTGTGATCCTTGCTGCTGCTTTGAAGATTAGGGGGGAGTATGACATCATTAGGAACCACTGGTTCTGAAAACAAATTTCCATTAGTTATATTCCCTGTGCTGGGTGCAAACTTAGTACCTTTAGAACTAGAGGTGGATGCGATGCCTCAGAGCCACTCCAACTGAGTAACAGTACTTTGGGGGGAATACACAGATACAATTATTTGATAATTATACAATTTTTTGATTACTTGTGTTTTTCAGTGGAAGGCACATGAGGGAATCATACTGAGTGTTGATTGGAATGCTGTTAATGGTCTTATTTTGTCAGGGGCAGAGGATAAGCGATACAAGGTGTGTATTATTTGTTTATTGTTTGAAAGAACCTTTAGTTTTAATGTAGCGCAAGTTTTGAATGAACATAGTTCCTTACACATGAAAATTATGTGTCATTTCTGTTGGTTCGTGAATTGTCATTGTAAACATATTGTGGGATAATAATATTAGTTTTTTTTTCTTTGATATTTTAGCCTGATTATGTAGTGGTACTGATTCCTAGTGTTACACGTGATCTTTATTCGTCTTTCTGTGTCTTTTTATTTTTTTTCATGTGTTTGCCATATCCTGTCTTTTTTTCTCTTAGCCTTTATATATTTCTTTTCTTTGTCTCCTGTTTGTGACTCGCTGATGAAGGTTTTATGATTATCTTCTTCTTGGTTTGTTCATTAGCCCTGGACTGACAAAGCAATCAGTGGCCATCTTGCCTAGTGGTGTCTTGTAGGGCAGCAACAAACTGTCTCCACTATGCTCCACACTCTGTGCAGTGCTCCAACTCTGGTTCATGCTTCTCTGCGTCCACAGTTGTCTGTGGTCTGCCTCTCTTTTGCCTTCCTTCTGAGGTCCATAGCATAGCAGTTCTTGTGATGGTGTCTCATCTGAGGATATGGCCAACCCATTTCCAGCATCTGCCCACAATTTGTGTGTATCATTCAGTTGTAAAACTGACTCAATACCAATTTTTATTATTTTTTTGTAGGATGACTGTTTGGAGCTGTGGTTACCATGTATTAGATCTGATATTAATTTGGTTTTAACTTACTTTAAAAAGGCTCATACATATTCTGGTTGAAGGTTATTTGTTTAGTAGATTTAGTTTTTTTTTTTTTTTACAATTTTGAGCCATGAGCAGAATAAGCTAACATAGGTTTTTATCTAAATATTAGGAAATGCCCGAGCTATCAGATATCAGGGAAGTCAAAGGTTAGCTAATGTCAGGCTATTAATTAGGCATGCTGGTATATGATCATGCGGTTAGTTACATATGAGTATGTGGTCCAAACATTAGTTAAATGTCAGTTCATGATTCAGCCAAAATCCACCAGTCAAAGAAATACTAATACGTTATCAAATCAGTAGTTGAAATTTTAACCATCCATCCCAATGACTTTAATTGAAGCCATTCTTGAAGAATTACTTGTTTGTGGGTCAGCCACATGGGTGGAGATAGTTAAAGAGATACCTTATACTGTCTAACCAAAAATAAAGGAAGAAAACAGGACTTAGAGCTTATTAATACAACTGCCTTTTGCCATAGCGACACTTTATTCCTCATCATGTTATTCCTAGTGGTGTTGAGGATCAATTCTTTCCAAAACTCTTGTTTCATCACTTTACTTTCACTTTTTCATTCCACTGTTGCCATGAACCATAGTGGGGAAGCTAAAGTTTGCGTACTTGAGCCAAGTGTGTCGCATTGGCTGCTTTGAGCCTGTGTTGTTGAAGGATTTCTGTGTTGTTGTCTATCCTTCTGCCTCTTTGTCTTCCCTGAAACCAGATTGTCTTCTGTTGTAGGCGTATAGTGGTAATGTATCTGGCTCTGTTCTCATGAGAATAGCCAGACCACTTAATTTTCTGTCTCTCTGGTATACTTGATGCAGGCTTTAGTTAAAATTTATCTGATGTCATAATTCCTCATTCTGAATCTCCTGTTAACATTAATAGCTTCTCTTAAGCATCTCATTAATGTTACCATGAGAGACAGAATGATGACATCGGAGAAATTGTGAAGTTCTATCTTTGTCATTTTCATGAGGTTATTAATACTGGTTAATGAGTTCCAAAGATAGAAATTTGTTTCACAGCTATTTCTCTATATTTAGGTCTGGGACACTTATGGCCGACAGTTGTACAGTAGTAGCAGCCATGAATACCCAATTACATCTGTGGCCTGGACACCTGATGGGGAGATGTTTGCCATAGGCTCTTTCAATACTCTTCGTCTGTGTGACAGAAGTGGGGTAAGCGAAAAGTTAAATCAGGCTGAAAACAAAAGAAACACTTTCTGATCTAGTGACACCACTATTATGTCACTAGATTGCCATTGGCCATTTAATATGAAACAGTTAAAGTATGTTTAAACTGTGTTTTTTTTTACAGCCCCCTTTCAGGTGCTTTTGTTCTTGCCCAGTGCTTTAGAGTACAGAAACATTTTTTTTTTCAAAATATGCTCTTGCATATGGTTGTCTGCTGAATGTTTTTTCTTGGGGTCTGGAGAGACAAAAGGAAGACTAGAATCTTGTGTAAAACTAATTGCTATAGACATCACCACTGCAAGATCACAGGAAGTGATTTGATGCAGGCTTTCTGCAGTGGAGCCATTGGCAATATTGTTGTTGCTTAACTACGGCGGCTGAGCTTCTCGCTCTTTTGCAGCCAATATCAAGCTGAAGACTCTTTGGTGTTATCTACACTGTAGATCTAGGCTTTTCCTGTGGTTTTTTTATTTGCGATTCCGAAACGGTTGAGTTGAAGTCATGAGCTCCAGCTTGGCTTGCTTTTATAGGATCATCACCTCTGATCCCAAGCGAGGAGGAAAAAGTGCGTGGCATACTGTGCGTTCCCTGCCATCCAAGGGGGCTTTCTAAATATACTTACTTACTTAGTCGTTCCCCTTCTACCATGAGGTGTAGAGGTTTGGAAGAGAGAGCGCCAGACTATCATATCGGCTGTCTTCCTCCTGGCCTGGTTCCATTCTAGTCCTCGGTCCTTCAGAGATTGTCTAATGTTGTCCTCCCAGCGGACTCTGGGTCGTCCTGGGGGTCTGGATCCCTGGCTCTTTGTTTCCCATGCTTGTCATGGTAGCCGATCTTCTCCCATTCTGCAGACATGGCCAAACCATCTTAGTTGGGAACTGTTCTACTTGGGTCTGCAGGGGGTGGGATTTTAGGCCTTGGCGTATTGTCTGGTTGCGGACCATGTCTCTCCTTGTTACTTCAACCACCTTCCTCAGATACCTCATTTCTGAGGTTTGGATCTGGGTTTTATGGGTTGTAGTCATTGCCCATGACTCGCATCCATATGTCAAGACTGGGACATAGGTGGAGCGGTATTCAGCCATCTTCGTTTTCTTACCAACCTTTAGTAGTTCTAAATATGCAGAACTAAAATGCTGTGCTCTGGTTCTGGGCTCTCCCAAGGAATTGTCACATCCAACATAAAGCCACTTCTCAGCTCCCCCTGCCTATAATGGGCCCATAGTGAAATCCTCCTGCATGCAGCCAACATTAAAGCCCTGGCACAACATGATGAAGAATTTATATGTGTAATATCACCATTATCTTTTATCCCCCTGTGGAGCACAGGCCTTCTATAAATAAACTGCCAGCCATCCTATTCTGTACCATCCATTCAAGATCATCCCACATCTTCTTAATCCTGTTTGCATCTTTCTCCAGTTCTTTGCTCAATGCCTTTTTTGGGTTTTATTCTATTTCTCTTCCCTCAGGGGTTTTAGAGAAAGAATGGCCTTGAGCAGCCATTTATGAAAGTCTATCATTCTGGTTGATATTTTTATGCTTTTCTCCATGTTTCAGAGCCATATGGTAGGACTGACTTTAACATTTGAGTTGAAAATGCTTATTTTTGTGTTGGACTTCATGTGTAACAGAAAGTATTACACTCAAAGTATTACCCTCAGTTTTATCGCCTTCACCCAAGGTATTGGAACAGTTCTTCAATGGTTATATAAAAGGTGAGGTAGTCCCATAGCAGAAACTGCTGTCGGCGAGTGAAGTGTTACCATACTACGTCTACTTTTCTTATGAGGTGGGGTGACCAGTTCCCTTCCTTGCTGCCTTTTCCTTCCCTAACTGAAGAGAAGAGTCACATACCCATTTATATCAAGTCAGACTGGGGTGTGATACAACCCGTTTTTAATCACAGGTTGTTGTTGATTCACTAGGGTTGCTGAGTTTGTTGCTCTTTCGCAGCCAATGCCAGGTTAAAGAATTTGCAAAAATCCCCGAGGTAATTGTGCAGCGAAATGAAAGCACTCTAAATCTTTAGCCAATGGGACGCTCCATAGAAATATGTTCCCAATAAAATTTCCCACAGGGAGCCGCGCTAGCGTAGTGGTTACAACACCGCTCTGGCGACCGGGTGATACAGGATCAAACCCGGGCGACGGCATTTGAGGATTTTTCGTCGACCGGGATTTGGACTGGATTAACTCGAGACCTGGCGAGGACATTTGAAGGAGTGTCGTCGACCAGGGACTGGCGGCTCCTGAGCCGACCCAGCTCTAATGGGTACCTCCAAAATCGGCGAGTATTTGCCTGAATGGCGAGGGACACCTGTCTCTGTACAAGAAATAAAGGGATACTCACGTAAAATCAATGTCAGGTTAGACATAAAATAATAACCTGAGATTTCGCCTTGAGTATTAGCGGGCGAACGCACCAAAAAAAAAAAAAAAATTTCCCACAAAGTTTTGCCCAGGCATTGGCCTTGCAGTCAGTCAGCTTTTTACTTCCGTGCATCCTATATCATTAACATGCATGTGGGATATGTAAAAATCAGAAAGGGTACGCACTTAAAACTCTTCTCCAAGGGAAAGAAAAGTAACAGGTTAAAAAAATATATCAAACAGTGTAAATACCAGCTCTCAGTAAGCAATGTATACAAGGGGCTTGACATAAGTCTTGGGCCTGACCATGAAGGAGTCACAAGAGGAAGATGAAACTCGGCACATTTAAAGTTCATCATATTTGCACTGAATGTGTGAAGTACGCGTTTGTTTCTTCAATGGGTTTTCCCGCTACGGTGCACGGCGTAATGTACCCTTTGACCGGATCTGCTGCTCCAAAGATTTGACAAAACAATGGAAAAGATGGAGGCCAGAGCTGTGATAAAATTTCTGATGTTTCAGGGAAAAACACCTACAGAAATACACAGGGAGATGGAACCAGTGTGTCGTGATTCTTGTCCTCGGTAAAAAACTGGTGTCAACAGTTTAAGTGCAGCTCCCCAACACCTGTCAAGCCGAGTGCGCAGAAATCTGCAGGAAACGTGATGTTGACTGTTTTTTGGGACACCAAAGGTGTCCTGTTGAAAGATTATCTGCCTCGTGGCAACACAGTTAATGTACAGTCCTATGCAGATCTTCTCACCAAACTAAGAAAGGTTGTGACTAGGAAACGAGGGATAACACGCGCTCAAAATCTTCCTTTGCTTCAAGACAACGCGCCCTCTCACAAAGCACGGTTTGTGCAGCTAGCAGCCAACGATTTGAATATTGAAATTCTTCCACACCCACCATATTCTCCAGATTTGGCTCCATCAGACTTTTTTCTATTCCCAAATCTTAAAAAACAGCTAAAAGGAAATCATTTTGACAGCGATGAAGAAGTTATACTGGCATGTGATGACTGGTTTAGTTTGAAAAATAGGGTGTTCTACTCCCAAGGTCTTTTCAAGGTCAAGCAGAGATGGCAGAAGTGTGTCAATTCAGACGGTGGTTATATTGAAAAGGAATAAACACTATACAAAATTTCAGCTCTCTGTGACATGTCCTTCATGGTCAGGCCCAAGACTTATGTCAAGCCCCTTGTATAACCAAATAATAAAACTAGTATTGTTTCCTCAGTGGTCGTATGCCTTAGAGAAGCCTAATACGGGAAGTATATTTAACCTAGCCTGGTCTAGTGATGGCACGCAGGTGGCCGGAGCTTGTGGAAATGGTCAGGTGATCTTTGCCAATGTTATTGAGAGGTAAGCTTTGTGTTGTGTTAATCTCAGCTGTAATGTCCATTGGAATGTTATTGCATGATGACCACAACATGTTGAATTGTGCAGTACTTAACTTTTATTTATTTACTTCATTTCTTTCTTTCTTTTTTAGCTAAAGGAAGGAGCCGCAGTGGATGTTTAATTACATTTTTTAAATATGAAAATTATTATTAGTCTGTTTTCTGACAACTTATCTTGTTTCTGATAAATCTTTGATCTGGTTGTTTAGAATGCAGTGATCTTATTTTAAATTTTAACTAATTTTTTAACACAGAATAGCCACAATGAATTATGTTTCTGTACTCATTAAACCTGTATATAACAGATTGACTAATAAAAATATTTTTTTGGTATGAAATGATTGTGGTAAACTTACATGGTTTTGTATAGTAACTGGAATACTGTGTTGGTTTTTATAGACGCCTTGAGTGGAAGAACTTTGAAGCCACTGTGACAGCAAGCAAGCAGATTCACATAAGGAATGTGATGAATGATGCAACAGAAAAGCTGGATTTTAGAGACAGGGTTATCAAGTGTGTTCTAGGGTTTGGTCACTTAGTTGTTGCCACCTCCACTCAGTGTTATATTTACAGGTAGGCTGTGAAATTTATCACTTGTGTATGATTTTTGGCATATTAGGCAATAGAATGTGCAATGTCATCTGCATATTCCAGATCTTCTAATGTAGAAAATGTAGTCCATCTTATTCCTCTTGGACTACCCTCTGTTGTCTGGCGCATCACCCACTCTATGACTGTTAAAAATAGAGTGGTTGATAAGGGGCATCCCTGTCGTACTCCTGTCTTCACCTCAAAGGTTAGGTTGCTCAGCCCAACGCTACACGTAAAGTTGGTATAGATCCTTTTTATGATTGACACTATGCAGCTTGGAATTCCATAAGCCCTCAGTATTTTCCATAAACTGTCCCTATGTATACTGTCAAAAGCCTTTTCAAAATCAACAAAATTAATGTACAGCTGTCTTTGCCATTCTTAGCACTGCTCTATAATATTCCTGAGGGTAAATATATGATCTACACATCTTCTGTTCTTTCTAAATCCTGATTCTTTCCTCAGTTTGTGGTCTACTGCTTTTGAAATTCTCTGTATAATTATCCTGCCTAGTATTTTGCTGGGAACTGAGAGAAGAGTTATTCCTCTCCAATTATTGCAGTCTGCAAGATCTCCCTTCTTGGGCAATTTGACAATTATTACTTTGTTCCACTCCGTTGGTGTTGTCCCTATTTTCAAGACTTGTGCAAATAGTGGTTCTAATAGTTCTGCTGCTAGCTCAGGGTCTGTCTTAAATAGCTCTGCATTTAAGTTATCATGGCCAGCAGCTTTACCATTCTTTAACCCTTTGATTGCTGTGATGATTTCTTCTTTTCGTGGAATGTCTGTATTAACTCTAGATCGTTTTCAGCCTCAGGAACATTCAATTGTGTCTCTGGTGGTTCCTTGTTCAGAGTTTCTCTGAAATGCTCTGCCCATCTTGTTTCCTGTCCCTCTGCTGTCGTGATGAGATTTCCTTGCTTATCTCTTACTAATGTAATATTATCTCTTACTAATGTAATAATTCTACATTAGAAGATCTGGAATATGCAGATGACATTGCACTACTAGCACATTCACATCAACAGATCCAGGAAAAAATGGATAGACTTAATAAGTATAGCCAGCAGGTGGGCTTGAACATCAATCTAAAGAAGTCAGAGGTCATGATGCTCAATGTGAGCAACCCTGAGCCCATATCAGTAAGGAATCAGCTACTGGAACAGACAGACACCTTCACATACCTAGGATGCATAGTAACACCAGACGGCAGAGCAAGCAAAGACATCAACAACAGAATGAACAAAGCAAGAACAGCCTTTTCTAGTCTAAACAACATCTGGAAGTCCTCTCAGTACAGCACAAGGACAAAATTAAGATTATATCAGAGCTGTGTGCTTTCTGTGCTTCTCTATGGTGCGGAATGCTGTAGAGTTACAGAGAAGGAAAAGTCGAAATTGTCATCTTTTCACACAACATGCCTAAGAAAAATTCACCAAATCTTTTGGCCAAATACCATCACCAACCAAGATCTGCTTACTCGGAGCAAGCAAGAGGACATGCACACCATCATAGCTGGCAGACGCTGGAGCTGGGTTGGCCATGTCCTCAGAAGAGACCCCGATGCCATCACAAGAACAGCTATGCTATGGACCCCTGAAGGAAAACGAAAGAAAGGCCGACCAAACACAACTTGGCGGAGGACTGTGAAGGCTGAGATGCAAAGAATGAACCAGAGTTGGGGCACTGTACGAAGGATGGCCACCGACCGAGCAAAGTGCAATCAATTTGTTGTTGCCCTACAAGACCCCACCAGGCGTGATGGCCACTGACTGCTTTGACGGTCGGCGGCTAAGGATCAAAGAAGAAGAAGGCGATAGAATCATGAAAAAAGAACATTCAGTTTTATTTGTGATCATTAGGCATGTTCTTTGTTCTGTGTGGAGCCTCAGGTTGTTATTGCTGCTGTCTGCTGATTTATGTTTTGGGTCAATTACAGCTCCATTCGCAATGATCTGACAGTTTTCATTATTTTCCATCTTCTCTTTGGCTTCTGAATTATTCTTCTCTCATGTAAGTTCCCGTCAATTGCAGTCTACATTGGCTGGTTTTTTTCTGTGGGTTATGTCACATCTGTTTGCACCTTTTTATCTTGAAATGGATTGAATATTGTCTGGTTTTCTTCCACAAGTTTTAAATTTTTTTTTAAATGTAATCATAATTCAGTTACTTGTTAATAATAATAGAGCTTAGACAGTAGCAAAAATATGCAGATTATTGAAAAATTTATCTTGAAGTTGTAATATTTAGAAAATTAATTTAACTGCCACTAAGATTTAGTATGTAATTAAACGACTCAATAAAGACAACTTGACTATATGCAGCAACTGGCGAGGTGTAACACATTTGGCAATGGCCAGAAGATTTCTGGCCTGAGTGATGCTAGACCATATGAAAGAATCCTTAGATGGAAACCTCATAGAAGAAGAAGAGGCAGGATTTCAAACAAGAATACGATGGACATTTGATAAACAGCTAGAAGATTTTGATTTTACAAATGGCCTTAGATGCTCTTGCAGTGATGATTCCTATAGCAGTTTCTTTTACATGGAGAGGTTGCCAGTCTCCATGCGCAACCTTATATTAGTTACCTTTTGTGGCGTGCCTGAGGGAACAGCAGTCCTGTCATCTCTTTGTCTCTTCAGATACCCCAGGGATGTTCACAGGAGAAGTAACCTTGAACTCCCTGACCTGAGAGTAACACTTCACAAACTATGTCAGCAATTCAAAAGAGTTGTGATGCAGTGGATCATTTCTCACTGCAACATCCCCGGAAATGAAGAGGCTGGCGGATTGGTAAAGGAAGGGGAAAGCTACCTCAACTTGACACAAGCATAACTTATGAAGAGGCCAAAGGTTTTATCAAGAGCAGAACATCCAGGCCACTATAAAGATGATGCGTAATACCAGCTCAGCAGAAGTGAACAAGTGGTAATTTTCAGACTTTGCACAGGTCACAACAGATTGGGATACCATCTATTCAACAAGTTAAAGATAGGAACTACTGATGAGTGTGACTGTGGCACTGATATAATGACTGCTGAGCATCTACTTCAGAGGTGCCAAACATAGGAACAGAGAAAGCGCATATGGCGATCACCAGTGCCATTCCTAGAAAAGTTCTACAGATATGTCAACAGGCTTAGACTGACCATTGCTATCTTTGAACATATTCAAGTTGACATATGAGGGTGAACGAAGAAGAACTCCCTAAAACCAGCACGGAATTCAGCAGCTCTTTTCCAAGAAAATTTCTACTCTGTGGCTCAGAAACAGGATATGCCCAGACTCCAGACATTCACCAACATATGCCTCCATTGCAAATTCCTTATCAAATGGTTAAATATAATGACATACACAGACCTGAGCAACAGACCCAGGCAAAAAAAAACTAGTACAGCTAGAGATTAAAGAAGGAAGGTGGATAGGACACAACCAAACATAAGAACCAGACACGCCCTAGACTGGAGCCCACGTGGGGGAGAGAAAAGTGGGGATACCAAGGAGAGCCTGGAGAAGAACAGTAGAAGAGGAAACCAAGGTAGTGGGAATCTCTTAAGCAGAGCTGAAAAAGGCAACTCAAAATAGAAATAAGTGGCAAGCCAACAGTTGCTAGCCGTACTTTCCACAGAATCAGTGTACTTGATATCATTTTCTGCTGAATGAGAATAGTTATTTGCACCAATTTTTCTGACTAGGAGACACTGAGAGTAGCAAGATGTAGCAAAGCTCAACAACATTATTCTGAGAATAATTGAAACCATAATGCATAAATTGATTACTTGTGATTTGATACTGACACACACTATTCAAAAGTCTAGACAGACTACTTTAATGCAGGATATCAGTTACCTTTGAAGAACAGATAGAAGTCAATAACAAAGGGGAATGAACGAAGATTGTTCTTTCAGTGAAAAAACAGGAGAGCTCAGAATGTTGTAGAAGTGAGAATGCTAGACAATGGCATTTTTCTCAGATTAAACTAAGTGTAGGTGCTTTTTGAAAGATGAAAGTATCTTGTCTCCATCATTGATTTAAAACACTTCACACTTAATATTAATAATAAACTACCATGATATAAACATAAAATACTCTGTTATCTTCTTGATCAATACTTTTCAACATATTTTTTCTTTATAAACCACAAAATACGCACAAGACATCCACACCTATTACTGTGTATTGAAAATAGTAGTAACTTGCATTCTCTACTTTTCATGTTGTACTGTAATGTTGTTAATGCCCCAACTAAATTGGTTTTAAAAAAGCATTTCATGTTGTACTGTATTCATGTTTAATGTCAGTTTAGATAGTATAAAAAAAGGCAACTGTATGCATCAGCTACTCTATTTACCTGGTCCAACAATGCATGGAGGCATATCTAGAGTCATCCTGATATGACCACCAGATAAGCACAATGATACAATATACAGATGCAGAAGTGAACCTCTGTCTGTGAGGCTAATTACATCCTCATTGACTCTTGAAATCATCCACACACTTCCAGAGAAACATGTTGAGAACCCAGCATTGCACACTAAGCTTGGAGGAGTCACTTGAGCCCCAGATTCTTTGGCTTTGACTTGGTTGACTGCATGCTGGAGGATCTGACTATGGACTCAGTGATCGGCAAAGGGAGCCTGAAAGTGGTTCTTTGCAGGTGACATGACAATCTTCCTTGGTGGAGAGCCCAGAATTCAATGCACAGTTATTTAGCTCAGCATGGTTGGAGAGCCCCTTGTCATGGTGGGGTGAATGCACAGTATAGCCACGGTGCTTCTTACTCCTTAGCTTGGGACCAGATGATGACGACGTACCTTTTAAATGCAAGCCAGCTTGGAAAAACAGGAGCTTCATGACTTAACATCACACAACACGCGATTTCGGACAGAAAAGCCACAGGTGAAAAGCCCTAGATCTACATGTGAGTAGATAGATACCAAGAAAGTATTTCAATTTTTCAACTTAGTATTTTAGGCTGCAAAATAGCAAGAAACTCAGAAGCCCCTAGATAAACAACAGCAACCTGGGTCCAAACAAAAAAGTGTTTTTTGCCGGATTTTTGAATGGAAACATGTTTATCTTATTTCTTTTGATTCTACAAAAAATATGTATTTCACTCAGATGCATTTTTTTAAATGATATTCCATTTGTCAGTGGAAGTAAGAAAAAGTTCATCTTCAGTGTTATATCAAACGCAATCCTATACATATAGAAGTGAAGTCAAAGACAATTTAGTAAACAACAGGTAAAGCCCTGGAGGCCACAGAGAAATGCTATATTACAGCTAAAAATAGTACTGTTAAATGTCCCCTAAAAGAAGTCCAGAACAGAGAAAAGATTCTTAAAACGTAACTAGCATTATGAAGGTTAGCAGTTCTTGTCATTCGTGCTCCTATGAGCATGTTTAATGAGAAGAAGTGAAAGGCTTTAATAATTTGTGATTCTACGGACGAAAGATTGAAGTGAAAAACAGATGGAGGACAACGCAGAAAGAAGGTACTGGACAACTGGATATCACAGTGTAGCCGGGTCATGTGTGTTCCCGTAGGACTGGAAACGGCAACCATATTACCTTCATGAGTGTGCAGCTAGCCTAGTTATAAATGCAGTTAATATATCAGTTCTACAACTTTCTCACAACAGAGAGCAAGATGTTTAAACTGGCCCTAATCACCAAGAGATTAATATTTCTCTCTTAAAATTATATTTTTACCAGTTTACGATATTCGTTCACTAGTAGTTTTGACATTAGCGAAATAAATGGAAATGGGAAAGATTTCTTATCCTGTATCTCAAACAGATAGTTAATTCACCCTTTTTCAACAGCTTGTGAAATACCATTCATGCAAAAACTATAAATATCTAACAGCATGAAACTTAAAATTTTCAACAAAACCCTGGAAAATCCAGAACATTTTTACAATAAAAGTATAATCAAATTCATCCATCGCATCATAAGCATTCATCGATGCAAAAATCTCCAGAATGATCAACCTTGTCTCGAAGGCCTACATCAAATTATTCCAAATATGTCGAACCTATCTCATTTCCCACCGTGTTTCCTTCTTATAAGTTTAACAGTCAATTTTATATGTTCGACTACATTTACCCATCTCCTCAGATTTGTCCATGAAATCTATTTATAAACAAAAGCAAACCATGAGTTAAAAGCTATCCAACACAAGAATATATACTACTCAACAAGGTTGTTAGATTTATAAAGACAAAATTTTTTGCAATTGACACAAAATCCACGAACCAGATCCAGCTTTGCTACAAGGTTTGGGAGCTCTATATCAAAAAATACAACAAAAAACTGATATTAGTCACTCCAGTACGCCAGAAAGAAAAATATATATATAACCACACAATGTATCCAGAAATACACATTTAAAAGAATTATGAAGTAATGAATTTAATCACAACGAAGAAAATAATGTAGAGCTGACCAGAAACGACCTCATGAGTTGCGCACTTTCCATTCTACTCGCCGAAAAGTGCGACGAAGTTCCAACCCTTACCCCGGGGTAAAACAGATCTAATCCTAATAGGTTCATGGGAAATCACACCCAAAAAATAAGAAATAGGCGTGTATAATTCTACCTCCTACCCAAAAATAATTGTGACACTAAAATATTATAATCTGAATCTCATAAAAAAAAAAATTATGGTTGGAACAACGACGCCATTTGGCATATAGACATGAAAGAGCGCAACACAATAGTGACGAATCAGGTCCAGCTCTTCATATTTACAACGTTAATTAGTAAAAACAAACATCAACAATATCTAAAAACAATTTAAATTACAGGCCAATGAGTGGTTTATAAATCTAAATATATACTTACAATGCTAAATTATTTGACGAACTGTAAAAATGAAAAATGAGCTATATTTCACCCAACCCTATGACCCTCATACAATAACAAGGAACGTGAGGAAGTATGAGATCTATTTGTCAAAAAAATATTCTTACACCTCAAACCAAGAACTAGTAGGTGAAAATAAACTTAGTATTGGAAAGCAATTAACTCAAGGAAAGCCTTCAATAATTACTAAAAGAAATCAAGGACAAATCTTGAGGTAGATGTGGTGAAATTTCATTCCCCGAACCAAAAAAATAAGAGACTGTAACTTAAAAGAAGGAACACGGTTTGAAATTATAAAGGATCGCCATATTTGTGACAAATTGTGATAAGGTGCCTGACTGAGACAACAAGGAATTCAAAAAGGTGGATTTATTTGTGCATCGTAATGAAATGCATCTGAATGTAATATGAAAGAATCTATATTATACTTAATAATATGTAAAAAATCGAACTTAATTCCATACTTTGTAAGAAATATTTAAGTATATCAATGCTGAAAGGATATTAAAAGTATTAAGCAGAAGAAAAAACACACGCAGTTATGAAAGAGTTTAAATATTACTACAGATTTTGATATCTAAGAAAAGAAAATCTAATACCATTTCAATTAAATTCGCTACATCAACACCTAAGAGAAGAAAATCGAACCTGGTAACAAAAATTTAAGAGAGAAATCTAAATCTCTGGTGATTAGGCCAGTTAAACATCTGCTCTCTGTAAAGTAAACTGAAAATACTGCATATACCGGCACTGCCACATGAAGGTAATATGGTGCCGTTCCAGTCCTAAGGAACACCTGCCCCGGCTACACTGTGATATCCAGTTGTCCAGTACCTTCTTTCTGCGTTGTCCTCCATCTGTTTTTCCTTCAATCTTTCCCGTAGTCACAATTATTAAAGCCTTCTTCTTCTCATAACATGCTCATAGGAGCCCGACTGCTAACTTCTAATGCTAGTAATAAGAATCTTTTCTGTTCTGGCTTCTTTTAGGACATTAACAGTACTATTTATAGCTGTATATAGCATTCTCTGTGGCCTCCAGGGCTTTACCTGCTTGTTACTAAATTGTCTTTGACTCACTTCTATATGTTAGGATTGCGTTATATAACACTGAAGAACTTTTTCTTACTTCCACTGACAAAGGAATATCATTTAAAAAATGCTCTGAGTGAATACATATTTTTTAAGAACTCAAAAGAAACATGTTTCATTCCAAAATCCGGCAACACTTTTTTGTTGGACCAGGTTGCTGTTGTTTAACTAGGGCTTCTGAGTTTCTTGCTCTTTTGCAGCCAATACTAAGTTGAAAACTTCTTGGTATTATCTACACTGTAGATCTAGGCTTTTCCTGTGGCTTTTCTGTCCGAAATGTGTTGAGTTAAGTCATGAGCTCCAGTTTTTCCAGCCTGGCTTGCATTTAAAGGATCGTCACATCTGGTCCCAAGCTAGGAGTAAGAAGCACGTGGCATACTGTGCATTCCCCACCATGCAAGGGGCTCTCCAACCATGCTGAGCTAAAATACTGTGCTCTGATTCTGGGCTCTCCCAAGGAATTGTCATGTCCTGCACAGAACCACTTCTCAGCTCCCTTTGCCGATCACTGAGTCCATAGTCAGATCCTCCAGCATGCAGTCAACCAAGTCAAAGCCAAAGAATCTGGGACTCAAGTGACTTCTCCAAGCTTAGTGTGCAATGCTGGGTTCTCAACAAGTTTTACCACTGGGGGAATCCCTGGAAGTGTGTGGATGATTTTAAGAGTCACTGAAAGTGTAATTAGCCTCACAGACAGAGGTTCACTTCTACATATGTATATTGTAGCACTGTGCATAGCTGGTGGTCATATAAGGATGACTCTAGATATGCCTCCATGCATTGTTGGACCAGGTAAAAGAGTAGCTGATGCAACAGTTGCCTTTTTTAAACTATCTAAACTGACATTAACATGAATACAGTACAACATGAAAATGCTTTTTTAAAACCATTTAAGTTGGCATTAACACACATACAGTACAACATGAAAAGTAGAGAATGCAAGTTACTACTATTTTCAATACACAGTAATAGGTGTGGATGTCTTGTGCGTATTTTGTGGTTTATAAAGAAAAAATATGTTGAAAAGTATTGATCAAGAAGATAACAGAGTATTTTATGTTTATATCATGGTAGTTTATTATTAATATTAAGTGTGAAGTGTTTTAAATCAATGATGGAGACAAGATACTTTCATCTTTCAAAAAGCACCTACACTTAGTTTAATCTGAGAAAAATGCCATTGTCTAGCATTCTCACTTCTACAACATTCTGAGCTCTCCTGTTTTTTCACTGAAAGAACAATCTTCGTTCATTCCCCTTTGTTATTGACTTCTATCTGTTCTTCAAAGGTAACTGATATCCTGCATTAAAGTAGTCTGTCTAGACTTTTGAATAGTGTGTGTCAGTATCAAATCACAAGTAATCAATTTATGCATTATGGTTTCAATTATTCTCAGAATAATGTTGTTGAGCTTTGCTACATCTTGCTACTCTCAGTGTCTCCTAGTCAGAAAAATTGGTGCAAATAACTATTCTCATTCAGCAGAAAATGATATCAAGTACACTGATTCTGTGGAAAGTACGGCTAGCAACTGTTGGCTTGCCACTTATTTCTATTTTGAGTTGCCTTTTTCAGCTCTGCTTAAGAGATTCCCACTACCTTGGTTTCCTCTTCTACTGTTCTTCTCCAGGCTCTCCTTGGTATCCCCACTTTTCTCTCCCCCACGTGGGCTCCAGTCTAGGGCGTGTCTGGTTCTTATGTTTGGTGTGTCCTATCCACCTTCCTTCTTTAATCTCTAGCTGTACTAGTTTTTTTTTTTTGCCTGGGTCTGTTGCTCAGGTCTGTGTATGTCATTATATTTAAACCATTTTGATAAGGAATTTGCCATGGAGGCATATGTTGGTGAATGTCTGGAGTCTGGGCATATCCTGTTTCTGAGCCACAGAGTAGAAATTTTCTTGGAAAAGAGCTGCTGAATTCCGTGCTGGTTTTAGGGAGTTCTTCTTCGTTCACCCTCATATGTCAACTTGAATATGTTCAAAGATAGCAATGGTCAGTCTAAGCCTGTTGACATATCTGTAGAACTTTTCTAGGAATGGCACTGGTGATCGCCATATGCGCTTTCTCTGTTCCTATGTTTGGCACCTCTGAAGTAGATGCTCAGCAGTCATTATATCAGTGCCACAGTCACACTCATCAGTAGTTCCTATCTTTAACTTGTTGAATAGATGGTATCCCAATCTGTTGTGTACTGTGCAAAGTCTGAAAATTACCACTTGTTCACTTCTGCTGAGCTGGTATTACGCATCATCTTTATAGTGGCCTGGATGTTCTGCTCTTGATAAAACCTTTGGCCTCTTCATAAGTTATGCTTGTGTCAAGTTGAGGTAGCTTTCCCCTTCCTTTACCAATCCGCCAGCCTCTTCATTTCCGGGGATGTTGCAGTGAGAAATGATCCACTGCATCACAACTCTTTTGAATTGCTGACATAGTTTGTGAAGTGTTACTCTCAGGTCAGGGAGTTCAAGGTTACTTCTCCTGTGAACATCCCTGGGGTATCTGAAGAGACAAAGAGATGACAGGACTGCTGTTCCCTCAGGCACGCCACAAAAGGTAACTAATATAAGGTTGCGCATGGAGACTGGCAACCTCTCCATGTAAAAGAAACTGCTATAGGAATCATCACTGCAAGAGCATCTAAGGCCATTTGTAAAATCAAAATCTTCTAGCTGTTTATCAAATGTCCATCGTATTCTTGTTTGAAATCCTGCCTCTTCTTCTTCTATGAGGTTTCCATCTAAGGATTCTTTCATATGGTCTAGCATCACTCAGGCCAGAAATCTTCTGGCCATTGCCAAATGTGTTACACCTCGCCAGTTGCTGCATATAGTCAAGTTGTCTTTATTGAGTCGTTTAATTACATACTAAATCTTAGTGGCAGTTAAATTAATTTTCTAAATATTACAACTTCAAGATAAATTTTTCAATAATCTGCATATTTTTGCTACTGTCTAAGCTCTATTATTATTAACAAGTAACTGAATTATGATTACATTTAAAAAAAAATTTAAAACTTGTGGAAGAAAACCAGACAATATTCAATCCATTTCAAGATAAAAAGGTGCAAACAGATGTGACATAACCCACAGAAAAAAACCAGCCAATGTAGACTGCAATTGACGGGAACTTACATGAGAGAAGAATAATTCAGAAGCCAAAGAGAAGATGGAAAATAATGAAAACTGTCAGATCATTGCGAATGGAGCTGTAATTGACCCAAAACATAAATCAGCAGACAGCAGCAATAACAACCTGAGGCTCCACACAGAACAAAGAACATGCCTAATGATCACAAATAAAACTGAATGTTCTTTTTTCATGATTCTATCGCCTTCTTCTTCTTTGATCCTTAGCCGCCGACCGTCAAAGCAGTCAGTGGCCATCACGCCTGGTGGGGTCTTGTAGGGCAACAACAAATTGATTGCACTTTGCTCGGTCGGTGGCCATCCTTCGTACAGTGCCCCAACTCTGGTTCATTCTTTGCATCTCAGCCTCCACAGTCCTCCGCCAAGTTGTGTTTGGTCGGCCTTTCTTTCGTTTTCCTTCAGGGGTCCATAGCATAGCTGTTCTTGTGATGGCATCGGGGTCTCTTCTGAGGACATGGCCAACCCAGCTCCAGCGTCTGCCAGCTATGATGGTGTGCATGTCCTCTTGCTTGCTCCGAGTAAGCAGATCTTGGTTGGTGATGGTATTTGGCCAAAAGATTTGGTGAATTTTTCTTAGGCATGTTGTGTGAAAAGATGAGAATTTCGACTTTTCCTTCTCTGTAACTCTACAGCATTCCGCACCATAGAGAAGCACAGAAAGCACACAGCTCTGATATAATCTTAATTTTGTCCTTGTGCTGTACTGAGAGGACTTCCAGATGTTGTTTAGACTAGAAAAGGCTGTTCTTGCTTTGTTCATTCTGTTGTTGATGTCTTTGCTTGCTCTGCCGTCTGGTGTTACTATGCATCCTAGGTATGTGAAGGTGTCTGTCTGTTCCAGTAGCTGATTCCTTACTGATATGGGCTCAGGGTTGCTCACATTGAGCATCATGACCTCTGACTTCTTTAGATTGATGTTCAAGCCCACCTGCTGGCTATACTTATTAAGTCTATCCATTTTTTTTCCTGGATCTGTTGATGTGAATGTGCTAGTAGTGCAATGTCATCTGCATATTCCAGATCTTCTAATGTAGAATTATTACATTAGTAAGAGATAATATTACATTAGTAAGAGATAAGCAAGGTCTAATCTCATCACGACAGCAGAGGGACAGGAAACAAGATGGGGCAGAGCATTTCAGAGAAAACTCTGAACAAGGAACCACCAGAGACACAATTGAATGTTCCTGAGGCTGAAAACGATCTAGAGTTAATACAGACATTCCTTGACTAGGCAGGATAATTATACAGAGAATTTCCAAAAGCAGGTAGACACGCCACAAAGTGAGGAAAGAATCAAGATTTAGGAAGAAACAGAAGATGTGTATATCATATATTAACTCCTCAGGAATATTATTAGAGCTATTGCTAAGAATGGCAAAGACAGGCTGGTACAATAATTTTTGTTGTGATTTTGAAAAGGCTTTTGACAGTAATTACAATAGGGACAGTTTATGGAAAATACTGGAGGGCATATGGAATCTCAAGCATGCATATAGTGTCAATCATAAAAAAGATCTAATTCCAACATTAACGTTGTAGCGTTTGCGCTGTAGCAACCTAACCTTTGAGGTGAAGACAGGAGAACGACAGGGGATGCCCCTTATCAACCACTCTATTTTTAACAGTCATAGAGGGGGTGATGCGCCAGACAACAGAAGGGTTTATTCCAAAAGTGAATAAGATGGACTACAATTTTTAATTCTACATTAGAAGATCTTGAATAATGCAGATGAACATTGCACATTCTATTGCCTAAAATGACAAAAAAATTCATACGCAAGTGATAAATTTCACAGCCTACCGTGTTACATATAAACCAATGAGTTGGAGTGTGGCAAACAAACCTAAAGTGACCAAACCCTTTGAAAACACACTAGTTAAACCCTGTCTCTAAAAATCCAGCTTTTCTGTTGCAATCAATCATCACATTTATTATGTGGAATCTGCTTGCTTGCTGGTCACAGTGGACTTCAAAGATATTCCCACTCAAGGCGTCCAATAAAAAACCAACACAGTATTCCCAGTTACTATACAAAACCATAAGTAAGTTTACACACAATCATATCATACCAAAAAATATATTTTTAATTGTCATTCTTGTTATATATACAGGTTTTTAATGAGTACATAAACATTAATTCCTTGTGGCTATTCTGTGGTTTAAAAAATTAGTTAAAATTTAACAACAAATAAGATCACTGCATTCTAAACAACCAGATCAAAGAATTATCAGAAACAAGATAACGTTTTCAGAAAACAGATTAATAATAATTTTCAATTAGTTTAAAAAAAATTTAATTAAAACATCCACTGAGGCTCCTTCCTTTAGCTAAAAAACAAAGAAAGAAATGAAGTAAATAAATAAACAGTTAAGAACGGCACAATTCAACATGATGTGGTCATCATGCAATAACATTTCCAATGGACATTACAGCAGAGATTGACACAGACACAAAGCTTACCTCTCTATTAACAATGGCCAAAGATCCACCTGACCATTTCCACAAGCTCGGAGCCACCTGCAGTGCCATCAAACTTAGACCATGCCAAGGTTAAATATACTTCCCGAATTATGCTTCCTCTAATGCATTTACGACCACGTAGAGGAAACCAATAACTATTTTATTATTTGGGTAAAACAAGGGGCTTGACATAAGTCTTGGGCCAGACCAAGAAGGACATGTCACAGAGTAGCTGAAATTTTGTATAGTTTATTATTCCTAATCACATGCCAGATTAATCAATAGACCTCTTCATCGCTGTCAAAATGATTTCCTCTTATTTAGCTGTTTTTTTAAGATTTGTTGGGAATAGAAAAATAGTCTGATGATGTGTCCAAAACTAGGGAGAATCATGGGTAGGGGTGAGGAAGAATTATACAATATATCAAATCGTCTTGGCTGCTAGCTGCGACAGACCGTGCTATTGTGAGAAAGCTTGTGAGAGGGCGCGTTGTCCTTGAAGCAAAGGAAGATTTTGAGTGCGCGTTATCCCTTGTTTCCTGGTCACAACCTTTCTTAGTTTAGTGAGAAGATCTGCATAGTACTGTCCATTAACTGTGTTGCCACGAGGCAGATAATCTTTCAAAAGGACACCTTTGCCGTCCCAAAAAACAGTCAGCATCACTTTTCCTGCAGATTTCTGCGCTCTCGACTTGACAGGTGTTGGGGAGCCCAGGGTTTTCCATTGCATGCTGGCAATTTTGGATTCGGGGTCATAATGGTGTACCCAAGTCTCATCTACTGTCACCATGGTCTCCAAAAAATTTTTTGACTGACACTTTTTGAGCAACTGTTGACAGCAATTTACCCTCGTTTGCTTCTGTTCACGTGTCAACAGTCGCGGAACCCAGCGTGCACACACTTTTCTCATGTTCAGTCTGTTGTGTAAAATTCTATAAACTGTTTTTTCATTTAGTTTTACTCTACTAGCTATCTCCACAATTGTCATTTTTCGATCCTGGTCAATGATTTTCTTCATTCTTGTTGCATTTTCATCGTTGCACTCTGAGGCTGGTCTACCAGATCTTGGCAGATCAGCAACATTTGAGCGGCCGCACTTAAACTGTTGACACCAGTTTTTTTACCGAAGTATATGAAGGACAAGAATCACGAAACACTGGTTCCATCTCCCTGTGTATTTCTGTAGGTGTTTTTCCCTGAAACATCAGAAATTTTATCACAGCTCTGGCCTCCTTCTTTTCCATTGTTTTGTCAAATCTTTGGAGCAGCAGATCCGGTCAATAGGGTACATTGCGCCGTGCACCGTAGCGGGAAAACCCATTGAAGAAACAAACGCGTACTTCACACATTCAGTGCAAATATGATGAACTTTAAATGTGCCAAGTTTCATCTTCCTCCTGTGACTCCTTCATGGTCAGGCCCAAGACTTATGTCAATCCCCTTTATATATATATATATACACACACACACACATAATCATTACCTTTCAGATCCCTTTGGAGCATAGGTCATCAGCAACAACCTTCCAAGCTTTACTGTTCCGTGCCCACTTATTGTATGTTTTTCCATATCTTCTTTGTTCCTTTTATGTCTGTCTCCAGTTCTCTTCTCCATATATTTTTAATGTTTCAGGGCCATAAAATAGGACAATCGTGACATTGGAGTTGAAGATTCTTATTTTATGTGTGAGCTTTATTTCTTTTATTTCCATATACTTCCCAGTACAATGAAAGCGCCTCTCGTTGTTTGTATTCTTAGTTTGATATAATTGTCTGTTCCTCCAGCTTTGTCTATATTGCTACCAAAATATGTGTATGACACATTATGTATGCATTATAGTTACATTTATTGTCGTAAGATTATCAGAATAAATGTGATTAAAAGATAGCTAGATTGTGCTTGGAGATTCCTAGAAGATGTGGAATCAAACATAAATACATACAGCGCAGTCCACTTAAGCAGAACTTGCTTAAATCAAATTTCACTTAAAAGCAGAAGCATTTCTGAAGGTCAAGGCCAAATGTCTTCTTTGGCTTTGTTAAAAAACTCTGGTTAAGTCGAGTCTGATAAGTAGAGTTTTTGGATAAGTCAAAGTAATTTTTCTGTCCCAACTCAGATTTGGACTCGCATAAGTAGTTCTGCCTTCATCGCCTAAGTTACAATACTACGTGGCCGTACATAATTTTTTGGTGAACAGGCAATAACGGGTTTATAAACGTCTGAGCTTCTGTCAGCATGTTACAACGCTGACATTCATTACATTAGTTAGTATGTAATCGTCAGGTCAACTGAGCGAACACTGGTTCACCTCAGTTTGTGAGAAAAGGGCGTGCGTAAAATTCTTGACAGCAATGGCACTATATGTTTAAGATCTTAAGTATTTGGCTTATTAAGCATTGGACACAACAGGGTGAGGTACCATCTATATCACAAGTACAAGATTGGTACACCAGATCTCTGCACCTGTGGCACTAGCCCCATGACAGCCAAACATCTGCTGCAGCCCTGTCCAACATACAGCAGTGAATGGAGTAGCATATGGCAACAACTCACTTCTCTCCTTGAAAAACTATTTGCAGATGTCAGGAATCTTGAGCTGACTACTACCTTTATTAGAGTCATTAATGTAGAAGTCTGAGGGCAAACTAAGAAGAATAAGATGAGGAAGAAGATCTGAAGATAAAGAGTTAAACCTGAGGCATGTGAATAGTAATTAATAAAACATAAACTAGTATTTGGCAGGCACTCCTAAGAAAGAAGGAAAGAAAACACTAGATAGAAAAGTTCCTGGGTCAGGGTTAGGTACTCTTACATCAGCTTATTTGAGTTGTCGCTCTAGGAATTGGTGAAGAAACCACAGACAGAGCACGCAAAAATACTGCACCAACTTTTTTACACTTGCTACTGTGCTACTAGCAATTAACTTGACACTACATTTTAGGCTTCGCTAAATTGCTTTTGAAAACTTTAAAAGATGCAGAAAATAAAAATACCTGTTTCTAAAGGGTTAAAATAATTGCGTCATGCTTTACCTCTTATTCTGATGTAAATGTCTTATCTTTGAGACATGGTTTACACACATCATCTGTCGTTTATTCCAGTCATTCACCCCTCCCCCCCCCCCCCCCCCCCCCCCCCCCCCCCCCCCCCCCTCAGCTCACCCAGGAGCAGAGGTCCATGTGTTCTTTGGTCTACCTCACTTACCATCAGGATTCCTAAACAGGGACTGCCTTGTAATTCAATCATCTGGTTTTCTCAATTTATGTTCGATCCATTGCCAGTGTCTTCTTCTCATCTTCTATTACACTAGGTGCACTTAAATATACCCAAAAAATTCAAATTGTGATAAAAACTTTATTTGGGCTCAGAAACAACTCCAACTTTCCTATATTATGTGAAAATGGATGTACTTTAAAATGAAAGTAGGTTTAGGGGTAGAAGTTTACCAGAATTAATTATACATATTGATAAGGACAATTTGTTTTTCAATTTTTTATCTTTTTAAATTTTTCTGCATTCATTACTGCATATGTTGCATGTATGTTTAAAATCATTGAATAATTCAGTTAGGTGCATGTCAAAGGGGTTTAATTTCTCTATATTTAGATATATAACACTTCATGTTATCATTATAAATAAATTATTTAATGCAAAATCAGTAACGGTAGTCATGTCTGTAAATAAAGGTTAAAATATGTGTGCACTTTATCTAAATATACCAAAAAAATTCAAATTGTGATAAAAACTTTATTTTTGCTCAGAAACAACTCCAACTTTCCTACATTATGTGAAAATGGATGTACTTTAAAATGAAAGTCGGTTTAGCGGTAGAAGTTTACCAGAATTAATTATACATATTGATAAGTACAATTTGTTTCTCAATTTTAAAATTTTTCTGCACTCATTACTGTATATGTTGCATGCATGTTTAACACCACTTAACAATTAAGTTAAGTGCATGTCATAGATGTTTCATTTTTCTACATTTTAATATATAACACTTTATGTTATCATTATAAATAAGTTACTTAATGCAAAATCAGTAAAGGTAGTCATGTCTAAAAATGTACTCTCTGAAATCAGCTCGTAAAAACGTGGTTTTTTGAGCACGTATACTAAGAGTTAAAGTATATAGCATGTGAATTCTCAGAAGATCACCTGCATTATGTATTCACCAAACAGTATTGAAGATGTTCTTAATTGTGTTTATTAAGTTACCTGACTTTTCAAATGATATGTCCTCAGACATTTTCTACTAGTTGATGGCACAGGTGTGTATGTATTCTCCTATGATGGGCGCTTAGTGTGTACACCTCGGTACCAGGGCATGAAGGCGGACATCTTGAACCAGCAGACGATAGCACTCAGTAGTGATACTGTTGCCATTAGAGACAAAACTGATGAGAAAGGTAGGGGTTTCCTGTACCCCCAGTATTAGCCTCAGAACTGGGACCTTTATCATTTGATGATTGAAGACAATTTACTGTGCTGTCTGCCATCTCATCACAAACAGGGCAATGGTTAAAGTTAGCATTAGTAGCTGTGGTTCTGTCTAACCCTCTCTAAATCCTAACACTTAACCCCTGACCATATTCTCTTTAAATCAACACTTAATAACACTCTTGCTACACTACCCCTATCCCTGTTTGCAACAAGATTTTGACAAGATGGCTGGCCACACAGTAAACTGTAATTAGACCCATTTGACATTTTTCAAATCCCCATTCAGTTAAAAACTGCAATGAGTGGCAATGTAAATTTTCCCCTGTGACCATTGTAATATTTTCTATTTTATCTCAAATGCAAGAAGGCATATCTGGAGTCATCCTTAAATGACCACCAGCTATGCACAATGCTATAGTATGAAGATTTGGATGTTAACCTCTGTCTGTGAGGCTAATTATACCCTCATTGACTCTTGAAATCATCCACACACTTCCAGGGATTCCCCCTGTGGTGAAACCTGTTGAGAACCCAGCATTGCACACTAAGCTTGGAGGAGTTACTTGAGCCTCAGACATAACTCTGGATTTTACCTGGTTGCCTGAATGCAGAAGGATCTGACTATGGACCCCATGATAGGCAATGGGAGCTGAGAAGTGGCTCTAAGTAGGATGTGATGGTTCCTTGGGAGAGCCCAGAACCAGAGCACAGTATTTTAGCTCTGCATTTTTGGAGAACCCCCCTAGAAGGCAGGGAATGCACAGTATGCCATGTGCTACTTCCTCCTAGCTTGGGACCAGATGTGGTGATCCTTTAAATGCCAGCCAAGCTGGAGATATTAGAGCTCATGACTTCAACTCATCATGTTTTGGAATGACAGAAAAGCCACAGGAAAAGCTTAGATCTACGGTGTAGATAATACTAAGGAGTCTTCAACTTAGTATTGGCTGCAAAAGAGCGAAAAGCTCAGCAGCCCTAGTTAAACAACAACAAAAATGTTATCTCGTCTGTTTAAAATCATTCTGTTTTCAAATGTAGCAACCTTTTGTGAAAGAAGTTTTTTTTTGTGTCTATGATACCAGCTGTTGTTGATTATTACTCTCTCCAGTCCTGTGTTTTGTAATTTTTTATTAAAGATCACCCGGACAGGAGGACTTGGCATCAATTTGTTGAAGGCCTATGCTATAAGGCACTGCTGATGATGATGGTGTTGTTGTTGATATTAAAGCTCCCTTTTATTTTTCCTTATGAAAAGGAAACTTATTTCACAAGTTAGAAAGAAGTAATCTACTTTTTTTGGGGGGCATGTTATGAGAAGAGGAAAGCTGGAAAATATCGTAGTAAGAGGTAAGATTGAAGGAAAAAGAGATAGGAGAAGACAAAGAGAGCAAATACTCGACAGTTTGACATCGTGGCTTGGAAAGAAGTCAACAACAGAATTGATCAGTTGTACTGGAGACAGGAAGTTGTGGAGAGACATGATCTCCTACGCCACTAGGCATGGTACTTGAAGAAGAAGATTCAAATATGCACATCACCTCTATAGTAAAAATATCAGACCATGCACTTCAGTGACCCCATATTTTCTGGTTCACCATTGGTAACTCTTGATGCCAGAAAACCCAGTGAAAGTTCATAAAGTTGATGGCTTGTCAATAATTTTCCAGCCCTGACCACTAATAATAGCTACATTACAAACATTTTGAATTTGTACAGCACTTTATGTAGGATCACTAGTATCACTTGAGTAACCCCTGTCACTGTGCTGTATCATCTTTGATAGGCCTGAGTACTCCATCATAGCAATTGTTGTCTGAAAAACTAACATTTATTATTTCACTGTCAGTTTTGATGGGTATGAAAAAAAAAAAATAAAAAAAAGCTGATTCGTCTTACGAGGACAAAAGACAAAGAAAATAGCCTAAGTTGCGGCCACAATGCCTTCGTCAGAGAAAGGAAAAAATGTGAAAGTTAAGTAGGACACATAAGACTCTAAATAAAAATAAAAACTTGGTACTTCCCTACAGGCGGCTAAGACCTAAAGCGTCCGCCAAAGGGAGATCGCAGGGAGATTGCACCACGAGAAAACCCATCCCTTGTACTCCACGTCTTACTGCTAGTTCCTCTCATCTTCTTCCACTGTCAATTTGGCTATCTGACAGGTCTTCAGAACATAATTACATTGAAACTTCGTTATCATTTAATCCAGTGGTTCTCTGCCTTTTTACAAGAATGACCCAAAATTCACAGTTGGTGAAGCTGGTGACCCGTGTACAAAAATTGATAAGTAAAAATTAATTATAGGTATTCATTCCGTTTAAAACTTTGAGTAAGGAAATGATAAATGATGCAACCCATTGCAGTGTTTCTAGCTACTCAGTTTTAGATCGCATCCTATAGGTTGAGAATCACTGATCTAAACTAACATGATTTCTGGGTCATGCTATCTTAGAATCTCTTTTTTTTTTTTTTTAGAAGTGATAAATAATGAGTTTTTCATGGGTACAAAGGCTGTCACTAACCAGAATGTGGAAATAAATGCTATATATGAGATTGGTGTTCTGGGCAACTTAAAAGCATGCAGACTTCAAAGAAATGAACACCAGTACAGCATGAAACCATGGAGTTGGAAAACGAGCAGACTCATCATCAGTCAACAATGATTGGTGGCTAAAAGATGGATGTGTTTGTCATCAATTAACATATTTATTAAATATGTATGTTAACATATTTAAAATAAAAGAGTAAACCAAATAGATTATCATCACCCTTCAGCTCCCCAGGGAGCAGAGGCTTTCACCAATCTCTGTTGCAAGCAAAACTGAGTGCTCTCATGAGTGGATCAAATTATATTTTGTTTGTAACAGGTTGAAATTATGGACATAGGTCTTGACCAGTGCGGAATCACGGCAGAGAGGAAGATTACACTTGTTGACAAGAATAGAGACCTTTTCCTCACCTCTGTTCGAATCTTTGGTACAGAGAGAAAGATAATCAAACTAGGTAAGTGTAAATACTTACTTAGTCGTTCTTCTTCTGCCTGCCCTGATGTGTAGAGGTTTACCAGAGAGAGCGCCGTACTATCCTATCGGCTGTCTTCTTCCTGGCATGGTTCCAATCTAGTCCTTGGTCCTTCAGAGATTGTCTAATGTTGTGCCACCCAGCAAACTCTGGGTCGTCATGGAGGTCTGGATCCCTGTCTCCCTGTTTCCCATATTTATCGTGGTAACCTATCTTCTCCCATTCTGCAGACATGACCAAACCATCATAATTGGGACTGCTCCGCTCGAATCTGCAGGGGCTGGGTTTTTGAGGTCGTGATGTATCGTCTGGTTGCGGACTATGTCTCTTGTAAATACTTCAAGGACGATAAGTGTATGCAGAATTTTCTCAGTTTCTGCTTGGAATCAAAGTGTGTTACAAAGAAATGCCAAATAATCACACCAACCCTTTTGCCTTGCTGAAACTCATCATTATGTTGGTCACAGAGAGAGAGAGATTATCATGATTTTCCTATCAGCACCCTGTGTAGCAAAGGGCCACAGTCAGCTTATGCCAGGTCCTCCTATCTTGTATCATCTGTTCAAATTTTGTTCATGCCTTTTTTTTTTTTTTTAACTTTCATTTTTGAGTCTTCTTCTGATTCCTTTCTCCATTTGTTATTTGGGTATCCATCTGTTTCATTTGCCTTGGGGATTCCAGAACACGGACTGCATTGTAATTCTATTGGTTTTTTTCAAGTGTGTACCCTGTCCAATAGTGAGTACTTACTAGAGGTAATGGTAGTGGGTTTGAAACCTGGTAATGCCAGGCTGTAGACTACCCAACAATATGTGGGGTACCTTCTTTTGAGCTAGGGAAGATAAAGGCAGCGAGGAAAGAAACCAGTCATCCCACCTCATAGAAGCTGAGACCTGGCATAGTGAAGTCTTTAACACTTTCCTCCCCTAAGGCAGTATCTGCTCTGGGATTACCATTACCAGCATATTTCCCTCACCTCTTGCTCCATTGGTACTTGTCTGGCTCTTTCCATCATATTTTATATTGCTGTCATGATTTGACTAATGGTGTTTGGTGGGTTAAAAAACCTAGGGAAGAGAACAGAGGCATTGCTGAGTATACTGTGGCATTCAAGCTAAAAACTGTTACTTGGAAATTTAACAACCAGGTCCTACTTGCTGTGTATAAGCACCAGAGAATGTTTCTTTTACCCCATATAATTCCCAGGGGTCTCTGATGAGACAAAGAAAGAGCAGGTCTACTCATCCCTCAGACACATTATACAAGGCAACAAATATGAAGTTGTGCATGAGGCTGGCAATCTCATCATATACAGTAAGTTGCTGCAGAAAGCAGCAGTGCAAGTGCACGTGAATATTTTTTGCAGGTATCTTGCAAGGAGAATGACTGTTGTGGTTGCTCCAATCTGCATAAAGAGAAAAGGAAAATGACAATGTTCATTTTCTTAAGTTGGGACCGAAGATGCAGCAAAAGAAATGAATGCAGTCAGCGACGCATAGCTTGACTGCTTGCATCAGGGTCAGCGAACCAGAGCTGACCAAGACCCTACTCCACCTCCAAGTGGTGGTCCTGGAAACAGGCTGCATCACCGCAGTCTGGCCAAGAGAGTAGGGATCGAAGGGGAAAGGCAAACCTGGTCACAAAAAATGCCTTGCGGAAGTCGGATGTGTCGGGCCAAAAGGCGCAAATATGGCAGCTTCGCTGTAAACGGCAACACAACACAACCAATGTCCTGTTCAGGACGAACGAAGAAGAAGAAAGAAGTTTTGTTAAGTTGGTTCCTTTTGTCAGCTTTGTTGTAAACAAATAAAATATCTTTCCTCCTTAGATAAAGCTTAAATAAAATGTCTTCAAAATTCAATTCTTATGTTTGTTTTGCTTTTTTTTTAAATATTAACAAAATTCTCTTTTGATAGCAGTTTAAGTTGTGGTTAAATTTTGAGGCCATTTTTGTCTTATCTTTTAGCCAATATGATTCAAGCTCATGCATGGAATGATGAGACTAACATGCTAGCTGCGATGACAGATGGGAAAATTCTGGTCTGGTATTACCCAACTGCTGTCTATGTTGACAAAGACTTGCTGCCCAAAACTCTGTTTGAGAAGGACACCAGGTAGGAGATGAAGGAAGAATTAAATCTTGCATGCGTGTGTTTAATGACATTAAATCTTTACCATGTATACATATTGTTGATAGTATTTACAAGGCCTGGTGATAGTATTACAAGGCAGTCTTATTATGGAATCCCCAGGGAACGAGATGTAGGGGGGAGACCAAAGAATACATGGAAAAGAGGATTGGGGACAAACTTGAAAGGAATGGGAAGGGCATGGAAAGACATGGAGCTGATGGGTGGTACAGGAAGACTTGGCATGGGTTTTGTTGTGGGCCTATGCTCCACCTTTATCTCACCAGAGCCTGAAAGGAGAGCAAAGAATAGTAACACTGTACCCTACTGGGTGTGACCTTGAAGGCATCAAGGAGGGTTAGGCATGGGGCAGGCTTTACAGTACAAAACAAACTTAAAGCCAGAAAACGTCCATCAGCAGTGTGAAACAAAAAAATGACAACCTAGAAGTTACAGACCTTCATAAATGGGTGCTGGCATAGACTAAAAGGGTTCAAAAGGTATAAGCTGACCAATGGAGAATTGGTGGAGAAAACCAGACATGCACTTGGTGGAACAAGAGGTGAGGATGAGGTGCTGGCATCGGATAGGAAACACATTGAGGAAACCAGCTGATTGTCATGACAGAAGGTAGTCCTCCGTACATAGCATAGGTCTTAAACATAAGCATGCCATGACTTCCTGTCTTGTGGTATCCACATTCAATCTTTCAAATTCTTGTACAACAGTTGTAGCAAAAACAAAGCACAGGTAGTTTTTGTGGTCTGACAAAATTTCCGTTAACAGCCGAGCTCAGCAGAAGGGAAATAAGCCTTCATTCAGTTCATGGTCTTTCCTTTATCTTCTATATCCCCTTTATGTCTTTTTTAAAAATCACATTCTCCTTGTGTGTTATTTTGGTCTCCCTCGTTTTCTCATACCTTGTGGATTCTAGAACAAGGAATGATTCGTAATGTTATCAGCTTGTTGTTTTCTCAGTATGTGTTCTGTCTAATGCCTGTGTCATCTCCTCCCATCTTGTGCCATATCCTACATTCATTGGTGTTAATACCTTTGATTGGACGATAGGTTCTTAGTCGTAAACTGTTTCTTAAAATTCTCTGCAGTTGTGCTATGCCTTGGCCTGTTGAACTACCACGTCTCTGAGCCATACTGTCATGTGCATCTCTTCTTCTTCCGTCCTTAGCCACCGACCGTCAAAGCAGTCAGTGGCCATTACGCCTAGTGGCGTCTTAGGGCAACAGCAGATAGGTTTTCTTTGCCATTGTTTCCCATCACGCCTATTGGCGTCTTTAGGGCAACGGCAAATCAATCCATTTGCTGTTGTTTCCGTAATCGAAGTGACTGGCAAACGGGTGATCAGCCCGTTGGTGTCATGTGCATAGTTACAGTTTAAATATGTTCACTTTCACAGCTTGTGATACATTTAAAAAAATGTAGTATGTGTAGGTCTTGCCCTCTGTAGTTCACCAAAGGTCTCTGATGAGATAAACAACAAAATGGGACTACTGCTCTTTCAGGTGTGTCGTACAAGGTCATTTATTTGAGGTTGTGCATGAGGCTGACAACCGTATCACGTAAAACTACAGAAACCACCGCTGCAAGAGCCATGTCAATGCTTGGTGCAGGTTTCCTGCAAGGGGACCAGCTACAAATGATAATGATGATACATAAGTTTTGTTGGGTTTGGTTTGGTTCAAGGACTATCTTCATTGCACACGGACTACTCCATCAGTGCTCCGATCTCCTCCCTTAATTCACACAAGGAGGATCTCAGCACAGTGCACAAACTCTGTAGCACCTGTGAGAATCCCAATGTGTGTATATAGGAATTACACATTCTATAAATATTTTTGTTGTGGGTAGGTTTCTAATTTAAAAATTTTTGCCAGGGCAGCGGCCTGATAGGCTGTGTTTGAGAATGTAAAAGCATGGCTTGAAAAAAAGGAGTGTAATTATGGCAGCACTTTCTAAATTAGCAAGATCATGTTGAGATTTACAGCAGCAGAAATAAATCTTACCCATTTGTGGAACATTATGAAATATTAAATGAATGCTGCTTACTCAGTTTGTGCTGTACTCAGTGAAGATGGTTTACTGTGCAAAGTTATACATTTTTCCTTTCAGTGAATTTGGCAAAGCTCCTCAGCTTGTTGACTTCCTGGGCAGTCACCTAGTATTGAGAAGGTCTGAAGGTTCTCTCATTTTCACTTCAATCTCACCCTACCCTTTGGTCCTTCATAGTTATGTCATGAATGGCAAGTGGGGTGATGCTGTTAGGTTGTGTCGATTTGTCAAGGTAAACGGTTTTGTTTTCTTAGTTGTATGTTTTATATTTCATTTTATAAGTTAAATTGTGCATGTATGCATGAATGTGTGAAATATAATAATCACTACTTATCCGAATTATCGTGCACCTATACTGGAATGCTGCAAGTGCAGTTTTTATGAATGGAAGAATACAAGATTGATATTGCACAATATTCAAAGTGTGACAAGGCTGCCTAACATCTTCCTTAAAAAAAAAAAAAAACTATGTCAAAAGCTCAAGAGTGTTAAAAAATGAACAGTAAATATCAGAGGGCCACTATTGCAAATCTCTGATGTGTGTCTGATAATGATATACTGGCTCAAGAACTACGGGATTTAAAAAAATGTTTAATTGATTTTTTAAAATGAATTTAACTTGGCTCTTGATTTCTTCGTCTTCTGTTTTCGTTCAATTGTGCGTGACCAGAGGAAGAGAAAATGTTTAATAATGTAAGAGGATTCATTGTCAACAGTGTTATCGAGGTGTCAGAAGTCACTTCCTGTGTTTACATTTTTATATCCTCACTAGTATCTATTGGATAGAAATGAAAACAATGGCAAAATATCAAGCTATAACTGTCATTGGACGAATGAGTTTTATACTATTATTTTTCATTCCCAGAAACTAAATCAAATCTAAAATGGTAAATGAGCTGACTTACAAGAAACAGCAAAAATTGCTGCCTGCTATGAAATTTAATATTAGCTTGATGATCTGGATTTTGCAGATGACTTGGCTTTTCTGTCCCATAACCATAATCAGATGCAGGAGAAAATGAAAATTCTCGTTGAGAGGTCACAAGTGGGCCTGAAAATACATGGGGAAAAGACGAAGATTATGAGAATAAATGCAAGAAATGATAACAAGGTTGAACTTGAAGAAACACCACTAAAGGATGTAGAATTGTACACATATCTTGGCAGTAATATAGACAAAGTTAGGGACAGACAGTGATATCAAAATAAGAATACAAAAAGCAAGAGGAGCTTTCATTGCATTGGGAAACATGTAGAACAAGAGAAATCAAGTCCAACACGAAAATAAGAATCTTCAACTCAAATGTGAATTCAGTCCTATTGTATGGCTCTGAGACAAAAACAACAACCAAAAAGCTGCAGACTTTTATAAACGGGTGCTTCCATAGAATAGAAGGACTGAAAATGGTATGACAAAGTCACAAATGTGGAATTGATGACAAGAACCAGACAAGTGCCAGTGGAACAAGAGTTGAGAAGAAGATGCTGGTGATGGATAGGACACACATTGAGGAAACCTGTTATAACATTACAAGGCAGTCCTTGTTCTGGAATCCACAGGGAAAGAGGCAGAGGTAGACCAAAAAACACATGGAGAAGAGAACTGGAAACACAGGTGAAAATGATGGGGAAAACATGGAAAGAACTTGAGCGGATGGCACGGGACAGGAGGACTTGGTATGTGTTTGTTGAAGGCCTATGCTCTTTGGGGAGCTAACGGGTATTGATTGATTGATGAAATTATATGTTGAAAAAAGCGAATCTCGTATTAAGTTGTAATGTTATGGTGACATAGCATTTTATGTAATAAAATGGCAGTTAATTGTGTTTATTTTGATGTTTGTTTCATGTAAATTAGTTGGATAGAATTGAAGAAATTACAATTTAAAGAACAGAAAGTGACTTTTCAATCTCCGTGTAGGATGTTCTAGAAACTCATCAGACAGGAATAAAGATTTCTGGTGGTTAATTTTCAGAAAGTTTGATGTCTGGCATTTTATTCAGTATTTGGGATTTCAGTACAAGCAGATTTATGTCCCTTTCTGTAGAAAATTAAAGTCACAGAAAAACTTCAACAATGCAAACAAGTCATCTGAGGCAAGCAGTTCAAGGTGAAAGAAGGTCCCTGATAAACCGTCTTTTTTTGGTCACCACATTAATAAAGCTGGTATTGGTGTAAATGGTCAACTCTAAACCGGCACAGTGTTGGGCATACAGGTCACCTTGTCCAAAAACGTAATGAGGCCCCGACAAGGATGTAATGTTGACTATGAGTGTTAATGTGAGTGTCAATATGTGAATGCGTGGATTGTTCTGAAGAGTTGACTAGAAGATCAAACACTCACTCACAAGTAGCTAGAAGTTAATGATGCAGACTACTGTGGTCGTTTCATACTGTTTAATTGGACGCACACACTTGGACAGTACGGGTATAGTTACAGGAAAACAGGTCGACATATATCATCTTCTTCTTCTTTGATCCACTGTCACTGAGCGTCGGCTCTTGATGACAAACATATATCATCATACTGTTGATCAATGGTCTACAATCTTAAGTTGTCATTCATGTTGAAGAACATTACAATGGAACATCCGTAGACAAGCACTTAGATTTCCACTGTTTATAAATATAATCATCAGGCCTTACTGACTGATCATGTCAGTTAATAAATAATGTTCAAGCATGACTCCTAGACAGAACCTCTTTTCTAGCGAAGATTCCTTTAGGTAAAGTTCAGCAAATATTTCTGGAGACAATGTTAACCCACCAGTATTGGGTTTTCTTTATAACTGTGATCTCCTAATCATCACCTGATAATAAGGGGCATCCCTGTTCTCTGATCGATGATCGACAAAAAATATAAGATCCAAAATGGCTTCTGGTTCCAGTGAGCATTACTCACTATACAGATGCATAGTAAAGCTTCAATAAAGGCTTTGTTCATGAACACAAATGTTTCTACAAGAATCAGCATATTCTTTCATCATAACTGCTGCATACAATCATATTCAGTGCTGCTAGGTAACATGTCATCCCGACATATTGATATAGATAATTATCATATAGACGTCTGCCCATCTAAGCCTAGCAAGGAAAAAGTTCAGCAACAAGTTCTTTTACCTGGGCATGGGAAATACACTAGCAGGACACATACGCCCTCTCCTGGCGTTACAGAATAAACACTGGGGAACTCATAGACTTAATAATCATATCAGAAACTATCTTCTTCCCCATAATAGATCACAGATATCAACAAACTTCGGACTGGTCTCCGACATGGCATTCACCAGGCTCCATCATCACGGAAGACCCTTTTTCGTATCCGCATGCACAGAAACTGCCTGACCCCAAAGTTCAGTACAAGGAAAAATAGTCCCACTTAGACATACAAAGATATCACGATATAAGACCGCTTCGTCTTAAATAGACAAGAAGTAAACATAGACTCGGACCATAAACATTCCTGCATAAACCTAAGCAAGAACAATCTGTTTCTGGCCCAACAAGGAACAGACCAACAAAATCTGGATTCATACGCCAAATTCGATATTCAGGGGAGATAACCCATATAACAAAAGTATCAATCAATCATGGGTGATATATCCTTGGCCAGGAAAGCATCCTGATTTTCAAAACAAATACTTTCCCTCAGACAAATAAATATTATAATAACTACATACATTGCCACCAGTAATCTGTTGGTAACAGACTACCGCAACCCCTGGGGGAAAAAAAATGAAATTTTTTTTTTTTCATCTGAGAGCAACATACAATAGGCTCACAACGCACAAATAATGTGCAGATGACAAATAACAGCAATTTATAATGTCAAATTAAGGTAAAGTCGAAGCATAGATCGACTTGTGAGAATATATCTCAACATCTCAGAGAAAGCATTTCTCTAAGTATAAATATTTCCAGGGAGGTGCCACCAACGTATCCTACAATGCTGGCAATGACACAATTGATAACGGCCAATCAGTTGATAATCTCTCTTTTCCACTTGATAAAGATCAGTGTTGATAAAGTCTAACCTTCGGTCACCAGTGTTGGTTGTATGGTTACAATCGTGTTCGAAGGGGTGTTGTCACAGTGAAGACAAACACAGGTCAACTCGACCTAAGCAGTGGTGTATTGTTTTGGAGTGAGGATACAGACAGTACGCGAATGCTGGAAAATGTTCTGAGAGTTGACAATAGGGCAATCTCACTCACTCGTGGCATGAAGTGTAAGACGAACTACTGTTTACGTTTTCTTGCATTTAATGGACACACACTTCGACGACACAGGAACAGGAAACATCAGACAGGTTGGCATAAATCATCATAATATTGATCAATGCAATGCACTATCACCTGGGCATTCATGTTGTATAACAGATCAATGTAATGTCAGTAGACAAGCACTCAGTATTTCAGCACATATGTATAATCTCAGGCCTTACTGACAAATCGCGTCAGTTAAGAACCAATGTTTACCCATGGTTCCCTGTAAGAACCTCGTCTAAGTCTTTGAGGCCGAAAATTCAGTAAATGAATTTATGAATACAATGTCAAACCACCAGTAGTGGGTTTTCATATGATAGTATGCAGATCTCGATATCATCTTCTGATATTAAGGACATTCCTGTTCTCGATCGATGATTTTATAAGATTGAAACTTTGAGTCCAAAGATGGCTCCATCTTTGACTTTCGCTCACAACAAAGATAATGACGAAGCATGATCATAGGCTCTGTTCCTTTCATAAATATGTAAATTAGACTCTGCATATCCTGTTCAATCATGTTGCGACATAAAATGTATATATATATAACTGCAAGCAAATATGTCGTCTTAACATCGCAAATCAAATGCCGGTAATTTCCTATCTTTCGTACCTTTTTGCTCCGCAGTGAATATATGTAGTTAAGTGTTGTTTCGTAGCAGTTAGGGTTAGGGTTAGGATTAGGGTTAGTATTATGGTTAACACTAACCCTAACACAAACCCTAATCCTAACCCTAATCCTAACCCTAATTCTAACCCTAATCCTAACCCTAAGCGATACGAAACAACACTTAACTACATATATTCAATACGGAGCAAAAAGGTACGAAAGATAGGAAATTACCCAAACGCCTGTGCAGACGATAGCATGTCGACCTAGCTGAATATGACGAAAGGTTCAATATGTCTGTTTTACCTTATTTCTCAGGAAAAACACAATAGCGATTAACGCGAATAACGCACGCCATTCCTTGGCGTCAAGAATCAACACTGGGGAAGAATCTCTAATAATTCAATCATAGAGATAAACAATCTCCTTTCCCCAAAAGGAATCACAGAGCTCAAGACAAATCTTCTGACCGCCTTCATCTCGGTCCAACAGGGCGGAACCTTCTCACCTCCCTTCTTAGCGACACATCCGCCGAACAACCTATGACCCCAAGTTCGACACCAAAGATATAGTTCGACTTAGACATACAAAGATATTAAGATAAAAGACATTCTCGTCCTACCTAGACAAGAACTACACATAGATTCGGGTCATAGATATTCTGAAGCAAGAACAATCTATTTCTAACCAAACAAAGAATAGATCGCTATAAATCTAGATTTCTACGCCATTCGATATTCAGCAAAGATACAAGAACCGATAACTCACAAAATGAATACACATCGCCTAATCTGAGTTCTGTCCCTCTAGACTGAAAATCGTGAATTCAAAGATAAACATATTTTTATCAGACAAATAAATACATTTTTTCATTTGTATGCGTAATCTGTGCAACACACAAAAGAATATGTGCGCAACAGATTACCACACCCCCCGGGAAAAAAAAATGAAAATCATTTTTTTTTTCCCATCTGAGAGCAACATACAATAGGCTCACAATGCACAAATACTGCGCAGATGAGAAATATCTGGAATTTATAAGCCAAATTAAGGCAAAGTCGAAATATAGATGGACTGGTGAGAATACATCTCAACCTCTCAGAGAAAGCATTTCTCTTAAGCATAAATGTTTCCAGGGAGGTGTCACCAACGCATACTACTATACTTGCAATGACACAATGCATATAACAATTTCATATTTAAGCATTATAAGTACATGATTTACAAAAAAGAAAAATCATCAACGAGTACCGGTGAATATATATATCAATGAACGTAGTGATAGTAGTGATACAATCACTATATTACAAATCACAATGTGTATCTATTTTTATATAGAAAAGAAAAATCTGTTGTCGAATTGGAAGTGTTAAGAAGTCCAAGACTCAACAGTTAAGTGGAATCATGTGGGCATCTAGACAGAATGTCTGCCATCACATTATCTGATCCACGGATAGCTCGTACCGAAAAATGAAAAGGTTGAAGAGCAATTGCATATCGAGTAGACCTCGAGCTCTTCAAATTTTTACTCTGTATAGCCGTAAGAGCTTTCTGATCGGTTTCTACTATGAAATGTGCGCCTAGAAGGAATCTTTGTAGTTTGAGTATTGACCAAACCATAGCCAACAGTTCACGGTCTAAAACCAAATAATTCCTTTCTGCAGCATTAAGTTTTCTGGAGATATACATTACAAGATGCAGAGTTCCAGAGTACTCTTGCATTAGTGCCTCTCCAATCCCAGTGGATGAAGCGTCACTACGAAGAACAAATGTCTTATCTGTAGTAGGTAACACTAAGATAGGTGGTGATGAAAACAAAGTTTTGATCTTATCCAAAGAGGATTGGCATTCTTGTGACCAGTGGACTATATTAGGCGACCCTTTCTTTAGTAGCGTAGAAAGAGGTGCCATGATAGAGGATAGATTCGGAATGAATCTTCCATAAAATTGAATAAGACCTAAGAGACTTCGCACTTGCTTTTTAGTCTTAGGAATAGAGATGTTAAGTATCTTAGTGATATTATGGTCCTCTGTCTTTAGGAAACCATGACCCACTCGATGGCCTAAGAAAGAAATTTCCCTAAAACCAATGCAGGCTTTAGAGGGTTTCGCTGTCAGGTTATACTCGCATAGAGTAGATAGTAATTCAACTAACCCTGAATAGTGATCTTCCCAAGTATCGCTGAAAAGACAGATGTCGTCTAGATACGCGATGACATCTGACCGATAAGATAGAATTCGACGCATCATGCGTACGAATGTAGCTGGAGCGTTCATAAGGCCGAAAGGCATGAAATTCCATTGAAAAAGGCCTCTAGGTGTAGAAAAAGCCGTAAAAGGTTTGGCGCTTTCAGATAAAGGAACTTGCCAATATCCTTTGGTCAAATCTAGTTTAGTGAAAAAATGAGATTTAGAAAGCCTAGTAAGTAGCTCTTCTAGTAAAGGCATAGGTTCAGCATCGAACTTCGTAACTTGATTCAATTTGCGATAGTCAACGCAAAGACGTATGTTATTGTCTTTTTTCCGAACAATAACCATCGGCGAAGAATATGCAGAAGTGGATGGTTCAATTATTTTTAACTCTATCATCTCATCCAACTCCTTCTCAACCTGTGCTTGAAAATGTATAGGGATAGGATAAGGTCTGACCCTAATAGGATTATGGTCAGTTAGAATAATGTCATGTTCAATGACATGAGTTTGTCCAGGGATGTCAGTAAGGACATCCTGAAATGTTTGTAACATAGCCGAAACTTGTCGCTGTTCTCCTAAAGACAACTCTGGAGAAACAGTAACGTTTTTCCATGATTCACTAGAATGAAGTGGAATCATCGGAAGCGGAAGATTAACATCCGAAAAACTTGTTTCCTCATCCTGTATTACGGACAGGGTTGAGTAATGACCATGTTGGACTGGTGAATCATCCGTTGCCTGGAAAATAGGCTGTAAATAATCCGGTCGTTCATAGAATTCTGTAAGCATATTGATGTGGAAGGTTTTATGCTTTCCATCAATATCGACAATGTAGTCAACATCAGAAATTTTTGAGATTATATCGTACGGACCTTTCCAAGAAATAAGAAGTCTGTTTTCCCTACAAGGTAGTAGAACAAATGCTTTGTCACCAGGACAAAGTTGTCGTAAGGTTCTTTTTTATTGGCAAATTGTCTTGCTTTCTGCTTAGCAAATTCAGAAGAAGAAGTTGCCAATTTGCATGCTTTGATAATCTTTTCTCTCAGCGCGATGACATATTCGTAAGACGATTTTGTGTCATCGGTAATGTTATCAGCGGTTATGAGATCATGAAGCAAAGACATAGGGCCGCGCGGTCGCGCGCCAAAGACAAGTTCAAAAGGAGAAAATCCTGTATGTTCATTGGGGACCTCTCTGTAAGCGAAGAGGGCCGCGGGTAAAACCCTGTCCCAATCTTGAGGATGATCCTCAGTTATCTTCCATAGCAAGTTTTTCAGTGTTCTATTTAGCCGTTCAACCATCCCATTGGACATAGGATGATAGATACTACTCAAAGATCTCTCTATCTGCAGAGTCGACATCACTTGAGACATGGTATCCGATATCAGTTGGGTGCCATGGTCTGATAATATTTCTCCGGGGAATCCCAGACGAGAAAATATAAGCCAAAGAGCATCTGCAATGTCAGCAGTAGTAATGCTCTTCAGAGGAATAGTCTCTGGCCAACGTGTGCACGTGTCCACACACGTTAAAATAAACTGATGTCCTCTAGCAGATTTGATCTTAAATGGACCAATGATGTCTATCGCCATTTTCTGAAATGGTCGAATAGGAATGTCTGCAGCCTGAATAGGTGCAGCATGGCGTGGACATTTGGATTTGACTTCTTGACATACTATACAAGATTGACAATAAATCCGTATGTCTTTGTTCACAAAAGGCCAAAAGAAAGCCGCAAGAACTCTTGACTTTGTACGGGAAAAACCCATATGTCCAGCACACTGAGAGTCGTGAGCGTGCTGCAAAATTTTAACTCTCAAATTCTTGGGAACAAGAATCTGAGAATGACTTGACTTAGCGGAGTCTTGCACCATACGTACAAGTACGCCATTCTTCATTGTAATCCAAGATTTACGCTTTGTATCTTTATTCGGATCACCTTTTGTTGCAAGAGTGAAGAATTTCTTTAGAGTCAGATCATCTTCTTGCTATTTAATAAATGAGTCACGAGAAATTACCAAGGGATCGTCTTGGTTATGCACTTCATTATCTTCAATAGATGAAGTTTGAGGCATATTAAGAGCCTGAGCTCTAGTGACTACAGCATTAGCAGTTTGCATATTTTGTTTTTCCCAAACGGAAATTTGTTGCGGAGTGCATTCTTTGACTCCGTGAATACGACCGATGATAAGATCAGCGATCGGATTCGGCAGAAGACATGCGTGTACATCTCCTGTAAAGAAAGGAGTAGCAATTCTAATGATAGCAGTAGAGTATTTCTCTAAGGTGCCGCCAAATGTTACACATTTGACTACTTTTCCAGTGGCACGAGAAGGATCTACAAGCGACTGCCTAACACCAATTGTGGTGCATCCAGAATCAAATAGAACTGAGACTGGATTGTCATTTACTAAACCTTTATGTAAGACAAGAGAACCTCTTCCATCATGCGCGACTGACGCAGGAAGAGCGGGAAGAGGATGGCCACAACTTAAAGTGGACACCGTAGTTGGTTCAAATAATGTTTTGCATTGGGGGCACTGAGATGCTCTCCCAAAATCAAAAGCAGAACACGCCATATTATTAGCATCATTATTATCTTTGGTCTGTTTATAGTCTTCATGTGACTCTTGCTGTGCAGAGTTTCCATGATAATATGATTTATGTTTTTTGTATTGTGATCTACCTCGATTATTATTGCCTCTGTAATCATTATTATTTCCTCTATTGTAATCCCTATTTGGGTTTGAGTCATAATTCTCATGGTTACCATTATCATATTCATTATAATGAGTATCTCTATAATTATGGTCTTGTTGTCTCCATGATGGATGACTTGGATAGTTCCTATAATGACTTCCTCTGCGGAAATTTCTATAATTATGACCACCTCTGTATCGAGGGCTATCAGCTCGTTTCCAGTTCTTCGCAGAAGAACCCTGAAATGATTGGTTTCCTTGGTTTTGATAACTATTATGGTTACCCTTTTTATCAAACCTGTTTTGTGGTCCCTGAAATTTGTGTGAGTAATTAGGGTTGTATGGTAATGCTGAAGCAACTGGCATACCTTCCTTAACCTTAGCATTGCTAAAAGCTACGTCCGGATGTGCAGTGACGTATTGGGTACAATATTCTTCCATTTCTTTTAGTGTCTTGGGTTTACGCTCATGTATAAATTCAAGGAATGGTTTATTTACACATGACATAATCTTATCTCTGAGCAACAAATCCATAAGTGCTTCATATTTTTTTTCTGTTTTGGACAATTCAATCCAACGATTAAATGTAAGACGTGTCCTTGCAATGAATTCTGAGAATTCTACTCCTGATTCAGGTACCATTTTCTTAAACAAAAGACGGTAACCTTCCTCTGTTAATTGATATTTTTTTAACAAGGCTGCTCTGATAACATCATAATTATTCTGATCAGCCTCTTCTACCAAGCTTAAACTAGTCAGAGTGTCACCTTTCAGTATCTCAGATAACTGATTAGCATATTGTGATCTATCCACATTATGAGTTCGACAAGAACGTTCAAATCTATCTAGCCAAACTGTTATATCATCACTGGATGGATTAAATGCTGGTAGCTTGATCTTGTAAATAAAAGGTTTAGCACTACCACCAGATGACTGATTAACATTACTCATGTTTGTCAATTTCAACTTTTCTAACTCCAATGCTAAAAGTTTTTCCTGATGTTCATGTTCCATCTTTGTTTTTCTCTCGTCAGCTTCTCTATCTAATCTCTTTTGTTCAGCTTCAGCTTCTCTTTCTAATCTTTTTTGTTCAGCTTCTCTATCTAATCTCTTTTGTTCAGCTTCACTGTCTAATCTTTTTTGTTCAGCTTCTCTATTTTGTTTTTCCATTTCCATTTGGAATCTCTTTTCTTCCACTTGCATCTGCAATTTCTTTTGTTCAAATTCTAATTCCAATCTTTTATCCTCACTTTTTTGTGCTTTTTCATATTGACTGGTAGCATACTCCTCCAACTTATCACCAGTCTTGCCTAGGGATTTGCCTTGCTCAATAAAGTAATCTAAAGTCGACATAATGTATACTAATATGTGACTAGATACCTGAAATAGCAATAATGAAATCTATCTCCAAATAAATGGAAACAAGTTCTTAATAGCTTGAATAACCAGCTCCCTTTATCCCAATCTCTGTGGGAAACAAGCCTTTAAATAAGGTCTTGTATAATCAACTGTGTACCTCTAATAATAGCAATTAATCATCAGTTGATTCTTTCTCATAAGTTCACTACACAGCTAGTAGTGTATGATCAAATATATTTTATATAGCATATGTCAACCAAGAACACACACACAAAGGACAATCAAGAAGGACAATACGAAAACATTCACAGAAATCAAATAAGTTAAATAGAAAAACAGAAGAAAATAATCACAGAACCTGGTAGGCCAGCTTTCTGGGTCTAACCTGCACAGTAGACACCACATAGAAGTCAGCTACTCATACCAGATCGTTTCCATGACGCCTGATACGACACACCAGCAGTGAAAGTCTACACTTTGTCAACAGTTCCTCACGTGACCTATCAAGCGAATACTGAAACTAGGTCAGCGCTTGTTGACATTTTTTCGTTGGACATCACAGCGAGTTACAAACATACGATTAACGTTTTTGGAAAAAATGCAGTACAGGTCAGAAGTCCTACGTGTGTTAGTTATGAGAACCATCAACGTTGGAGCTTCTTGAACTGCTCTATATGTTGAACAGTGTAATAGTTTAGTTTAAAATTTAGTGTTTATTAAAGTGGCAGTTTATTTTCTTTACATTAGAAACTGTGCCATTAGATAACAGCTGAACCTTCGCTACAACACATTCCATTTATATAATATTTATGAATTTATGTGTAAATGTTTGCATATTATTTGTGTGTCTATGTCGTGGGCGGTTGGTGAGGTGACTAATATAAGATTTCCCAAGTAACATAGGGCTTATATTAGTGGTCTGTAGGGGGCAATTTTCTTAATTGAAAATTTGCATGCACCATCTGTTGCTGTTTTTTGTTAGCTGTGACGACTGTGCTTATCATTGTTTTTGTAATATTTTGCTGTTCTTTAGTTTTGTTTTGATTTGTTTGTATTTGTAGGTCTCATCTTTTCTGTCATTCAGTTCTATACATCTTTATATTTATACACTGTGGCGTTATTTGTTTTGTTTCTAATGGCGCAGTTATCATCTGTTACCAACAGATTACTGGTGGCAATGTATGTAGTTATTATAATATTTATTTGTCTGAGGGAAAGTATTTGTTTTGAAAATCAGGATGCTTTCCTGGCCAAGGATATATCACCCATGATTGATTGATACTTTTGTTATATGGGTTATCTCCCCTGAATATCGAGCTTGGCGTATGAATCCAGATTTTGTTGGTCTGTTCCTTGTTGGGCCAGAAACAGATTGTTCTTGCTTAGGTTTATGCAGGAATGTTTATGGTCCGAGTCTATGTTTACTTCTTGTCTATTTAAAACGAAGCGGTCTTATATCGTGATATCTTTGTATGTCTAAGTGGGACTATTTTTCCTTGTACTGAACTTTGGGGTCAGGCAGTTTCTGTGCATGCGGATACGAAAAAGGGTCTTTCGTGCTGATAACGCGAATGCGTGGATTGTTCTGAAGAGTTGACTAGAAGATCAAACACTCACTCACACGTAGCTAGAAGTTAATGATGCAGACTACTGTGGTCGTTTCATACTGTTTAATTGGACGCACACACTTGGACAGTACGGGTATAGTTACAGGAAAACAGGTCGACATATATCATCATACTGTTGATCAATGGTCTACAATCTTAAGTTGTCATTCATGTTGAAGAACATTACAATGGAACGTCCATAGACAAGCACTTAGATTTCCACTGTTTATAAATATAATCATCAGGCCTTACTGACTGATCATGTCAGTTAATAAATAATGTTCAAGCATGACTCCTAGACAGAACCTCTTTTCTAGCGAAGATTCCTTTAGGTAAAGTTCAGCAAATATTTCTGGAGACAATGTTAACCCACCAGTATTGGGTTTTCTTTATAATTGTGATCTCCTAATCATCACCTGATAATAAGGGGCATCCCTGTTCTCTGATCGATGATCGACAAAAAATATAAGATCCAAAATGGCTTCTGGTTCCAGTGAGCATTACTCACTATACAGATGCATAGTAAAGCTTCAATAAAGGCTTTGTTCATGAACACAAATGTTTCTACAAGAATCAGCATATTCTTTCATCATAACTGCTGCATACAATCATATTCAGTGCTGCTAGGTAACATGTCATCCCGACATATTGATATAGATAATCATCATATAGACGTCTGCCCATCTAAGCCTAGCAAGGAAAAAGTTCAGCAACAAGTTCTTTTACCTGGGCATGGGAAATACACTAGCAGGACTGTCACGAAATGGATTTAGGACTAGAGACTGTCTACATATAGTGACAAGACACTAGTGAGAAGGAAGACTGGACAATTAGATTTTGAAGAAAATGATAGTGCATATGCGAAAGTGAAACTATTGGCCCCGAGGTTGAGAACCTAGATTTGACTCTTTCCTCGCCATTTCGGAAGTTTCTGCTGGCTATAGTTTCGAACCACCTCTAACTACCCTATGGGGATAAGGTTCAATTAAGATTCACAAACACCAAGATACAGACAACATATAGCTACTGTACTAAAGGAAATGACTGATGCCAGCTACAATTTATACAAGTTTATTATACACCTATAAACAAACAAACATATGCATGTCCCATACATAAAGTGCGAGGATGCACACCTGAAACAAAATCAAGCACAGTTAAAAATGCATCCACCGCAACCCTTCTCCCACAATTTCAACCTGTATGGGGACAGAAGTTTGGATTAGACAAAAATAAACCACACTGCACTTGGTGGGGTCTCAGATGTCGAGCCGCCACTTCCACAAACTATTCTAAATTAAATGTTAAGTGCACAGTCAGCTGGAACTACTATGAAGTGTCTACACCAACTCTGCGCAGACTCTGTTTCTACACAGCCTATCCTGAAATCTCTTGCACACTGCTACACAATTAACTCTTCTAAAAAACGTCAGCAGCTGTCATCTGCTATACTTGGGACAACACTGCGACGACTTCTGTGGAGAGTATGGTCACCCTCTCTCTCTCCACCATTCTGGAACTGATGACTACGGTTTAAAAAGAACCCCACTGGATTCTGGAAATTGGAATAGGTAGCTGGTTTCTCCAAACACCTCTGGAGTTACCTGCCCTTGCCCTCCTATGGGTTCAGTCCTTCGGCGTTATTATGGCCGGGACGAAGTGAAATAATTACGACAACGCTGGCAGCATGCCACTTTTGCGTGTGTAACAGAACGAGCTTAGCGCTCATGGATTTTCCCACGAATGCTATTTCCACTAGAGAAATGTCTTCCCCTGCCTGGAAAAACGGGTTTGTTCTCTTTTCTTCGTCCTCCTCTGGCAAGATCTCAAACCCTGCGTCTGAGATGCCAATCTTTTTGCCGGGAGGAAGTTATTGCAACTTCCGCTCTGCCCCCTCAAAAAAGCTGTGCTACCTGCTGTTAGACAAAAAAACACAACAGCTAAACAACACGTAAATAATTCATTTCTAATAACATATAACTCCCTGACTAACCCTTAAGTCTTTAACACTTAACTCCCCTACTCTCTTCCCGTTCTGCACTACCATCCCAATTAATCATGCCAACAAAGTCCGCTCCCCCACTGTTCCCTTCTCTACCTGAGCCCACAGTAAACATTACCCGGTAATACAATGCACAGACCGTCTGGCCTAGGGTTCTGCCTGGCTGGTTACAATCACAACAGTATTCTACGGAGGACTATCTACCTGTCCAAAATACTTTGGCCCACTTCTCGCTGACACTGAATGCAGTAAAATGCTTAACACAAAATAACTAGACCTCTCTAGGAATTCCTAAAATTCCCATCAATAATAGTAATCACATTCAAAATGTAATACAAAATAATTCCCTTTAAAAGAAATAATTCATCTCCGTCTTCTTACTCAGAACCACAATACATAATTAATAACGTATAACCCTGTTAGATGCTAGCATATACATACTGCTTAAAAGTTATACATAAACCCAGGTTATCAAATACATCTCGATAGTTACCAACACATGTTTACCATTCTTTACCACCACGTGCTTCACTCTCTCTCTCCCCTCTAAACATCGTATCAAATAAATATACAGTAATGAACGCACCCACGTGCTCCAATTAATACCTCTATCACTCCCGTGCTTACAGATAGATGGGTAACTATATAATATAAATAACTTGTAGCATTACATTCTCAATAAAATCACAAATACACAGACTCCCGCTATTCTGTACATTTACCTACGACAGAGATGCGGGTTTCTCTCCCGACCCACTTTGCAATAAATACAAAGCACGTCCGTGCCATCTCAACTTTTTAACCATACCACTATTCCTGAATTAAGGAATTATTATGAACCTCTAAAGTTTCTCAAGTCTATCACTAAGATAATATTTGATGGCTCTGGCGATAAGAATTAACATTAAACTTAAACTTCCCAAGAAACTTAACTGATCGGCCTAGGTCTAGAAAAATTAAATAAAGTACCACGCAAAATTCATGCTTACCAAATCTCTAATTTTCCCACTGAAAGGCAATCGATAATTTGAATCAGGAACGCGGCTTGGCAATTAATTTTTAGAGACCGAACTTATGAAATTCGGGCGTATTTATTATCAAGACCCCACGCGCCGACTTCATGACGTCATATGCGCGGCGTGGTTCTAAGCCAATGGGAGCTCTGCATTTCAACTGTGGTTAGCTCTCAGCCAATCAGAACCTTAGATCATTCTGATGCAACGTGCATGGGTTTTAGACAAAGAAACGGGATTAAGCCCTACCCTCTAGTAGCAAATGAAGCAACAATGTCGGAATTATATATATATATATATAAAATCCCGAAAATGCATCTAGCCGCATGCCATATCTTTAAAAAGACTAAAACTGGTGCCAATCTGATCTAGGCTCTAAAGTCCTTCGTCTAGAATAATAATGCAACAGTTCCCTACACACCAACACTAAACAAGACTACTAGTCATAGAGAAGGAACATAAATGTAGATGAGATGAAACTCCACCATAATCTCTCTGAAAAACGTAAATAAATAGAAGGAGAAGAAACATGGGGAAGGATTTTTCTGTAATCCCTCCTAGAAATAGTGAACAAAATGCAAGGAGAAAAAGACATGGGCCATTTGAAAGACAGAATCTCAGTACTTTCGTCACAAGGACACATACGCCCTCTCCTGGCGTTACAGAATAAACACTGGGGAACTCATAGACTTAATAATCATATCAGAAACTATCTTCTTCCCCATAATAGATCACAGATATCAACAAACTTCGGACTGGTCTCCGACATGGCATTCACCAGGCTCCATCATCACGGAAGACCCTTTTTCGTATCCACATGCGCAGAAACTGCCTGACCCCAAAGTTCAGTACAAGGAAAAATAGTCCCACTTAGACATACAAAGATATCACGATATAAGACCGCTTCGTCTTAAATAGACAAGAAGTAAACATAGACTCGGACCATAAACATTCCTGCATAAACCTAAGCAAGAACAATCTGTTTCTGGCCCAACAAGGAACAGACCAACAAAATCTGGATTCATACGCCAAGTTCGATATTCAGGGGAGATAACCCATATAACAAAAGTATCAATCAATCATGGGTGATATATCCTTGGCCAGGAAAGCATCCTGATTTTCAAAACAAATACTTTCCCTCAGACAAATAAATATTATAATAACTACATACATTGCCACCAGTAATCTGTTGGTAACAGTCCCTTGTAAAGGATATTGTTTAGAGGAAACTGGACTGCTGAGTCACCTCTTTTCACCTAGAAAAATCTTCAGTTTGAGCACTTAGAATATTTGTTCTTCTTCGTATGTTCTCAGATGTCAACTTGAATATTTTGAAAGAAAGCAGTGGCCAGCTTGCGGCTATTTGCATCTCCTTAGAGTTTTTCCAGTAATGGTACTGGTGACGGTCATATGCATTTTCTCTGTTCCTCATATGTTGGGCATCTTTGAAGCAGATGTTCAGCAGTCATTTTTCAGTGCCACATTTACACTCATCGGTAGTTCCTATCTTTAGCTTGTTGAATAGATGGTATCCTAATCGGTTGCGGCCTGTGTAGAGCCTGAAAATTACCATTTGTTCTCTTCTGGTGAGCCGGTAATAGTATCATTTTGTGTGTGGCCCGGATGCTCTGCAACCCATTTGTTTCTGTATCTGATTCTGATAAAACTCTTTGCCTCTTTGAAAGTTATGCCTGTATCAGGCTGAGGTAGCTTTCCACCTTGCTTTGCCAATCTGTCAGGTCCAGCCTCTTCATTGCCGTGAATGCTACAGTGATATGGGATGCATTACATCACAAGAGTAACAAACAAGGACAGCATTAGAAGGCAGTCAATAGGATAGGAATTCCCCCCTGGTAAAAGAAATAGAGACTGAAAACACGTGGAGGGGGAATTAGAAGGATAAAGAAGATATGGAAAGGACTTGAATGGATGGCACCATTACAGGATGTCTTGGCATGAATTTGTTGGTCTAATCTCCACAGGGATCTGTGGTAACAAATTTCCTGATTTCATTGCCGGCTAATTTTCTAATTTTAAGATATTCAACTTAAAATGTAAAAAATCTAAAGACTGCATGCAGTTTGCTATAGAGGGAGCAGTGCTTCAATCACTCTTTGTAGGTTATCCTTTAATTTACAAAAGTTATCCCCCATTCAGCCTGCTGGTTTTAATACAGAAATTTTGTTCTCTTCTTCAGTCACTTTTGCCTGACTGTGTAATCGAAGAAATGAGAGATGAAATATTCATAAATGGTTATTATTATTTTCCATACCAAGGTATTCTTTATTTTGACCTATTTTGTCTCATTGGACATTCCATATCACAGTTGTAATTTTCTGTTTGGACTCACTAACACAAAAAAAAACTGATGCAATATGGGTTTGCTCATTTGTTACTTTGGATGGAAAGAACCAGACAAAATACCAGTAAAACAAAATGTGAGAAAGTAGTGGCTTTGGATAAGGGCACACATTGAGAAAACCAGTTGATAGCATTAAAAAGCAGTCTCTTGTCTTGAATCCCAAGGGTAAGAGAGAACAGGGAGACACATGGGGAAGAGAACTGGAGACAGACATGAAAGAAATAAAGAAAACATGGAAAGACAGATGGCACAGGACATTAAGGCTTGTAGGGTATTTGTTGATGACTGTGTTCCGTGGGGAGCTGAAAGGTAATGACGATGATTTGTTACTTGGTTGTCAGTAATGAAGGTCACATTGACACGACAAATTTGTGTCTATCATTGACTCCATTTTGGCGGTTGACCTTCGATTCAAGTATCAGTTTGCTGCAGTCGTCATCATCATCATCATCATTTTCCTTTGCACTTATTATGGAGCCTGGAGTGACCACTGTAGCTGGTCCCCATGCACCAAGCATTCACACGCTGCTGTAGTTGTGGTTTATGTGACAATTTGTTTTACGTGACGAGGTTGCCACGACGTACCTGAGGATGCAGTGGTCATATTCTTTCTTTGTCTCCCTCAGAGACACACCACCCCCCATCCCCCAGGAACTACAGGTGACACATCAGTTAGCTGCAGTACTTATTACCTGTTACTACTGTCAGCGTTTGTCAATCATTAGATTGCTCATGTTTTTCTGTGTATATGCAGGAGGAGAACTTATGGGCATGTCTGGCTGCCATGGCAACGTATGCCAAAGACTTAAACACAGCTGAAGTGGCCTATGCAGCCATACAGGAGGTAAGATTTGAGAAAACTGGCAGCTGCAAAATTTCTGATTTTTATTTGTAATCAACAATGCTAACCCCAGTACCTATTTGGAATGGTTTATTATTTCCATATTTGCTAAAAACCAGTGTCTGTTCTTGATGCATGACTTTCTTTTCCATTCTCTTAAGTGTGTTTTGTTAACTGTTAAGTCTTTCCTCAGTTATATTTAATCTGAAATTTGCTCCATTTTAGTTCATTACAGAAAAATGTTTCCTTTCTTTACTATTTTCCCGAGCATCAAGTGATTAAAACGCTTTCTTGTCAAGGCAAAGCTATTGGGTTCAAAACCTGGTAGCATCATTCTCCGTTCTACCCATTAGTAAAGGGGTACCTGACTGCTCTTGAGTTAGTGAAGGCAAAGGGAATGAGGAGAGGAACTGGTCACTACACCTCATAAAGCTAAGACCTAGTATATTGAAGTCTGTAACACTTCACTCCCCCGTAACGGAATCTGCTATGGGGCAATGTCAAGGGTGCTTGTATTTAGAATATAGATTGTTGTTGTTGTTGATGGATGCTCCATTGGAAGCTTGGTTATATTTGGTAGTTTTGAGTTGACTGAGAGCTCAAAGTAACTGAAACGTTTTCATGTGGTATAAGAGCAGTATATGAGCTGTCATCAGTCAGTCTGTTGAGAGTTCGGGTTATTGGTTATAAAATAAGCAAGAATTGAGAAGTGGTTCCTGGTTGAGAGAAAAGAGTGTTTGAGTTGAACGGAACAGTCGAATGTTGGTTTTCAGACAGGCAGGTCATTTGTGAATAGTGGTTCCTGCTGTGGGGTTTTTGCTGATGTCTGAATGGAGAAGTCATGGCTGTTTGACTGTAAGAGATGTCACGATAAGTTGACCTTTGTTGCACACTTTATCCTCTTGTATGTGATATGACGACAGTAGATAATCTGTCCAGTTGCTGATATGTAACTATATAATGCTGAATGACAACCCATGCTATCCATGTAACGTGTATACACTAGATGGTGTTGATCTTTTCACATACCTGTGAAATGTCCAGTCGATGTGTCGTGATCCTAAATGTAGTGTTTGTTACTCTAGACAGCGTAGCCAATAACATGTCCCAGTCTACCATTCTAGCGCATGTCAGTAGAATTGGGGCGTGACATTGGGGGCTTGTGTGGGATTTAAACCTGAGACATTTACTAGTTACCTTCCTTTACCATTTCCCTGCTCACTCAAAACTAGACAATAAAAGCTGGAAATTTATGATAGTATAGATCATGGGTTCTCAACCTTATTTGTGCTCATGGCATCCTTCTGAGCCTCATTTACCTCTGTGGGCCCTGTCGTACAGATAGGTTGTGGGTTATTTTTTTCCCCGTCTGAGTAGAGTGGATGGTGATAACTACGTGAGAAAAAGGTGTGAGAAATAGATTTCACGGGTAATAGCTTAAGGAGAAGATATGTCTATGGAATGAGTAAGTTTCTCTATTCCAGCCTATCTATACGACTATAATTTAGTACAAGACAACCTTGCCCTCCTCATAAATATAAGTTTAACTACACACACACAGCTATGTGACAAGACACACAAACGTGAAAAACTACGGTTAATTGGGTATGGGTCTGACCAACATACAAAGTTAAGCTTCTCTTGTTTATTATCATTTAAAACTTGACAACATCAAACATCTAAAGAAAGATCAAATTTAAAAAAAAACAGATTTACATACATATGAAATAGCAGAATAAATGTGCCCTCCCCCATTGAGAAAAGAACCCAAAAAGTTAATAACCCCAAAGGTCAAAGGTTAGCACTATGTTAAGGAGTAGACACTAAAGAAAACAAGTTCCTACTAAATGCTACCCAGTAAAGTAAATAAGTTTAAGCAAAATCCAATGTTGGTAAAGTTCCTGTAACAAAGAAAAATATTCACTCTGTCATACAGTGGCCACTCAATCACGCTTACCTACTCTTGGTGATATCCCTTGGAAATACAATTATTCTGAATATAAAATGCCAGGTTTAATTCCCAAATTGGCCGCAGTCCATCCTCTAATAAATCAAGACTAGTGAGGTGAATGCCGAATCGGGTGTTTTAATTTTCCCTGGATGAAGAAAATGTCACCGCGAATAGTTAGTGTAGCAAAACGTGCTCTTGAGGTTCACAGTTAAAAAAGAGGAAAATACTTTCAGTATTGGAAACATCTGGTTGCTAAAAATGTTACAGATGATGATGATAATCCTATCGGCTGACTCTATGGGAGAGTGCCGATTCTGAAACAGCGTAACTTTCTGGATAAATCCGCTTGAATACGACTGTCAGAAGTCTGGAATATAAGTGTTATTTTGTATACCCCAGTGGGCTAGTAAAAATTTGAAAAAATATCTGGGTATGATAAGTCCAGTTAAATTTACAAGTTAAAATGTTTCTCATGTATCATTGGCAAATATTGTTCACAAATGAAATTGGTGACGCACAAGCCAAGAAAAGACAACATTAACCAATCAGTAAAGAAAAAGACCGCTGGAAGCTCTTGATCAGGTCTGCTAGGAATAAAAGACATTTATGGAAAAATGATACTATTCTATATATATATATATATATATATATATATATATATATATATATATATATATATATATATATATATATATATATATATATATATATATGCACACAGACGAGGACAAGACAATCTATTTTCCACCCCGTCAGTCCTAATTAAAGTTAAACGGCACCTGTGTTTTCCTTTATGCCTATACGGTCAGCTTTAGCTAGCGCTGAGATTAGGTCAGATGGAGTTATGCAACTCTCTCGCACCGGCAGTAAGTGTACAGTGTTAATTATTATTCAATTATCCATACGCGCACTTACATAAATATCGCCTGTCGTTAATAGCTATTAAATTGTCGGCGTCTGATAGTTTAGTCGAATGATATTAAATAATAGACACTTATACCAAATACGCACAATGAAATAAAACGTGAATTCTTTTCTGTCACTATCAGTCTCGCCTAGCATATAAATCAGTCAACTAAAACCGTCTCTTCTTGTGTGAGAAAGCGGGTGGTGAAAATTAACATTATAACTGAACATCTGGTATGAAATAGCTATGCGTTATTTTATTTCACTGGTTTTAACAGCTAGAACTCTAAGTGAATTATAATGGTGAAAGCTTAACACTTTTAATTGGTAAAAGGTAACCCTTTTAAACACGTAAACACTAATTTCTATTACCAGAAAATCAGACTGAAAGATCCCCACGAATGCTATTAACACATTTTCCACAATAGTTCTAGAACTACGTGCTTAGACTATCCAAAAATTCTGAGTGACAACTGATATCATGTTTAAGAAAACACAGTTTATATATCATTATGTTTCTCTGATCTATAGATGATGTTACTTTTCGCACTATTGTGTGAGTAACGGAGAATCAGAAACATGAGTTCCCCAGATAAAAGTTTACGGTCGGCCTTTCTCGGGCGTTCGACCGCCATCAAAGACTTATATCCGTGTAGCGGGGTTCTCGAAGATATTCTCTGTACGAATGCCCACTTCTGAGATCAAAGAGCCTAGGGGTTTTTCTGACTCCTGAGTACGAACTTCAAAGGGTCTGTGGTTTTTCACGTGCGGTCTGTCAGGTATCGTATGACTGACAGATAAGCTCGCGTGAGAAGACTCAATAAACAAACCTGATTCGCTACCTGTTATGACTGACAGGTCATGCAGTTTGTAAACATTGCGTTAGCTCATGTTCACAGAAAAAGAGGTAGGACTAAAAAGTGAGTAAACACAAGACTGTAAATGCATGGTTTTGCTAGCAAATCATAGAACGCTACGAGGTTACAAGCCTGTCAGATTACTGTAGGCTCTCTTTCCATTATACGTCACAGGCGCCCCTCCCCCACCATAGTCGCTGTTAGCTGGAAAAAAGGTACTTTACCATGTTACTGTGGCCTCCTAGAAATATGGCATGGCCCCCGGGGGGGGGGGGGGGGGGGGATAGAGCCCACATTGAGAACCACTGATATAGATGACCATAAATCATCATCATTTCACTATTTTTGCTCCAAATGGAGCATGTACCTTCCACTGCAGCTGGTTGTCTTGCAAGAACTTGCGCCAAAGCATTCATGTGCTCTTTGCAGGAGCGGTTTCAGTAGCAATTTGTTTTACATGATGAGGTTGCCAGTTTTATGCACAGCCTCATATTGGTCATCTCTTACAATGTGCCTGAGGGTACAGTAATCCTAATATTTCTTTGCCTGCTCAGAGACTCCCTGGACATGCACAGGGTATTAGTTTAAATGCTGTAGTTGACACGGGGCTTATAAGGTCTACGCAATCACAAACAGTCGCCTCTAGACCTTGCCATGTCAGACTCGTTATCTAAGGGTCAATATCACAGTAACATTAGGACATCACTCACAGGTAGTAATGATATGCCATAACTGCTGAGTCAGTCTCCATATTTTAATACGTCAATAACTCTTCACAATAACAAATGGGTAGTGTGGTGCAAATAGTAAAAGTGGTACTCTAGACAATTCGCTGTTCCTTTATCTCAACTGCTCTTATAAATAACACTGAGAAAACACCTCGCATATCTCTCAGCACGCTGCTACAATACAAAATAGCCCATGGCTTCACAAATTAATATCTCCCTACAATACATCATCAGTAGCTTCTCCACACTGCATTAACCTGGTGTCTCAACAACAACTTAATTACACCACTTAACTTTCTACTTCACTTGACAACGTCCTCATTCTAACTGCCCTTCTACTACTCGCCCCAACTCACTCAGCAAGTCCTGACATTTACTCACCCTGTAAGCATCTCCCCTTGTTCAGACACGAACAGCTCACAACAACTCATGTGGGCTTCGCACAAATACAACCACGCTTAAACAGACCACCCTAATCACGTCATACTCTTATACCCAAACTCATGCATGTCCCTGTGGATCACATGTTCCAGCAACTACTCACAAAAACTATTCGTGAAAGTAATAATAAATAAATCTTAGTTGCATTTAAGGCTGTATTTAAAAAGCTTACAAAAATTAAAAACCTTCTGTAGGATAAGAGATTATTTAGCAAGATATTTTCTTTAGATGTGCATTGCACATTAAAAAAGAGTGAACTGGTATTTTGATCGACAGATTTTATCTGCCAAGTGATTATTTGAAAATAATAACATTATTACACATGAAAAAACACCACTTTGGGGGTCCATATACATAACCAAAAATTTAAGTTGTAAAGTTTTATATTATACTTATATGTAAGTATCGTACAGTCAAAGGGGTCCATGTCCTTCATCAGACAGTTAAAGGGTCCACAGCACAAAAAAAGGTTAAGAAGCCCTGCTGTAGACTGATGTGTCCACTTTTCATACTTCCTCTTACCCGTTAGTTGACATGGTCCAATTATCAGTAGCTTTTTTTATACCTTGTAGGCTGACAAAGTCCAGTTCATCATCAACATTAAGGAAATTCCAGTCAAAGAAGCTCGCAATGCAGAGATGGCACTGTTGTGTGGGAATCAGCAGGATGCTGAGGCTATCCTCCTACAGGCTGGTTTGATCTTTAGGGCCATCATGTTAAACATTCAGCTTTACAACTGGGACAGGTTAGAACTTTTCTTATATTCAGTCTGTGCACACCTGTCTGGTGCACACATGTCTGTTGCATATTGTATTATATTATAATTTTATTTTTTTAAAACAAGGACTGCCACAAAACAAAGCCATCAGAGAATGCATTTTTAGTTGTGTCAGTGACCTACATCGCAGATGAGCTTACTGTCATTTCCCAGTCCTTCACCTCAAACATAGCCTACTTACTTAGTCATTCCTCTTCTACCCTAAGGTGCAGAGGTTAGCCAGAGAGAGTGCCATACTATCCTATTGGCTGTCTTTCTCCTGGCCTGGATCCAATCTAGTCCTCGGTCCTTCAGAGATTGTCTAATGTTGTCCTCCCAGCGAACTCTGGGTCATCCTGGAGGTCTGGATCCCTGGCTTTTGGTTTCCCATATTTGTCGTGGTAGCTGATCTTCTCCCATTGTGCAGATAGAGCCAAACCATCATAGTTGGGACTGTTCCATCTCAAACATACCCACTCAGTATATATTTTTCTACAGTCGTTTCCTTAAGAGTCAATCAGTTTGCCATCTCAGCAAATCAGGGCACTGATAAATGAACCCAGCAGCTTCTAAACCATTTTCATTTAATTATATATGTGTGTTGTTAGTTAACCTTTTCATTCTACTTCATAAAATATACACCTCCTCTTTCAACAATAATGACATCACAGATTCGTATGGGTTTAGGATACCAGGTATTGGTAGTACCTCTGGTGAAGGAGCTGTCATGCCCTTTTTAGGGCAGCTCGGCCACCTTTGGTCCAAATCTGGTATCCAGCTCTCACCTGTGGCTCCTCGTAGCTGTCAGCGTGCGACAGCGGCCACCCCCTGGGCAACGGCTTTGACAGGCCAGCTAAACCAGGTGAGGGTAGCCGACTGGTTATAAACGTTCGGTGAGTTATGGTCTGCCTACCCATGCATGCGAAGACGATTCGGTAGAATGCGTGGAAAAAACCTCCTGTTGGTTCAACGGGCATGATGGCGATTCACCAGCAACGCGCTGTGGAGCATAAGGAGCATGGCGAGGCACGTAGAAAGCCCTGGTCATCCACTGCACCTGACCTCGTCTCCAGTCGTCTTGTCTTGTCTTGCCACTGGATTCAGATGGACCCAGGTGAGAGAGTGAGGTCGACGAATTGCGCAACTCTTCCTCACTTTAAACCAAATCACCATCCATCCACTCACAACAAGTCCTGTGGCGATGGGCGAGCGGCGAATTGGCAGGCGTGGGTATGCTTGCAATCGTAGTCGCAGACCTACACACAGGCGACTCAGGCCATATGGTCGTCTTCCACTGATCGGAGCAGCAGTGGGATTCGGCAGCCCCTTGAGTGACTGAGCAGCCCTCTTCAGGAAAGCACTGCTCGCCTCTATGGCATGAGGAAGGGGCTAGAAAAGGTGCCCTAAACATTGCCTGCTCCACCATTACCTAAACAGGTAACCGCGGTTGGTGGGTACCCTACTTCAGCGGGCGACACATAGGAAAAAGAAAAAGAAAGGAAAGATTTGTCCCCCTCATTCTAGGCGCATGGAATGTGCGCACTCTCCTTGACAAAGACTCTAACACAAATAGATCTGAGAGGCGAACTGCCCTGATTGGGAAAGAACTGGCCTGATACAACATTGACATAGCAGCACTGAGTGAAACCCGACTTGCAGGCGAGGGCCAACTCTGTGAAAAGGGTGCAGGTTATACATTCTATTGGAGCGGATGAGGAACTGAAGAAAGACGAGAAGCAGGGGTTGGCTTTGCCATCAAAACAGAAATTGTTGGCAAGTTAGTGGGGCCCCCAAAGGGTATAAATGACCGACTCATGATGGTCAAGACCCCCTGCTTTATGGAAGGAAACATGCCACCATCATTAGCGCATATGCACCAACTATGACAAACTAGGATGACGTCAAGGATAAGTTTTACAAAGAACTGTATGCAGTCATTGCATCAGTTCCTAAAGCAGATAAGCTCATCATTCTTGGTGACTTAATGCAAGAGTAGGCTCATATAACATCTCCTGAAATGGCACTATTGGAAAGTACAGCGTGGGTCGCTGTAAAAGCAATGGACTTCTTCTCCTCCAGATTTGCGCAGAGCATGACCTCCTTGTTACTAACACCATTTTTCGACTTCCTACCCGCAACAGGACCTCTTGGATGCACCCTCGCTCAAAGCATTGGCACCTAATTGACTATGTAATTGTTAGGGAGAAGAACAGGCAAGATGTCCGGGTGACCAAGTCCATGTGTGGTGCCGAATGCTCGACCGACCATCGCCTCATTGTGTCTAAACTTAAAATTCGTATCCAACCAGCCAGGCGGCCCTCAGGGGAAGAAAACTCAAAAAAGGCTAGATGTCACCAAACTAAAGAAAATAAAAATCAAACAGTCATTTGCTGACACCCTAGAAGACCATCTCCAATCTTCCTCGTTAGATGGCCAAAGTGTGGAAACAAATTGGGCAGCCCTAAGTGAGCAGATCTACAATACTGCTACAAAGATCCTGAGTCCCGCCATCAAGAAACAAAATGACTGTTTTGATGAGAACTCAGATGATATAAAAAAGATGTTGGCTGACAAACACCATCTCCATAAAGCCTATTTAAATGATCCAAAATCTACATCCAAGAAAGATGCTTTCAACAACATGCGTAGAATCGTCCGACATAAGCTATGCCAGATGCAGGACTCATGGCTGAGTAATAAAACAGATGAGCTCCAAGGCTTTGCTGACAGCCATGACATTTAAAACTTTTGCCTAACACTCAAAGCGGTCTATTGTCCAACGTCATCAGGATCATTCCCCCTCCTTAATGCAGATGGAAAAACACTAATCACAGACAAGGAAAAAATTCTCCAACGCTGGGTCGAACATTTTAAAAATATTCTGAACCAGCCATCTATCAACGACGAAGCTATCAATCGCCTGCCCCAATTTCCTATAAATGAAGCACTAGATGATATACCAACTCTGGAGGAAACTCAAAAAGGGATTCGTCAACTTTCTAGTGGAAAAGCCACCAGCTCCGATTCAATTCCTGTTGAGGTCTATAAAAATGGCGGTACAGTTCTGTTAGAGAAACTTCACATGATTTTTCAACAAATGTGGCAGAGTGAAACCATCCCACAAGATCTCAAAGATGCGTCAATTATACATCTGTATAAATGTAAAGGTAATCGTCAAGGCTGTAATAACCATTGAGGCATCTTTCTACTATCAATCGCAGGGAAGATATTCACCAGAATCCTTCTGAATCGCCTTACGGCTCATCTTGACGATGGTCTTCTACCTGAAAGTCAGTGTGGATTCCAGAAAGAACGTGTAACCACCGATATGGTGTTCACTGCAAGACAGCTACAAGAAAAATGCCAAGAACAACACTGTGACCTGCACGCAGCTTTCATCGGCTTGACAAAGACGTTTGACACTCAGTAGAGAAGTTCTATGAAAGATCATGTCAAAATATGGCTGCCCAAAGAAATTTATCACAATAGTGCAGCAACTGCATGATGGAATGCAGACTAGAGTTCAGGAAAAAGGTAAGCTATCGGAGCCCTTCCTTGTCTCAAATGGAGTTAAACAAGGGTGTGTACTTGCACCAACTCTGTTCAGTATCATGTTCTCTGCAATGCTGACTGATGCTTTCAGAGACGGGGACATAGGAATCGACATCAGATATCGTATTGATGGAAAAATTTTTAACCTTAGGAGGCTTCAAGCAAAAACCAAGGTCCAATTACACACCATCAGAGATCTTCTGTTTGCTGATGATTGTGCCCTCAATGCTGTATCAGAGGCTGATCTGCAAAATAGTGTGGATAGATTCTCCGAAGCCTGTTCCAATTTTGGGCTTACCATCAACACGGAGAAAACAGAAATCATGTACCAACCAGCTCCCGGCACAATTATACTGAGCCAATCATCAAGGTAAATGGTGAGAAACTGAAATTTGTGAACAGATTCACATACCTAGGTAGCACACTATCCCAGAACGTCACCATTGATGATGAGGTGAACACCAGGATCTCCAAAGCCAGCAGTACATTTGGCAGACTATACACCAACGTTTGGCATCGAAGTGGCATTAGTATACAGACAAAGCTGAAGGTGTACAGAGCTGCGGTGCTTCCAGTGCTGCTGTATGCATGTGAAACATGGACTGTATACAGATGCCACGTAAAGAAGCTTAACCACTTCCATACAGTTTGTCTCAGAAAGGTGATGAACATCAAATGGCAAGACAAGATCCCGGATACCATCGTTCTTGACAGAGCTGGTATCCCTAGCATCGATACTATTCTAATGCAGTCACAGATTCGTGGGCAGGTCACGTCGTCCGCATGCCAGACCATCAGCTGCCAAAAATACTCTTATGGTGAGTTGCAAAAGGGTAAACGCTCCCATGGTGGCCAAAAGAAGTGCTTCAAAGACACGCTCAAGACTTCATTAAAAACCTTTGGCATAAACTCTGACACATAGGAAGCTGCTGCGCAAGACTGAACCACCTGGCGCACATCTTTTCGTAAAGGTGCAGCGGCATGCGAGGCATCCAGAAAAGCAGCAGCGGAACAGTGGAGACAGGCTATAAAAGCCTGTGAAATAAAACCTTCACCTAAATTGAACATTCCCTGCCCATACTGTCTAAGATCTTTCCAGGCCCGCATTGTGCTCATCAGTCACCTCCGTACCATAGACAAACTTAACATATTCCTAATAATTGGATGAACAGAGTGGTCTTCATCACCCGTGATGGACGAACAACTAAACTATATTTTCATCACGACGTCATGTAGTGTATTTAACACAGAAAATTATATCAGCTTCATTCAATATTTGCAGAGAAACAATTCCAATCATCAAATCAGTAACCATGAACGTAGCCATGTTATTTACCATCCTTTTCACAAATCTACTACGTCCTTTGGCACCCATAAATTAGCAGGTCTCTGTCATTCAGCTGTAATCATTTAAGGGGATTCTAGAAAATCAGTTGATCAATCAATCAGTATCTTTCAGCTCCCCATGAAGCACGGTTCCTTAACAAAAACATGCCACACCTTCCTGGCCTGTGCCATCCATTGGAGGTCTTTACATGTCTTCTTTGTCCATTTCATGTTTGTTTTCAGTTCTCTTTCCCATGTGTTTTTCAGTTTCCCTCTTTTTCTCTACCCTGGGAATTCCAGAACAGGGACAGCTTTGTAATGTTGTACGCTGGTGTTACTTAATGTGTGTCCTATCAGATGAGAGCATCACCATCTGACCTCTTGTTGCACCGTTGTTTGTCTGGTTCTTTCTGTCAGTTCCACATTAGTGATCTTGTCATACTGTTATTCTTACCTAGTCTTTGCTGTCGGTGTCAAACATGGTCACTGACCAAAGCACAGGAAGGGAAAATCATTTCCTGTGAGGTGAGATGCTTAAGAAAAGCAATTAATGTTACCTGGAGAGACAGAAATGATGACATCAGATAAATGGTGGGAACGACATCCTGCTTAAAGTATATAGAGGCACAGAAAATCATGTGGTTTGGCCATCTCATCAGAATGGAGCCCAATAAATGACCACTGCTCGCCTACAACAGTAGAAGATCTGGGTTCAGGGCACAGGGCAGACCAAGAGGCAAATGGATAGACAACATCGCAGACATCCTACAACAACAACATTGGCTCACAGCAACCACAGACATCCTACAACAACATGGGCTCACAGCAGGCAAGGTGACACATTTGGCTTGGGAATGCAAACTTCAGCTCCACACTACGCTTCACTGCGATAGTGGAAGGAAAAAGTAATGTAAGCAAGTCATGCCATTTCTATCCGTCTGTCTGAACAAGCACCCATGTATGAAAGCCTGTATCATTCTGCTGCATTTTTTTATTTTTTTTAATCCTATGCCCGCTATTACTTGAGGCAAAATCTTCGGTAAATATGTCTAACCTGAGACTGATTTTATGTGAGTATCCCTTTTTTCCCTGTACAATGACAGGTGTCCTCTCGCCATTCTGGCAGATACTCGCCGATTTCGGAGGTACTCATCAGAGCTGGGTCGGCTCATGAGCCGTTCAGGTTATTCCAGTCCGTGGTCGACGACACTACTTCAGATGTCTTCGCCAGGGCTTGAATTATTCCAGTCCAAGTCCCAGTCAACGACACTCTTTCAAATGTCCTTGCCAGTGCTCGAACCTGTATCACCTGATCGCCAGCACAGTGTGGTAACCAGTACACCAGCGCGGCTCCACTGCTGCATTGAAACCCGGCATAAACAAAAATGTTTCTATGAAAATTGCTCTTTCACATAAAAAAAAATGTTATATCAACTTTGGAATTACAAACACTACAATCATTATGTAACCTTAATTTTGAAGTTACATTATTTTATAAACTTAATGTGTAAGCTAATTACTGTGTAAGCTTGTTATGTAAGCAAATAATTATGTAACCATATCATTTAAGCTCATTATTGTGGAAATTCATTGTTTTAGCTAGTTAATATGTCAGTTTAATATGTTAATGAATTATTATGTAGGAGAATGTGAAAGCTTATTACGTAAACTTAATACGAGGGGCGTTCAGAAAGTAATGCACCACATAGTTGTTCTCAGCTAATAATGAAGATAGAAGCATGACATTTTGCACACTTCAAATATGGCATGTGCCAATTGTGTGCACTAAATTGCACCGCAACCGGCCAAATAATACGGCTGCCCTAAACCGTTGAAATGGAGCGTGTTAGCAACTTGCGTTATAAACAGCGAATTGTGATAGAATTTCTCGTTGCAAGGAAGGAAACTGTTGTGAATATTCACAAGCGTCTATGAGATGTGTATGGAAGTTTTGCAGTCGACAGGAGTACAGTCAGTTGCTGGGTTCAGAGAATCAAAGAATCAGAAGTGGAGATACGGAGCTGCTTGATCGGCCGCGCTGTGGACGTCCTTCCATAGCCACCAACGCAGAAATGTTGAAATGCGCTGAGGGCATTATTCTTACTGATAGGCGAATCACTACTCAACAATTGGCCTTAAGCTGTCATTCAGCATTGGTAGTGCAAATGCAGTTATAAAAACTCTCAGATTTTCTAAGGTTTGCGCAAGATGGGTTCCTCGAAGTCTCACAAATGACCACCGATTGCAAAGGAAAGCAATTTCTTCTGAATTGTTGGAGCGTTTCAATGCTGATGGAGAGAACTTTTTGGCTAAGATCGTTACAGGTGATGAAACCTGGGCACATCATTTTGAACCTGAGACAAAAAGACAGTCAGTGGAGTGGCATCATCCGCAATCAGCAAGAAGAAAGAAATTCAAGACAATTCCTTCAGCTGGAAAGGTCATGATTACTGTCTTTTGGGACATTGAAGGTGTGATTCTTGTGGACGTTATGCCAAGAGGAGAGACAATCTATTCGCAAGCTTACATTAAGACATTGAAAAAACTCAATCAACGTTTTCGCAGAGTTCGGCCGCACAAGAATCCAGCAGACCTGCTTCTCCTTCACGACAATGCGCGCCCTCACACAAGTCTGGCAACACGGGAAGCAATCACCAAATTGGGTTGGACTGTACTACCCCATCCACCCTATAGTCCTGATTTGGCACCCTCTGATTTTCATCTATTTGGTCCACTTAAAGATGCACTCCATGGAACAAGGTTTGAAGATGATGAAGGAGTGATTCATGCAGCGAAGAAATGGCTACATGATCATGACAAAATCTAGTACGGGCTAGGAATACATGCACTTGTTTCGCGCTAGCATAAAGCCGTACAAGTTGATGGGGATTATGTTGAATAATACCGATGTTTACATGACATATCCATGTATATTGTGTATAAATTTCATGCTTTTTGAATAAACAGCTCCTGAGAAAAACGATGTGGTGCATTACTTTCTGAACGCCCCTCGTATGTATGCTAATTGCTATATACTCTTACAATGTGGTATGAATGTATCTGTCACAGGGCACTGGAGTTAGCGGTGAAGCACAAAACCCATGTGGACACAGTATTAGGACATAGACAGAAATTCCTGGCTAGATTTGACAAACAAGAGACTAACAAGAGGTACTTGCAGTACAAAGAAGGGGTAAGTTGTTAATAACGAGATGGGGAAAGGGATGAAGTGGGATGTGAGAGAAGAATTAAAAGGAAGACAGCTAGACATGAACAGTACATAGAAAATATGTCGAGAAGACAGTAAAGAAAGGGAGAGGAAGGTAGGCAGATGGAAGTTAAAAAAAAAAAAATGACATTGAAATAGGGAGATGATTGGTAAAGATGAAGGCAAAGGAGATGAAAAAAAGAAATGGAAAGAGAGATTATTTTGGAGCAGATATAGAGAAAAGAAAGAAACGTAAAGAGAATTGCATGAACAGTTTTTTACTACCAGAGAAGAAAAGCAGATGGGAAAATTAAGATCGTAATTATTTTCAGTTACCAAGATTAAGTCTCAGTAAGACTGAGACAGTATTGAATGAAGTATAAGGTAACAGAAATCTGGTTATTAACACAATGGGAGGCCATTCATTCAGAAAGCTTATTTCCCATTGAACTTTGCTTGTTCTGTTTTAAAAATAAAAAGTACATTGCACTGACCTCTCACTCACACAAGCGCTGGCATTTACCTCCGCCTCCAAAATGTAGTGTACCACAGGAAGTGGGTGGATGGGACTACTGTGTGTCATATCTGAGAACTGTGTTGTATCGCTGCGCGGAAATGCAATGGTTGAGCGAAAAATGGGTGGGGTAACTACGGAGAAGCTGAACAAAAAAGAGTAGCGGCAGAGCCTAGAAGCTTATGAATGGGTAGTATGAGAAATTTCATACAATAAATAGTATTTTTTCCATTTACTTTTACTTGCCATGCTGTTTTCGCTTCGCTATATAATATACATGTGCTGTTAGTTAACCGTTTCATTCTGCTCCATACGATACAATTGTACACCTCGTCTTCCACAATAATGACTGCACTGATCCAATATATTAAATATCATGTATATTTTCATCACAAAGTCTTGCTGTGTATTTAACACAGCAAATTATATCAACTTCCTTCTCTTTGATATTTGCGGAGAAAAAATCCCAGTCATCGAATCGGTAACCATGCATGAAGCCGTGTTGTTTACCATCCTTTTCACATATCTACTGTGTCTTTCCGCAATCGCTAACTTAAAAGTTGTGGAAACTGAGAAAATGCATACTTGTGCAACAAAACGTGCAGGAGGTGTAGCTTAGCCTCTGTTTTGAGTGAATAGCGTCCTGCATTTCTTCTAGTGAAATGGAACCAAGGTAACAGAAATCTAATTATTAACATAATAGGAGGCCATTTATTTTGACAGCTCATTTCCCAGTTCACTTTGTAAGCTCTGTTTAAAAAAAAGCCTTGTCATGCCGATAAATTTTACTTGCTGTTTAAGGCAGTTTTTAGTTAACTTACTTACTTAGTCGTTCCCCTTCTACCGTGAGGTGTAGAGGTTTGGAAGAGAGAGCGCCAGACCATTCCATCAGCCGTCCCCCTCCCGGCCCGGCTCCACTCCAGTCCTCGGTCCCTCATAGACCGTCCAATGTTGTCCTCCCAGCGGACTCTGGGTCGTCCTGGAGGTCTGGATCCCTGTCTCCCATGCCCGCCGTGGCAGCCGATCCTCCCCCATTCCGCAGACATGGCCAAACCATCCTAGTTGGGACCGCTCCATTTGGGTCTGCAGCGGATGGGATTTCAGGCCCTGACGGATCGTCCGGCCGCAGACCACGTCTCCTCCTGCCACCCCAACCACCCCCCTCAGACACCTCACCCCCGAGGCCCGGATCCGGCTCCCGTGGGCTGCAGTCACCGCCCACGACTCGCATCCATACGTCAAGACTGGGACACAGGCGGAGCGGCACACAGCCACCCTCGCTTTCCCACCAACCTCTCTCCCGCTGAGGAATCCACGATCTATGGCCCGAAAAAGTCTCCCAGCCGCTGCTTTTCGAGTGGCCAACTCTTCCCCCCCCCCCCCCCCCCCCCCTCGGTCCACAACAGCTCCGAGATATTTAAAGTGGTCGACCCGCTCCAGGACCCGCCCTCCCAACCCAATCCGATGCTTTCTTTCTTCTCGTGATATCACCATGGATTTTGCTCCAGAGCCGCCCATGACCATCCCTCTCCTCTCCAGCTCTTCTTTCCAGACTTGCAGGTTGGATTGGAGATGTGCCTCTGATTTAGCAATCAGGGCAACATCATCAGCAAATGCCAGCTCTGAAACACAGACCCGTCCCATCCTCCAGCACCCCACTGAACACCTTCCCGTTCTCTCCCCACATGCCCCGACGACATCGCCCATAAGGAGCATGAAGAGGCAAGGTGATAGGACATCACCCCGTCCCACACCAGCGGCGGTCCCGAACTCCCCTGACCCATGGTTTGCCGTCACATAATTTCTGCAAGACTTGTAGAAGCCCTGTATAGCATGAATCAGAGGTGCTGGAATATTCTTCCTTGCCAAACAGTCCCAAAGTTTGCCCCAGGGGACCCTGTCAAACGCCTTTTCCAGATCCATGAAACAAAGATGGATCTCACTCTTATACTCAAGGGCCTTTTCACTCAGCTGTCTGAGTGTGAAGATTAGGTCTTGAGTACTTCGGTTTGCTCGGAATCCGCACTGGACCTCATCCAATTGTGGCTCAGCTAGGCGTCGGAGTCTCTGCTCTAGGATTCTAGAGCAGATTTTACCAGGGACACTGAGAAGGGATATGCCTCTATGGTTTCCACATTGTCGATTGTCACCCTTTTTGAAAATTGGTGTTATGATGGCAATCTCCCAATCCTTTGGTATGGTCTTGTTGCACCATGCTGCCTGTAGGACCTTTAAGAGTAATAGATCGCCTGATGCTCCCATGTACTTAACCATTTCTGGTGTTATACCATCATGCCCTGCTGCTTTGCCCATCTTGATTTTCTCTAGTGCTGCCCTCAGTTCTTTTAGTTAACAATCTCCATAAATATCAACAACCATTTGTTTTAATTTAAGAATACACAAGGCTGTAGGAGCTTTCATTGCATTGGGATATAAATGGAGATCACAAGAAATCAGGTCCAACACTAAAATCAGAATTTTTTAAAATGTATATGTCAAGTCATTCCTGTGGTATGACTCTGAAACATGAAGAACAACGAAAAGCTACAGACTTCATAAATAGAAAGATTTAAGTAGTATGACAAGATCACCATTGTGGAACTGATGACAAGAACCAAATACTTGCACCAGGGGAACAAGAGATGAGAAGAAGACGCTGGTGATGGATAGGACACACAATGAGGAAACCTGTTGATAGCATTACAAGGCAGTCATAGTTCTGGAATTCCCAGGGTAAGACAGGTAGAGGAAGACCAAAGAATGCATGAAGAAGAGAACTGGAGACAGACATAAAGGGGATGAAGGAGACATGAAAAGACCTTGAGCTGATGGCACGTGACAGGAAGACTTGGCATAAGTTTGTTGAAGGTCAATGCTCCTTGGGGAGTTCAAAGGTGATGGATTTGTTTTAATTAGTAGTGTCTTGAACAGGGACTGCTTGTTATGCAATACTAACTGTGTTACATCCAGAATTTATATCCACATTCTATAGGGGTGATTTGTTAAGTGCTGTCATCTACTGAATTTATCCTCATCATCATTATCGTTTTTTGTGTGGCCTTTCATTCATTTTATATCCTTAATTTTTTTAATCTACCTCCAAAGATAAAATGTAGGGATAAAAAATAATGCGTAAGCTACTGGAAGACATGATCGCCCATGCCGCGGGTCACTACCCGCCATGAAAATTGACTTGTTAGACGTGAAGGCAAAACGTTTACCCTTGTAGACAGGATGAGAACGAAGATCAAAAAAGAAAAATATGACTGAACACGTGCTTGAAACTAGCAAGGCTAAAAAGACGCAATTGGTGGGGAAAGGAAAAAAATTCACGTCCCCAAGTTGACACAAGGTAAAGAAATCGACAAAAGGGACCTTAGCTATTATACGCAACAGTCATTTCTTGGACGCTTTTACGATACTTAGTCCTTTTATTTGAATTCAGCGGCAAACGCATTACAGAAGATGCTCGAACATATTTCAAAAAAACAACTAACCTTGAAAAGTAACTTTTTCTTAATAATAATGTTAGGAATATAAAACCTAGCTGGCCTGATGGCCCATCTTGAGCAGAGAAATAATATGCTTTCATTTATACAGACGGATAGATAATAATGAAGATATTGACAAAAGACTGTGTTGTTCATATCAGCGAACGACTGCATTGAAACAAAAACATGTCACTAATTTTCAAAAAATTGCGGCCTTGAGACTCAAGTGCTAAAATCTAGTTAGAATGAAAGAGAAGGGGCATTAGTGGAAAGTTGTGGCTAAAAATAACTCTAGAGGCAGAATTCGTGTAGGAAATGCATGTATAAACAAGGGTGTTTTTGTAAAAAAACGCAAGTAGAGACAGACGGACCAACAGACAATAATACATACTTGACTGAGGTATGACTGAATTGACTTTTGGTAGGAGGTTTGAATTTGAAAAGGGGGAAAGGCGGTGATTGGCCACAGATAAACATATTATCGGCGCTCAGACGCGCATTTTTGCCATTCATCATAAATTGTCCAGTAGTAGACACAGTAATTATTCAGTGGTGTAATTCCCAGAAGCTAATTGCAATATTTAGAGGGACGCCATACTAGAGCCAGCAGCTCAGCTGAGTTTTGCTAGCATATAACTGTGTTCTCTATTCATAATTCTGGTAAGACTGAAAGTATTTCTTTGTATATTTTAATATTGTTTAATGTTTCGAGTGATTTGATACTGCCATATCAAAATCTATCCCTTACAACAAGTAAGGATTCGCTCTAGATCCCCAGCCCCAGTTCAGGGTCTAGAGACAAATAAAATACATAAACGCCAGCAAGGATTATGAAGGGCGGATCAAGTGTTGAGATCAGTGGAACATATCACCTATCCTATTCAATGGCAGGAAGCTAATGAACATATTTCAGAATATGTAGTCTTGGGGAACTTATACTATGTGAAACCAACTTGGTAAGATGTGCTGTATGGTCAGAGAGATCTGACCCCGTCTATGTGGTGTTGTTGTGTGTGAGGTTGTGTGTAGAAATGGCTCAGGAGGTAGAGTTCTGACACATGACCCAATACTTTTATTTCAGAACTGTGAGTTTTTTATTTGGCACCAAAGTGGTGTCAAATGCTGTGTGGTAAAATACAAGTGTGGACCCGTGCAGTATAGTATTTTGGCAGAGCAGCCTTATATTGCCCCCAAGCACGGAGAGGTGGGGCCACCAGATTCCAGCACCAGAACTACTCAGTCAAAGATACGTGAGCGTCTGGCCTGCTGGATATTCACCAACTTAGTTTCTAACTACACACCAACTAGATTCCTATCAACTAGAACATACCATGTTGGGAAATAAACTTGTATTCCTCCCATCAGTAAATGGACAATGTTTGGTAGACATAGACTGGGAGTGATGAAGCCACCCCAACAGCACATCCATTAATCGGTCTCCCAGATAAATTACAAATATAAACAGTAGTAGTAATATTAACTAGTCTTGTAAAATTCATATGTACACACCTTTCATTTATTATGCCATATATTCATGCATTTTATTCATAATTTCAAAACCTTTCATATGTTCTGACCAAAATAAAACCTTGGTTCAGAACAAATAAACTTAAAGAAAATTTAATATCAAAATTTTAAACAGCTTGAGTTAGTTCAGTGTGTTATAAATTTTATTAATATTATTAGACTTATTAAATATCTGTGTGTGTGTTTGTATATACTAATACAACACCTTACATTCAGTACCCTAGATTTTTAACGTAGCCACATTCATTAGAAAAAAAAAAGATATGTGTGAGGTCGTAAGTGGTAGCAAGAAGGGCCTTCTGTAAATTCACAGCTACATTTATCTCAGGAGCCTTCACAGCTGACCTCATGCATCACACTAGGTAATATCACAACCATACAGTACCATCAAAATCCACTACATATATTGGGGTCTCTTGTCCAGGGATAATTAGCTAAACTTGTAATATTAGGATCTCCTGGTGGGAGAATTAAAATTAGGGGAACACATTATAAAAATTAAAAGTGTCCCTTAAAATTAAAAGTGAAATTAAAAGTTGGTGAATCTTCACAGCCAGTGGTAATTAATTAGTTAACTGGCTAATTAGAATTACTTTAGATTATAGTAATTAGAATTACTTTAGTGGTTGGAATTTTATCTTGCTCATTGCTAAATTGTCTAAAAAGTATGGCGGAGCTAGCTAAGTTCAGATCAGCTGCTGTGCTAACGGCGAAGGATATGGGAATGGATGGTCAGGGTTTAATTCAATATGTAACGGCTGAATGTGATAAGTATATTGAACGGGAAGAAAGAAGATTAGAAAAAGAGGCTGAAAGAAAATTAGAGTCTGAAAGATTAGCTGAAGAGAAGAGGCTACAAATTGAGGCTGAGACTAAGAGGCTGCAGATTGAGGCTGACAAAGAGGCTAAAGCATTAGAGGCAGAAGAAAAACGACAGCAAAGGGAGGCAGAAGATAAAAAGGCCGAAAGGGAGGCAGAAGATAAAAGATTGACTGCCGAAAGGGAGGCAGAAGATAGAAGGTTGCAAAGGGAGCACGAATTACGACTAAGGGAGCTGGAGCTACAAGGCCAGGCTCCTGAAAATGGTGCCAGCCCTTTTGCCTCAGATGCTACGCCCAGTCTGGGAGCCTCAACATCAGCTATGGGGTTTCATTTAGACCATTTTGTTGAAAAAGACGATGACATAGAGGGGTACCTCGGACGTTTTGAGTTATTAGCTACTACATATGGGTTAGAGAGAGAGAGAGGTGGAGTTTAAAGTTATCACAGGGACTGAGAGGTACTTCTTATGAAGTCTTCGCAAAAATGAACAGAGAAGACCAAGACAATTATGACATGTTAAAGCAGGCTTTGTTATTAAGGTACGAAAAAAAATGGTGAATTTTATCGTAAGAAATTTAGAAATGCCAAACTGTTGTCTGGGGAGACATACCACCAATTCTCTGCCAGACTGGAAACCTATTTGGAGAAATGGACTGCTCTGGGGAAGACCCAAGATCTTAAAGAGATGATCATGATTGAGCAATTGAGAGAGTCCATGGCTCCAGACATGAGAAAATTTCTCATTAAACAAGGTGCAGAGAGGTTGGGGGAGGTTTTAAATGTCGCTGAAAGGTATCAGGCAGCCCAGGCAGAGGTAAGTGGCTCTAAAAAGAAGCACATAGAAACTTTTAAAGCTCCACAGCCATTTAATAAATTTGAAAATAGAGAACAGGGTAATAAGGGCAGGACAAACTTTGAACGGCCAAGAAATGACTATCGAGACAGAAACTCACAGTTCAATGACCAAAAATCCAATGAAAGAAAACCGTTTAACCAAGGAAAAAGATGGTGTAAATGGTGCAAGAAAGATAACCATAACACCGAATTTTGTAGAAGGAAACCTTCAAACATTGCTGCAATGAAGTCGGGGACTCAAAGATTAAAGGTTAATCCTAATGGACAGCAGGAACCTTATCACCCCCCAGTTTGTGAGGATGTTATTTGTAATGGGGTCACCATAAGGTGCCTTTATGATACAGGTTTGGATTATGATTCAGTTGTGAAGTCTAGCCTAGTGGACCCAAGTCAGTATACCACAGAAACAGTGGAAATACAAGGGGCAACTAAGGACATACCACTCATGACACTTCCCATCGCAAGGATAACGGTGAAAACTCGCTATGTGGAAGGAGAAATCAGAGCAGCAGTGATAGATGAACCAATCTACCCTCTGATATTGGGGTGTAGATACGTCTTCTTGGGGAATCCCGAGAGACCTGTGATCATGGCGACAGTGCAGACCAGGTCACAGAAGAAGGAGGAAGAAGGTGAACCTATAAATGCTCATCCAGAGGAGATGAGGAAGGCGCAGGCTGAGGATAGGACACTCAAGCCATGTTTTAAAAAATTGCCCAAATGCCACACACCTCCGAGCAAGGGGGAATATTTTATGAAGAACAAACTATTATACAGGAAGGCCGGAACTGGAACAAATGGTCACAACCAGCTGGTTCTTCCCACTTCATATAGGGATAAAGTGATGGAACTCGGGCATGCGATTCCCTTCAGTGGTCACATGGGGATCAGCGCCACAGGACAGCGTATAGCTTGTCATTACTTCTGGCCAGGGATAACGGAGGATATAAAAAGATATGTCAAATCCTGTCCAGAATGTCAAAGGGTAGCTCCAAAGCATTGGACTGCTCCTGCAACTCTAGGGGAAATGCCCATAGTGGGAACACCTTTTGAGAGGGTTGCAGTGGATATTGTGGGACCTCTCACTCGGACCAAGAGGAGGAACAGTTACATCCTTACTCTGGTGGACACTTGTTCTATGTGGGGAGAGGCGGTAGCCCTGCCATCAATTGATTCAAAACATGTAGCAGAGGCACTACTTACAATATTCACCCGATTAGGATTCCCGCATCAAATCTTGACTGATAATGGCTCTCAGTTCAAGGGGAAACTAACGGAAGAAGTTTTTAAGCTATTTCAAGCCAGACACTTTCATTGTAGTCCGTACCATCCGCAAGGGAACGGCCAGGTAGAGAGGTTCAATGGGACTCTCATTTCTATCCTGAGAAAGCTGGCACACGAAAAAACCGGATCTGTGGGATCAATTCCTGCCCGCCGCATTGTTTGCGTATCGGGAGGTACCACATAGTTCAACCGGGATGGCTCCCGCAACTCTGCTATTTGGGAGGCCAATAAAAGGTCCATTAGAAGCGCTATTAAGGACCTGGACAGATGAGAAGGCGGAAGAGACTGTTACCTCATCTTATCAATACGTGAACGAACTGACCACTCGTCTGAAAGCTGGATGGAAACTGGCAAATGATAATTTGAAACAAGCCAGGAAGAAACATGCAGCATATTTTAATAGGAAGGCAAAGGACAGAGAACTAGCTGTGGGAGAGAAGGTGCTGCTTCTACTACCCGGCAGCCAGAATAAATTACAAATTGGATGGCAAGGTCCATATACGGTTCTAGAGAAGGTGTCTAGAACAAACTATAAAATTGACAAAAAGGGGAAGGAGAAAGTTTATCATGTAAACCTGTTAAAGAAGTATCTGGACAGACCACTCCAGGAAAGCACCCCCTTACTGACCTTGGCTATCGCAACTCAAATGCAAAAGGAACCACTCACCTCACATGAATACCCATTACATCCTTGTGAAACAGCAGCACAGGTAAAAGTCAGTAAGCACCTGACTAAAAACCAGAGGGAGAGAGTTCAACAGGTTCTGGAGGAACATACAGATGTATTAACAGATAAACCAGGCCATACAAATTTGCTACAGTATGACATGAAACTGGTAGACTCAAACCCAATCTGTATGAGAGCCTATTCTATTCCGTTCGCGAAGGAGAAGGCATTGAAGGAAGAAATAGATTATTTGTTGAAGGAGGGGATTATTTCACACAGTGAATCATCTTTTAGCTCCAGTGTCGTCTTGTTGAGGAAACCGTCTGGGGAACACCGACTGTGCATAGATTACAGGAAACTGAATGCTGTCACAGAAGGACAAGTGGATCCATTACCAGACACAAAACAGTTATTTGCCAGATTAAACAAGGCAAAATACTTTTCAAAGGTGGATCTTAGTAAAGGCTATTACCAGATTCCAGTGAAGCCTGAAGTGAGACCTTATTTAGCATTTAGCACATCAGAAGGACATTATGAATTCAACATGCTACCATTCGGACTGAAAAATGCTCCGAGTGTATTTTCAAGGATGATGCGTAAATTGTTGGATCCCCTGAATAACCCATGTATCACGAATTTCATGGATGATATTCTCGTCGCCACAGAGACATTTGAAGAACACATTGACGCTCTAAAAATGTTATTTAATAGGCTTAGGGAGGCGAACTTAACTGCTAGGCCAACAAAATGTTGTATTGGATGCAAAGAGTTGGAATTCTTGGGACACACTGTATATCAGGGTAACATGACCCCTGATCCCAAGAACTTGGAAAAACTGCAGAGAGCACCTAGACCACAAACAAAAAAGGACGTGCGATCATTCGTGTCGTTATGCGGATTTTATCAAAAATACATCAAAGATTTTAACTCTATTTGTGCTCCTCTGACTGATCTGACTCGCAAGGGACTTCCAGATAAAATTATTTGGACTGCGCAAAGTGAATTAGCGTTCCAAGAGTTAAAGGAAAAACTCACTAGCAAGCCTATTCTCAAACTGCCTGATTTGACACAGGACTTTGTTGTAAGAACAGATGCAAGTAATGTAGGACTCGGGGCGGCTTTGTTGCAAAGATCATCTTCACCTGATGGGGAACTGAACCCAGTCGCTTATGCAAGCCGCAAATTGAATAAGGCGGAACAAGGATATTCCACAAGCGAAAAAGAATGTTTAGCGTTAATCTGGGCAATAAAGAAGTTTCAAATCTATCTGTATGGTAGGACTTTTGTGGTCCAGACGGATCATCAGCCCCTCGTATTCTTATCTCAGGCTAAGCATGAAAACGCAAGATTGCTGAGGTGGTCTTTATTGCTTCAACCTTATCAGTTTAGTATCCAATATATCCCAGGCAAATTGAATGTCGGTGCAGATTTCCTCAGTCGGCACCCCTGTGATCAAAATTAGAGTAGTGGCAGGCGTGAGGAGTAATTTTATCTATGTGTATCACTGGTTTTGGAACTTGCCGTAGGCATGTTTTCAAGTGGGGAGATGTGTGATAAAATTAACCGTGATACAACGTTAAAATATCTCCAAAGATAAAATGTAGGGATAAAAAATAATGCGTAAGCTACTAGAAGACATGATCGCCCATGCCGCGGGTCACTACCCGCCATGAAAATTAACTTGTTAGACGTGAAGGCAAAACGTTTACCCTTGTAGACGGGATGAGAACGAAGATCAAAAAAGAAAAATATGACTGAACACGTGCTTGAAACTAGCAAGGCTAAAAAGACGCAATTGGTGGGGAAAGGAAAAAAATTCACGTCCCCAAGTTGACACAAGGTAAAGAAATCGACAAAAGGGACCTTAGCTATTATACGCAACAGTCATTTCTTGGACGCTTTTGCGATACTTAGTCCTTTTATTTGAATTCAGCGGCAAACGCATTACAGAAGATGCTCGAACATATTTCAAAAAAAAAAAAAAAAAAAACTAACCTTGAAAAGTAACTTTTTCTTAATAATAATGTTAGGAATATAAAACCTAGCTGGCCTGATGGCCCATCTTGAGCAGAGAAATAATATGCTTTCATTTATACAGACGGATAGATAATAATGAAGATATTGACAAAAGACTGTGTTGTTCATATCAGCGAACGACTGCATTGAAACAAAAACATGTCACTAATTTTCAAAAAATTGCGGCCTTGAGACTCAAGTGCTAAAATCTAGTTAGAATGAAAGAGAAGGGGCATTAGTGGAAAGTTGTGGCTAAAAATAACTCTAGAGGCAGAATTCGTGTAGGAAATGCATGTATAAACAAGGGTGTTTTTGTAAAAAAAACGCAAGTAGAGACAGACGGACCAACAGACAATAATACATACTTGACTGAGGTATGACTGAATTGACTTTTGGTAGGAGGTTTGAATTTGAAAAGGGGGAAAGGCGGTGATTGGCCACAGATAAACATATTATCGGCGCTCAGACGCGCATTTTTGCCATTCATCATAAATTGTCCAGTAGTAGACACAGTAATTATTCAGTGGTGTAATTCCCAGAAGCTAATTGCAATATTTAGAGGGACGCCATACTAGAGCCAGCAGCTCAGCTGAGTTTTGCTAGCATATAACTGTGTTCTCTATTCATAATTCTGGTAAGACTGAAAGTATTTCTTTGTATATTTTAATATTGTTTAATGTTTCGAGTGATTTGATACTGCCATATCAAAATCTATCCCTTACAACAAGTAAGGATTCGCTCTAGATCCCCAGCCCCAGTTCAGGGTCTAGAGACAAATAAAATACATAAACGCCAGCAAGGATTATGAAGGGCGGATCAAGTGTTGAGATCAGTGGAACATATCACCTATCCTATTCAATGGCAGGAAGCTAATGAACATATTTCAGAATATGTAGTCTTGGGGAACTTATACTATGTGAAACCAACTTGGTAAGATGTGCTGTATGGTCAGAGAGATCTGACCCCGTCTATGTGGTGTTGTTGTGTGTAGAGTTGTGTGCAGTAAATGGCTCAGGAGGTAGAATTCTGACACATGACCAATACTTTTATTTCAGAACTGTGAGTTTTTTTTATTTGGCACCAAAGTGGTGTCAAATGCTGTGTGGTAAAATACAAGTGTGGACCCGTGCAGTATAGTATTTTGGCAGAGCAGCCTTATATTGCCCCCAAGCACGGAGAGGTGGGGCCACCAGATTCCAGCACCAGAACTACTCAGTCAAAGATACGTGAGCGTCTGGCCTGCTGGATATTCACCAACTTAGTTTCTAACTACACACCAACTAGATTCCTATCAACTAGAACATACCATGTTGGGAAATAAACTTGTATTCCTCCCATCAGTAAATGGACAACGTTTGGTAGGCATAGACTGGGAGTGATGAAGTCACCCCAACAGCACATCCATTAATCGTTCTCCCAGATAAATTACAAATATAAACAGTAGTAATATTAACTAGTCTTGTAAAATTCATATGTACACACCTTTCATTTATTATGCCATATATTCATGCATTTTATTCATAATTTCAAAACCTTTCATATGTTCTGACCAAAATAAAACCTTGGTTCAGAACAAATAAACTTAAAGAAAATTTAATATCAAAATTTTAAACAGCTTGAGTTAGTTCAGTGTGTTATAAATTTTATTAATATTATTAGACTTATTAAATATCTGTGTGTGTGTTTGTATATACTAATACAACACCTTACATTCAGTACCCTAGATTTTTAACGTAGTCACATTCATTAGAAAAAAAGATATATGTGAGGTCGTAAGTGGTAGCAAGAAGGGTCTTCTGTAAATTCACAGCTACATTTATCTCAGGAGCCTTCACAGCTGACCTCATGCATCACACTAGGTAATATCACAACCATACAGTACCATCAAATCCACTACACTCTTTATCACTCTTTTTTATGTCTCCATTTGTCTTCTCCATGTGTTTTTCTCTCTACCTCTCTTACGCTGGGTGTTCCAGAACAAAGACTGCCTTGTAATGATGTCAACAGGTTTTCTCATTGTGTGTACTGTTGGTCACCAGTGTCTTCTTCGCATCTCCTATTCTACTGGCACCTGTTTGTTCTTGTCATCAGTTCCACAGTGTAATGACATGTAAAATGTGTCATACCACAAACGTTTGTGCTCATGTGATCTTGTCATGCCATTTCAATCCTTCTATTCTATGCAAGCGCCCATTTATGTAAGTCTGTGATCTTGGATGTTGGTTTTTGTTGTAAATGGTGTCAGTGTTTTTGGAGAAAAAAAAAAAAAAAAGATGTATTCTTTGGTTATAACGGAACCTGCAGCAATTCAAAATATAAATGTGATCTTTAACATCATGCTTCTGCAGGTTGAGATTGACTGGGCCAATATCAACAGCAAGATTGAGATGGAGTACCAGAAGGAGAGGGAAAGACCATCTGGTGGAGGGAATGGTACCACAGTAGTCAGTGGTAGTGGTCGCGGTGCTGTAATTAAACCATGAAATCTCTTGCCTCTGAGTAAAAACATAGTATATTTTGCAAAGATCCGTCCATTTTTAAATACCATATTTTGTTCATTTCGTTATTCGATAACCACAAGAAAGCCTTAATATTCAAAAACTGGGATGTACATTTTCTTTATATATCTGATAATGAAGTTAAACTGCGTAATCTAGATTATTTGGTTACGGAAATTTAGTATTATTTTGTACACTCATTGTAGCCATAAAAGAAATTCATCAGCAAAGATATCATACAAAGGAGCTGTGTTTTCCTGAGCTGTTTGTAATGGTTTTCATTCATATGTGAACTGGACAATACTTGTAACATCATTTACATGGTCCATATATTGCATTAGAGTATGATGTACTGAAACTGTTGGGTGCAAAACGACAGTCAAGAACAAGAGCACTTAAAATGCTCGGTGAAACCAGGGAAAGGGCGTTGTGTTGGCTGTGCAGCAACCGCAACGGGATAAGGAATTCAGGACAATAATTTATATACAACATAATTGTTACTTTCACAATTGCCTCAAGCTGGCAGTATGGATAAAACCATGAGTGAAGTTGAAAGTTGCAACCAAGGTGGAGTGGGTTTAGTTCCCAGCGCAGGTGGGGGAAAAGGTAACTTGAGGCTGACACTTGGAGTCATGACTTAAGTAGACCCATGGCCCCCCTTTCCTTAGAGCGTATAGGAAATAACAGGGCCAAAACTCTTGTCTGATGAGAGGGAGGGGGACTTCTGGTGCTGAGATAGCCTCTTGTTGTAAGCTCTGTATTGAGTTTCGTATCATCATAAGATGTATAACCTTTAATCCACAAAGTTCAAGTGCATTTTTGTTTAATCATTTACATCTAGGGTTAATAATAAATTCATTAACAAAATGTGGCTTTTGACCCAGTTTGTAATCAGTATTTTAGACTTCTCTAGAAAGTCATTATCTGGACTAAAAGTGGACACACCAAATGAATATAAAGGAAGCACAAACAAAATATAATTTAATTTCTGTTAATCTATGCTAAGTCCCAGGAACATGCCAAAAAAGTGATTAAAACTCACTGCAGTTTTAAATTTCAATTTAGTTAATTCTGTTTTTCAAGATGATTTTCTTTTTTGTCTGCATACATTTGTCCCATTATTTATCATTGAAATTCATTCACTGAATGGCTAATGTGTGTCACATAATACCCATTGCTATTTATAGTTACAATGTTACATACTTTCATTGTGAGAAAGCTACCTTGGAAATGTGTAGAACCACTGTAGGACAAAGATAACAGACAAATGTATGTATGTGTGTATATATATTAAAAAGACCCCTTTGTCTGACACGTTGGTACTTATTTTAGAAGTTCTCCTGTCATGTGCCATCCACTCAGTTGCTGTGCCTGTCTTCTTTTTATATATCTGTCTCTAATTCTCTTTTTTGTGTTTTTAAAAAGCTACAGACTTTCATAAATGGATGCTTGCATAGGATAGAAGGATTGAAATGGTATGACAAGATGACTAATGTGGAATTAATGACAAGAACTAGACAAGCGCAAGTGTGACAAGAAATGCGAAGGTGACGCAGGAGATGGATAGGACACGCTTTGAGAAAACCTGTTGACAGCATTACCTGACAGTCAAGGGTAAGAGAGGTAGAGAAAGACCAAAGAATACATGGAAAAGAAAAAGATCTTGAGCCGACAGGAAGACATGGCATAAGTTTGTGCAAGGCCTATGCTCCTTGGGGAGATCAAAGGTGATAGAAGAAGAAGAATATGTATTTCATTTACCTATAGAATTTCAGAACAAATACTGCATTGTAATGCTGTCATTTGCTGTCCTCAGTGTGTGACCTATCCAGTACCATGTCTTTTCTTTATCTCTTGTTCCACTGATGTTCATCTGATTCTTTGCATCATTTGGTGATCTTGTCATACTTTTTAAACTTTATATTCTGCGCCAACACCCATAGACGAAAGTCTAGTTGATTGGTAGAACTGCCTTGACATTTAAGTTGAAAATTCGTATATTTTGTGGGAGTTCATTTCTGCTGATTTCCATATATTTCTCGAATGTGATGAAAACTGCTTGCCTTTTGTATTCTTGTCTATGATATCATACTCTCTTTGTCTGTGTTGCTGCCATGATACATGTATCAGTCTACATCTTGTAGTGATGTTTCTTTACGATCAGTCTACCTATCAATTGCTGCATTTATTATCAATGTTTGTCTTTTCTCTATAAATTTTCAGACCTAACAAATGTTCCCTCTCATCCAGTATTAGTTTTGCATCTGGTTTCAATTATGGTGTAGAAGTGCAAAGACATTGACAAAATCAAGATCATCAAGCTCTTTTGACAAAAATCCACTGAATTCCATTTCTGGTGATTGATATTGTTTTTCATAATCCAGTCCACAGCCAATAAAAAGGGAAATAATGACAAGGGTGATCCCTGCCACACTTCAGCTCAAATCTCAAAAGAGTTCTATGGGTTGACTTTTCATGACAAACTCTGCACATCAGTTTCATTTACTTATTACCTAATAATTGCTATGTTCATTTATTTATGGTTAACCTCTCATTGAGCAATGCGATTTTGAAAAGCTGGCCATTAGAAACAAATCTATTTTTTAATTTCATGATTTAATACAAGTCTGTAATCCTGTTATCCGAAAACCTAAATGTTCTGAAAATTGAAAGTTTTTTTGGGCGATCTTCGGCTACTATTTTATCAATATTGGGTGACTTTGAAAGATTTTTAGCACATTTTGGGTGATTTTTGAACACATTTTGGGTGACCTTTTTAACAAGTTTGGTGTCACACCTGGAAATGGGAACAAATCTGGTTTTGGAAACAAAGCTCAGACTCATTTATAATCACAAAAATGAAATTTGTGAAGTGTAAAATAAGGTGTGATGGAACCTGTCTGTGATATTTATTGAGCTTCATCATTCCGTTCATAATGGTTTACATATTTTTTTTAAATGTCTTCAATAGAATGTTTAGATTATTCATTTTAATTTGTCCTCCAAACTGCTGAGATCGGTCCAATGGGCACCTAGATTTATGGTGAGCTGATCTCAGCAGCTTGATGGCTAGTTACAGTTAATCATCATTTTCCTTTTGCGTTGCTTACAGAGCATGGAGCCACCACTGTAGCTGGTCCCCTTGCAGGAAGTCTGCACCAGGCATTCACACACGGTCTTGCAGCAGTGGTTTCTATGGCAATTAGTTTTACATGATGAGGTTGTCTGCCCCCCCCCCCCCCCCCATAGAGCTCATATTAATTGTCTTGCACCTGAGGGTGCAGTAGTCCTGTTCTTTCTTTGTCTCTTCAGAAACCCCCGGGACAAGTTGACCTTCACACGATGCTGCTCTATTTCGCCACATTATACCGTTCTTCAAACTGAAATAAAAATGATGTGTTTCCAGCACACAAAGCAGGAAGAAAAGATTATTATTTTGTTAATTCAAAGCTATTGTTTTAACATGATTGTTTTTCTCTGCTCCTTATTTATCAACGTGAGTCAGCAGAACCCCTTCATTTTTTTTTTCTTTGAAATTCATAACATAGGAGTGGTATTAATTTGATATATTAATGCAAGAAAGTGATGTTGGGAGTTCGTCTTCTGTGTTTCTTTCTTACTAAAGGATATTTCATACCATGAGTCATGAAAGTAAAATTTAAAAACAAAAAAGGAAGTTTTATCACTGTTTCTTCCCTGCTATCTCTTATCGTTTCATCAGAACAACTTGTGCCAGATGTATCTTACTCCTGTATAGGAAGCTCATTCTATTTTCTTACTACTTGCAAAAAGAATTACCAATATATTATAAGTGGTTATTACTTTGTCATACATTTGAACCAACACTTAATTTTTCTCAGCGACTAAAATTTTATGTGCGGCATATTTGAGTAAGACAAAGAAATAATAGGACTATCACTCCCTCAGGCTACTAAGAAAAAAGTGTGCATTGGGCCGGCATCCACACCATATAAAACAGATTGTTACAGAACCCACAGCTGCAAGAGCTTGTGGATACATAAGTGTAGGCTTCCCACAAGGAGGGGACCAGGTGCATTGATGGCTGTATGTTTTGTAAGGAGCGAACAAGAAATGATCATGCTAAGGTAGCTGGAAAAATACGTGGTGGACATAGCGAGTTTTAAAATTATAAATGCAGCAATAAAAATTATACTTCTACTACGAGTCTAGTTAGTCAAAAGTAGACATCGGTTATTTACTGTAGCATATTGATAAAATACCCAGTTTACATATTTCTGGAATTAGGTATTGGATTTTGTGATGGTGTGCATGTGAGGTTAGTTAATGATCTTAGATTCAAAAACATATGACATTTTATCAATTACTTTAGCATATTTATTATGTGACCTGTTTATATTAATTTTTTGAATTTGTTGTTGAATTTTGTGATGGTGTGTTTGTGAAGTCTATTACGATCTTACTGTTTTATATACTGTTTAGTGATTTTATTTTTCACGCTTTTAAAAATATTGTTTTAATAATGTTTAGGATTTACACTTTTTAATGATTTAACGTAATTTGTTTTGTATTGACTTGTGCATGGCACAAGGAAAAAAAAACTGGACTCGATCTGTAGTCAAAATAAACTATTGTTGTTAAATGACCTCAAGTGTAGATTACAACAAGGGCAATTATATGGTCACTCTATATTATTTTAATTGCTATTTTGTTATTTCTTCACTCCTATACAACAAATTTATATGATACAAACATCAAAACGTGGAGAATTAACTCCCATTTTATTACATAAAATGTGTTTTTACATTAACATTACAGCTGAGCGTGAGCTGCGGTCTCTTCAACACATGACTTATAAAGGGCAGCAACTTTTGCTGTCTCTAGTAACATCAGTTTATTGGCCCGAATATAATACAGTCTCGCATATAATACAACCTATAAGTTTTTAAGGTGTTCTACATGAAAAATAAAAGGTTTCATTTCTTTTGGATGTATTCGCAAACAAGTCTATCAATGTTTTGAAATTTCCCAGTCTTGAGCCCTCTGAATGCTTTTCGCCAAAGTCTTATACCATATTTGCCTCGATAACACCAAACTGGTTAGCAGCCTGCGGTTTTTTGTTTGTTGCACTTTGCATATTGATCTTAATTTAAAATTCATATCAAAGCTTCTTCTCATTCCCATGTTTACTTGAGACACAGAGGAAGCCCCCTTTTCAACACTATCACTCACTTGCGGATCTACCATGGATACCGTATTTTTTTTAAATATCAGTAATAAAGCACAGATTCTGCTACCAATTAACACTGATCTACTGAATTACCAGTTCAGTGATTATGATGGGTGCAGATCCTTACTCTCTTGCTTCGTTTTGACCTTGAGTTTATTATTAGATGCGCACAGTGATTCCCGCCTGTGCCGTCTAGTACAGTTCCAGCATGCTACAAAATATACCTCTGTAGGAATCTGCAGGTTTTTTTTTTTCGCAGTGAAAAATGTTAGACTGGGCATATAATACACAGTTTTCAGGACATTGTTTAGGAAAAAACATCCCACTTTATTTGGGCCAATACAGTATTTTACATATTCCAAGGGAGAAAACAGATAAAACTTGATTAGTCAAATGGCAGTTATTGCTTCTTTTTTGACATTCATCATCTTAGTACTTCTTTATTTCATCTTCATTTCATATAAATTAGGCTGCATCAGTGTATAATTTATTGAAACTGTTGGGGTTGAGGGGACAGTCGAGAACAAGGGCATTGAAGAGGCTTAGTGAAACTGCTGAAAAGGCATCATGCTGGCTGTGGAACAACCGCAATGGGCTATGGAAATCTTGACAGTAAACGCTGCTGTACAGAAAACACTAGGAATTTTTCTAAGTCCACAATACGTTGAGTTTTTTGGTGTACTGGTGAAAGGGTTGTGACTGACAGGCAACAGGCTGCGTATATTTTAAGAGGTGTTGGGCACAGAATTTCAGTTGCTAGCGCGCAGTGGCTAGCCTCGTTGGCTTCGCGCAGGTGTGTCAGTGTCTGTCCCTAGTCGTGGTGAGCGACGGAACGAACGGAATAATTGGCCTTCACGGTTGACGGAGTTGTGGATTTTAAAGTTGCTACCAAAGTGAAATGGGTTCATTCTCGATACAAGACAACAGGAGGCTGAGACACTTGGGAGTCATGACCCAAGTGGGCCCGCCCCCCCTTAGAGTGTAAAGGAGTATACAGGGCCGAAACACTTGTTCGACGGGGGGACTACTTCTGATGATCAGATTACCTCCTGTTGTATCGCTCTGTAATAGAGTTTCCTATCATCTCCACTTTTGCCAAAATTGACATGAGGTCATAAATCAACATCATATAGTGTAATTTATCATCCCACACAATATATTCCATTTAAAAGTTTTGAACATCATGTAGAATTTCACATTTTTAATGTGATATATCCTTTTTAACTAGTAATCCAAAAACTTTGACCACTTTTTTCTCACAACAAGCTAAAGTGGACATGGAATAAAGCAGTACTTAGGCGACAATTTGTTTCATGTATATCCAATAGCTACAAGTGAGGATATAACAATTTCAAAATAGGGAGAAACTTTTTCAATCACCTTGTGTTATCATTGTTGTGAGAAGTTGCTTGCCCTGCCCTTCATTCTAAGCATTGATTGTCCATGAGGGACAACTGACATAATGTAAGGATTGCAGCAACGATGACATCCCTCACGTCAAACTGTGGATGTGTACCTGGTTTTTCTAGTTACCTATTTGAGTTGAACAAAGTGTTTGCATGTTGACTCAGAGTGATCCATGAGGAATTTTTGGCCTCGAAAGATGATTAAGAATGTTTATGGCTTAAAGTTTCTACAGTTACTTGGTTTTTCCAGCTACCCTCTTGAGCTGACCACAGTTTATGCATGTTGACTGAGAGTGATCCAAAAGGAATTTTAGGGCCTCAAAAGGATTAAGAGTTTTTGAAGTTTTTATTATCTTAAAGTTTCTGTCGAATGTGGTTGCTGGTCTCATGCTCCAATACATAAGGCAAAATAAGCTTTTTCCACTGGATTAGGAAATGTATGGAGATCAAAAGAAATCAAGTCCAACACAAAAATCAGAATCTTCAGCTGAGATGTTGGCAGTCTTATTGTATGGCTGTGAAACAAGGAGAACAGCAAAAAAACCAAAACCCAACAAGTTGGATGTCCACAAATGGGTGCTTGCGTTCGATAGAATGATTGAAATGGTGCAACAAGATCACCATTATGAACTGAAGAAAAAGAACCAGAGAAGTGCCAGTGGAACAAAAGATGAGAAGATGCTGGCTTTTGGATAGGACACACACTGAGGAAACCTTTTAATAGCATTACAAGGCAATCCTTGTTCTGGAATCCCCAGGGTAAGAGAGGTGAGGGAGACCAAAAAACATGGAGAAGAGAACTAGAGACAAAGAATGAGGAAGACCTAGAACTGATGGCAAGAGACCGCAGGATTTAGATGAAGGCTAATGCTCCTTAGGGAATTTGAAGAGCAGTGAAGATCATGATAGATGTTTCTCTGAGGTTACGCGTCTTAGTCATAATTTATCACTGCCTTTTAAAAGTCCTTATTACGTTCTGCTTGAGCATTTGGAAAATAACATGAAAACTAACAAGTAATTTTGGATAACATAAGAAACACACATGACATTTGAGTGATTTGTAAAAATCCATAACAAATTTTTATTACACAGAAAAAAGAAAAACAAAAGTGATGGTTGGAAAGAAAGTACAGTTATATGTTTTCATGATACATAAATGACATGCACCATTTACACAGACTTGGTGTACTAGGACCACGTTTATTTAAAAAAAAAAAAAAAAAAAATTCAAAACAGTAACAGTGTGTGTTTGGCTGTTCTTTTAACTTAATGTAAGATGACATGACATTTGAGCAGAAGTCTAAAAGAAATGTTCTTAGTGGAGTTTGGATGCAATTCTTCTGGTTGCCAGGAGCTTTATTGATTTGAAACCTAGTTCGTGTTTGGTTTTGCTAGGTTTTTTTTCTTTGTCCAAGTTTTCTTCTTAATATGTGCATTTGTGTGTTTGTAATTCAGTTAATGTACACAAAGGTTACAGTCATCACTTTTGATCACCTCTGCTCATATTCTAAACTTTCAGTCAAAAACATACATTATGATTTTAACGCGATGAGATGGAGTGAAACACCACCTTAGTAATATTGTGGACATTTCAGTCCCTTGACTATGAATTACTTCCCTTCTGTCCCAAACACATCTGTCATGGCTTATGAAAAAATGCACGATGGGTGTAAAGTTTATTTGGTAGTCTCACCTCAGACTGTTGTAGTTCTCATCAACAATATTTTTTGAAAGATTCTGGGGATGTTTTAACATGATTGAGAAACATAACATGGCAATTTTTTTTCAAATTTAATTTAATCAAAATAATAATAATAATAAAGGCATTTTGTTCATATTAAATGTCTCAGGTCTTTTGGGCGGGGGGACAAAAGCAGGAGGTGGGGAGTGGGTGTTGTTATCACTTCTCTAGACTGAAAGTGTTTGAAATATGGATGGAGTCAAAATATCATTTTCCAACATTTCAAACAAAAATTTAAAGAAGAAAAACAATGGTGATTAATTTTTGGCCGATGACTTGTAAAATGGAGTGTAATATCCTGAGATGTATCAGTTTCTCATCGCCGTGTTTTGACTAAGTGAATGTTAAAGATTTCTCGCTTGACTATAGTCGTTATTGAAAACAAAAGATCATTAATGTAAGAACAAATAGTATACTTTGTATGGGTTCAGGGATGATGAATAAACATTTAAAATTAAACAAACAACTAAGAAAAGTATATGAAGTTTGACCAATGGTTTCCATTAGCCTCAGCACCATTTTGAAAAAGGGTAGTTTGTTTAATTTTTTTAATAAAAAATTCAATATTAGTTGTGTAATTATGACAAGATTGTTTTTTTTCTTAGCTGCGTGCAAATAAATATAAAAAAATAAACGAAGAAAAAACGAGAAGCGGTTCAAAAATAGCAAGCGTTGGCATATTCAGAAAGCCTGAATTAAAAAAATGGGGCGGGGAATGAAATTGATGATGTAAGCAGCAGGGATAAAAGCTAGTGAAGGGGCCTTTTGTGTGTGTGTGTGTGGGGGGGGGGGGGGGGGGGGTGATGACAAAAAATTGGATTTGGTGTTTTACTAATTCTATTACCAATTAGTTATTTGACCATTTACACATTTTGTCACTTATAGAAATTTGACTACTTCTTACTAATTCTGTCACTGATCAGATATTTGACTTCTTCTTACTAATAGTCACTGATCAGATATTTGACTACTTCTTACTAATTCTGTCACTGATCAATATATTTGACTTCTTCTTACTAATAGTCACTGATCAGATATTTGACTACATCTTACTAATTCTGTCACTGATCAGATATTTGACTCCTTCTTATGAATTCTGTCACTGATCAGATATTTGACTCCTTCTTACTAATAGTCACTGATCAAATATTTGACTACTTCTTACTAACTGTCACTGATCAAATGTTTGACTATTTCTTACTAATTCTGTCACTGATCAAATATTTGGCCTTTTCTTACTAATTCTGTCACTGATCAAATATTTGACCTTTTCTTACTAATTCTGTTACTGATAAAATATTTGACAATTTCTAACAGTTTGATGAAATATTTGATCCTTTCTTACAGATTCTGTCACTGATCAAATATTTAACCTTGTCTTACAGATTCTGTTCTGTCAGGATTGAGTTATTTTACCTCATCTATAATTTGTTAGTATTTTGCTACAGAATTTATCAGGAAACTAGAGTAATGAGGCACCCAGTTAAACTATGGAAGGGCAGAAGGAATTCTGTTTACTCGTGTATATAAAATGTCCAATTATATCTTTTTTTCTTTCTTTCTAGATTTAATATCTTTTTGAAAAATAGCATGCTATTTGTTATTTGCAAAGCCATGTTTATATTTGGTTTTTTATCCATAGAAATAAAATTATTAACTTTCCTTCCACCCATCCCAGGAAATTAGTCTAAAATGTCTTGAGGGGGTTCTCTGAATAGACAAAGAAAGAATATGCCTATTGCTCCTTCAGGCAATGTCGTACAAGGCGACCAATGAGGTTGTGTACATGGGATTGGGAAGCTCATCATGTAAAACAAATAACTTCACAAACCACTGCTGCAAGAAAATATGAATGCTTTGTGCAGGCTTCCTGCAAGAGGGCCAGCTACAAAGGTGGCTTCATGTTCTATAGGGAGCAAAAGAAACGAATGAATGATTTATAATACGTTAAGAGAATTGGACTTGTTACATTCCAAACACTGTCCTTAAGCTTCGCAGGCAATATATGGGTGGGCAACTGGACTTCTTTTTACATATAATGAAAAGTTTGACAGTCTTTTTATCATGCCTTGAGACTAGATGTTATTTAGTGAAAGAGTGATATATTGCGTGAATTATTATTATGTTTTTTATATTTGCAAAATAAGCTAAAACGCATATCCTCAGAGTAATAACAGTGTGTGCCATCTTTAGTATTTAATAATTACATCAAATACAGTAATGACTCCTTCACTTTAACATTGTATGGCACTAGGTAAGTTCTTGATTTATTTTAATGGCATTTTTTGTGATACAAATACACATATACATCAACATTTTCAGGACTACTGCATTTCTGTCAGATTTTGCCAGGACAAATAGATTTTAATCACTTGGAGAATGCACAGCGCACTAGACAGTAGGGAAGAAAGAAAACACTAGGCTGAATGCCCAGCATGTATCTTTCTTAACTCTTAAACAGCGAGAGGCCAGTATTGAGGATCGATTTTCCCTGGTGCTCATGACAGGAGGCCAGTTTTTTTGGGTCAGTATATTTAAACTACATTTATGTTTTATTGTGCCCTAATTTGTTTTTATTAATTCTCATTCTGTTTCCTTTACAACAATGTATAACATTACCAAACTTTTGTTAAACTTTGGAAAGAGCCGACTTTAACACTGTATGAAAACTCAAAGCAAGAGAAAATGCCTTGCCTCTAACATCCTTTAAGACAGGGTTTCTTTACCTGTAGTCTACGGGCGCCTTGGTGTCCATGAATGGGCTCCAGGGAGTCTGTGTATGTAACTAAAACTTGAAATGCAACGTTTATTATGCTGTTACATACATTTTTTCCCCATAGTCCTCATTGGACAATCAAGTGGGTCCATGGCACAAAAAAGGTTAAGAAACCCTGCTTTAAGTGTTAACTCTTTGACTTCGTTAGACGTTCATAGACATCCAGATTTTTTGACTATATCATGAAAAAGATGTATTGGTATGTCTTAGATATGCTTTTGGTGTCTGCAGAACAGCAGCCATAATTACAAAGTGGCACCACAGGAGTTAATTAGACTAGACTTCTATGTACCTGTATGTGGACCAGAGTGTGACCTGACCTGATTATGGATAGGCCAGCGTTGACCTACAGTTATTTGCATTGTGTGGTTAGCCATGCTGTAGTGTGTAATATGCTTGTTGTTTTTAGTATTGTATATGTTTTTAATGACTTAAGGAGACATGAAAAAAAATTTCCAGCATCAGTGAATTACCGTTAATGACAAAGGACTACTCATTGTAACAGATAGATATGAGGGCATGTATGTTCTTGAAAATGTTTATAATCAGCTGTTTTCCACATATGACAAGAGAAACGAATAAACGTTTACAAGGGCTATCTGTACTATCTGGACTGTTCTTGTAGCAACGGTATAAGGATATTATAGGCCTGATGCTTTAAATATGTCGTGCATTGACTGCAAAACAGTAAAATGATAATGCACAATTGCTATGCACGTGATTGAACTGTTGCCCTGTGTAGTTCTTGAGGATCTCTGAAGAGGCGAAGAAAGAATAGAAGTACTGCACCCTGGGATATGTCTCACAAGGCAACTGGTATGAGGGTATGTGCATGGGGCTGGCAACTCTTTAGGTACAACAAATTACCAACTTACTACAATGGTTGCTCCATGCTCCATAAGGAGCACAAAAGAAAAGGATGATGATTCAACTGTCAGTGTTGAATGAATACATTTACAGCTGTTGTGTAAAAAGGCAAATCCAAATGTCAGTGTTGAATGAATACATTTACAGCTGTTGTGTAAAAAGGCAAGTCCAAATGTCAGTGTTGAATGAATACATTTACAGCTGTTGTGTAAAAAGGCAAGTCCAAATGAAACTGGATGTCTAAAATGTCAGTTGGAGGTCATAAACAGTTTGATAATTGCCAAGAAAGCTGACCTTGCAGATGTACCTAAAGGTGAGCATATGACATGTGATTGAATGTCACATTTTGACAAGTACTCCAGCGGAAGAAAAGTTGATGCTGTTGCCAACAAAAGTGCTATAAGAGTGGCAAATGCTGAGAAAGGAGAAATCACAATTAATGTGTTATGTCCAGAGTAATGCTGTCAGCCGAATGATATGAAACAGAAATACTGGGATATATTAAAGTAGTGATATTACATTTTTATGCTTATGTGCAACAAAATGCAAGTAATGTGACGTGAAAGTAAAACACTATTTTATTTTTTAAAATGTTTGTTCTAAACAAAAGTGGCAGTACAGATGTGTATGAAATTAATAGTACTTCATTTTTATATCTGTATAGAAAAGTGTAAATGCAGAGAGGTGTACAAAGTAGTACTTTTATATTTTAAAAATATTTATGTACTGCAGCACAAAAGTACGTAGAGGTTTGGTTTTAAAGATCATCTTCATTGCACATGCACACAGACAACATCATTAGTGCTACAATCTTCTCCCTTAGATCACACAAGGAGGATCTCAGCACAGTGCATAAACTCTAGCACCAGCGAGGATCCCAATGTGTGTATATAGGAATCACACATTCTATAAATATTTTTGTTTCCTAATTTTAAATTTTGCCAGGGCAGTGGCCATATGGCCTACTCTTTACGATTTCCAACTGCCGAGGGATTTTTAACGTGCGCAACTTGCACACGGGACCTCCTATTTTTTCGCCCTTATCCAAAAAGGCTAGGCATCCGATCAGGGGAAGTATGACATTATTAGGACCCACTAGTTCTGAAAAAAATTTCCATCAAATATATTCCCTGTACTGGGAACTGAACCTGGTACCTTTAAAATTAGAGGCAAACACCATACCTCTTAGCCACTCACACCCCCATACATGAAACTTAAAGGTTGAAAATAGCAATGTTAAAATGTTATGTTTATGTGCTAAAACTCTGAAGAACAAGGGCGTGTTAAAGTAGTAATATTACCAATATCTGTTCGTGCATTACAAAGTGGAAGTACAGAGAAGTGTAAACCCAATAAAACTACATTTTTATATTTATGTGCTAGAAGGTGAAAATATGTGGGTGCTTGAAAGTAGGAAGGCTACATTTTTATTTTAATGTTTTACAGAGTCGAGGTAAAAAGTTTTAAAAGTAGTAATATTAAATGTTTATGTGCTAGAAAGTGGAATCATAGAAATGCATGAAAGAAGTAATATTACAGTTTTATTGGAGTACTAGGACTTTTGAAATGTCATAATGCCTTTTCACTACAAAGTGGAATTACAGAGAAATGTGAAAGTAGTACTGTATTACAATTTTATGATTGTGTACTACAAAGTCAGTGGTAGCAATCTGTAAGGATTTATGAAAGTAGTAACACAACATTTGATATGATACAAAACAGACGTACTGAAACGTGAAGTAGCTCATTTTTTGATGGCTTTAATTAAGTTGTTTCTTGTGACAGTCCAGCGACACATGTAGGTCAAGCTTGGGGTAAGGGGCTGCAAATTCAGGTGCCCCAGAATATGTTGAGGAGCCTGGGTAGGACAGAAACTGAACAAGATGTAAGTTTAGGGTGCAGCATAACCTGACAGTCCCACTGGCTATTCTAACTCTTGGCATCCCTGTACATTAGTATTTTTATTTTCTCAGACATAAAATAAATTGGAGCAGGTAATACATTCATGGGAAAAGTGGCCCCTCCCCAAAGGGGTAAGGCATGGCAGTATTTTCCTGTTTCTTTTATTGTTCGAATCTCCTGCGTGCTTAGTATTTCTAATTCTTTTAAGTTTTCCGTCTTCTAAGTGCTTATAATCAGTTTGCCCTATTGACAGTGTATTGCCTTTTTGTGTACACAAACCACATTTACAATGCTCTTATTACTAATTATATGTAGTAAGACTTGCATCTTTTATTAGTATTTGAACATTTAAGCTTTTGTGTGTATGAAATAGTTGACATACATCTGGATATTCGAAGCCAGCAAAGGTGAAGCTTTCTCTAGAACAGGAAAAGTAAAAACTTAAAAATGGAACATGTATGAAATTAAATTATCATAAAATTGATAGGTTGGTTTTTTTTTTTAAAACACAAGATTCTAATAGTAGCTGGCCTGGTTGTGCATATAGTTTCACTGTTAAGAGTTAGCTGCTTTTTTCCCCTTGTGTGTCAAAAATTGAGTTCCAGTATTTTGGAAATCTTGATGTGTGCCAAAATTGGAAAACTAAACAAATACTAACATATATACCTACATATCTGCAACATTAACGTAAAGACATACTTCTAGATTTTAATGAGTGGGCAAACTAAAAAGAGAATCCACAAAAAAATAACATTAACTGTATGCTCCTTAGTCATTGGATTCTCATGCAAACATGATGATGTGGAAACTGAAAGGACTTTAATAATTTTTTCCGTGTCTGTTTGCGGCAAGCACTACCATTATGAACCTTCTTCATGAACAGCATATAATAGGCAGCATGCAAGTATATCCAAAGCAAAGCCAACAGTTGAAATAAAAATAAGCACAGAACAAACACATGGACTACTGCGTAGCTGATTTTATTGATTTAAAGAAAGAGGGGTCGGGGGGAGACCAAATAGTTTGTATCTAACAATATTGTAAGACAGAAATTTCTTAGGTAAACAAATTTATACATGAACAGGACAAACTACATTTTACAATTAACCCATAACCAGGTCATTACATTAACAGAAAGCAAAAAAAAATTTGAGGAAGCTACAGAGATGGCCTTACAGAACGTCTGCATCTATACAGCAAGCAAAAATATTCAAAGATGGCAACACTTTGGTACTACACCTGTGTTGTGGTGTTAGTGGGAACACAGCTTATTTAAAATAAAAATTAAATGTAAATGCAATTTTGCATGTATGCATAATATAACTGTGGGGGAGAGAGAAGCATTTCATACCTTGCTGACAGAGAGGGAAAAAAAAAAAAGGAAACTGGATACATGGGGAGGAGGGGAAAACTGAACTATAAAAGAGAATTTTCTTCATGAGCTTCTGATTAGCTATGCCATAAGAGCACTGTTGCCAGGTTCGTGGATCAAAACTTGGTTGTATCAGACTCCAGTCTACCCAGCTGTAAATGAGCACCTGAGTTGACAAAGGCAGCGAGGAAGGTAACAGGACTGAAATAGGAGATGGCAGAAAAATTGAACCTGTACACTCAAGACAAGCAGAGCTGAAGACAAAAATAGATTACATTCTGTTGTCTCTTAATATGACAAGAGGAAGTAACAGCAGTGTCCAACTGGCACTTGCCTCTAACAAAATTACCAGGTTCAAAACTTGGTAGTGTCATGCTACAGTCTACCTAGGGTGTAAATGGATACCTCTCTGCTCTGGAGTTAGGGAAGGCAAAGGCAGCAATGAAGAGGACCTGTCACTGGCCCTTTAAAACTGTATCTAGTATAGTTACGTGTCTTACTGTGGGAGTACCTTTTGCCAACTGTTTTTTTTTTTTCCCTCATGTAATTAAATCTCCATGTGGAGAGGGTAAACAAAGTCATTGCTAAAGAAGGCAAGCCCAAAAAGCTACAACTGCAAAGCAGCGTAAAGAAACACCTGTGTTTCTCTCTATATAAAGTGCTCATATGAAGGGGAAGGCAAGACGCACATATCTAAAACTCCTATGGCAGTAGCCCCTAACAAAAGCTACAGTAGCCACTTGTGTAAATTAAACAAAAGCTACAATTGCAAAGCAGCGTAAAGAAACACCTGTGTTCCTCTCTATATAAAGTGCTCATGTGAAGGCAAGACGCACACACAGTGAAAAAAAAACAGAAGACAATAAAAACAATATTTTGTGGCAACAGCTAAAAACACAAGCATCCTGGTTATGAAAAAAATAAAACGCTGCACTCTGGCAAGATGCTGATGATCTGTGTATGTAAATGTATGTCTGCATAAAATGGAGCTGTTTAAAACGTTTGGTTAAAAATATTTAAAAGTCATTACAAATAAAATCATTCAGCATAGAACATTGTGTTTCCATTGAGGGTATGTAAAAAAAAACATTAGAATGAAAAGATACAAATGACACATAGCCACACTAGGCTAGGTAGTCCTATAGAAGATCAATGAATCAACCTGACCATGAATCACAACAGTTATTCAAGTACAGCAAAACCAGCTACACAGAAAGTTAATCAAGAAAGTTATAAATACAAAACAAAAAGATGTGATAATGAAACAATATACCACTGGAAACCAAAAAAAAAAAAATTTTAAAACGAAAAAAAGTGTTATCCATTATATTTACATTCAATGACTCATCAGCACACCAAAGTTACTTCACTGACAATAACAAGTAATGATTATCGGTATTTCTACAATTATAGTAATTTGTAATAGTAATATAATATTTAATCATGATCATAATATTACATACAATAACAAAAGATACTCATATGAATATTAAAACTACACCAGCACGACAGAAATAGTGTGACATTTTTTCAATGACATGAGAAAATGCTAGAAAACTCAGGTTATCAAAGTGATGATGGTTATGCATTCTAAATTCTCACACACACAGAAACTAAAAAAAAATTTTTTTTTGTATTTGACAAAGCAGTTATGATGTTTGTCACATAATCAAAATTGAATATACTGTTTGACATTAATACCCCTTTTTTTTCCATATTGAAACTTGTAAAAATAATTATCCCCAGTTTCTGGTAAACTTCTTGTGATAGATAATAATACCAGTTCTTTAATTATGGCAGCCTGCAGTAATTCTATTGGATAAATATTCATCATGCTCAGCTAGTGTCTGAATTAACAATTATAGTATGGTTTATTACTGAACTAGGGCAAATTACATATGTCTGGTTTATTACTGAAACGGAGGATGTTACAATAAGTCTGGTTTATTTCTGAAACTAGAGCACGTTACATACATCTGGTTCATTAATGAGCTAGGGCACGTTACATACGTCTGGTTTATTACTAAACTAGAGCATGTTACATAAGTCTGGTTTATTACCGAACCAGAGCATGTTACTTACGCCTAATATATTACCAAACCAGAGTATGAATTGGGTCTAATATATTGCTACACCAGAGTATGTTAATTAGGTCTAATATATTACTAAACCAGAGCATGTTACAAACGTCTAATATATTACTAAACCAGATCATGTTACATGCATCCAACATATTACTAAACCAGAGCATGTTACAAACGTCTAATATATTACTAAACCAGAGCATGTTACAAACGTCTAATATATTACAAAACCAGAGTATGTTAATTAGGCCTAATACATCACTAAATCAGAGCATTTTACGTACGTCTAGTTTATTACAGGAAGAAATAAAGTAGTGCATACATAAAGAAACATTTAAAGCTTTGGTCTGGAATTACAGGGTTTTTGTTGCTGTGTAGGAAAACCGGTCAGTTATAGCCAATAGTAAAATAACATAATAATTCAGTGATCAGAACTGACCTTTCGGTTTACAGCCAGTTAATGGCTAATTTGTTTGCTGAAATGGTATTACCACCCTTCACTTTCAGTTTGTCTTGTAAGACTCTTCCTGGAAATTCTCAACCCTGTTTTTATATGTATTTAACCTCACATAACAACAAGCAATAAAACTTTTGATATTCATACCATAATACACTGTCTACGCATATCTTCATGTAGTTTTTAACAGGATTTATTTTTCTAAATTTCAAAGATATAATTAGGTGGGGTTACCAGCACCAATGTATAGTAGCTCTGAGGTCTGGCTTAGTTTTCTGCAGATCCAGACAAGCATGTCTTCTTACCACCATCCCATGAAGATCAATTGTAGAATATATTCTCAACCCTGTTTTTATGTGTATTTAACCCTGAATAACAAGCAATACATTTTTTTATATTCATAACATAATATACTATCTACCTAATCTTCATGTGTATATTTTAAAATAGGATTTATCTTTCTAATTATAAAAACCTGTGGCAGGCAAACCAGGGAGCTGTGGGGATCAACTTGAGAAACACTGAGCTCTCTAAAGATATAGCTTGGTAAAATCATGTCTATTTTCAGGGTTTAAGGACTCAGGAATAAGTGCAGCCTGTATGACACTTGTATCTCTGCCGAATAATCTGCATCCTGCAATTCCATCAACAGAGTGGTGAAAATTCTAATACATTAGTTTTACTTCTTTTAACACCTCCGAAAACAAGATCGCGTTGCTATCTTATGCTATTCACGAATAAAGTGCATCATAGTAAGCCAGCTCATAGTTTTACCCGGAGGGAGAGGACTAATCTGATATTTTCCGACCGTAAAAAGGCCGCCTTTCTTCCCCTCTATCACTTACAAATCTACCAATCCATCCTTTAGAATCGACCAGTTGCAGACTCCTGACCATAACCATAATTTGTGGGGGTTGCCAACACAAATGTATAGCAACAATGAGGTCTGGCTTAGCTTTCTGCAGTTCGAAGAAGGTCTTCACATTTCAGCTGTGGAATTCTGCATCTGCTGGAAAGTTCTGGTTTCATCTCAGATTACGTTAGAACAAGTAAACCAGAAAATCTGTTCTACAATAGCTCTACACTATGGTCTGGTGGTTGGAAGACATGTATATACACATACACTTCAGTGAAAACAGAATAACTAACCAATGTAACATATTTTGATAATTTCTGTCACTGCAAATAGGTCACTGTGTAGATTCTCAGGAGTGTTGAAATATTACGGTAAGATTTTTCTAATTAAATTATCTTCCTTTCCTCAATTACTGAATCCCACATCAATTTATTTACAATAGTAGAATGAAAAATAGTGCACACCCTGACTGGGCCGCCCATCTAGAACGACAGCTAATTCTGGCTGAACCTCCCACCTAGAAGGTTGGCTAACCCTGGCTGGACTTCCCACCTAGAAGGTCGGCTAACCCTTGCTAGACTTCCCACCTAGAAAGATGGCTAACCCTGGCTGGACTTCCCACTTAGAAGGTTGGCTAACCCTGGCTGGACCTCCCACCTAGAAGGATAACTTTTGTCTACATTATTTGTTTACCTTGGTAACAAACATGACCCTGATTTTCAATGATGGTGACTGTAGGCCAAACATTAACATTACAAATAGTTCACACAAAAGCATTTATTTCAATTCCATCTAAGTTAATGGTACAATACACTGAAAATTATTATTAAATTTTTGTCTTTATTTGTTTGTTTTTTTTAAAAGGTACTTGCGTGCATGGCACTAGTTTGGACTTGAACACAAGATCAAAGCAACAAAATAACTGCTGTAGAAAAAAAAAAAAAACAGTATTTTTTTGGTGATGTGGGGGGGAGTGATCCTTCCTGATCATCGATTAAAATGTTTAATTGTTCTTACTCAAGTCAATAAATGCACAATGTAAATTCTCCACACTTCATGTATATACATGTATATATTATATTAAAAATCCATTATAATTCTCTTCACCTGCATTAGGATTTGTTTGTAGCATGTAGGAAGCTCTTCTTTGCTTCAGCTGATAGCAGCTTTCTATCCTTGATTAATTTGCTGGGGCCTCGTCTTGAAACAAATATTTCATTGTTTTTTGTTCAAGTAAAGAAGAGAATGCTACAGGATGCATGATCTTCCTCACTGTCATACAAAAAAAAAAAAAAAAAGTCCACACTTTTATGACAGGGGTCGCCAGACTTCATACAAATTAATACACTTAAGAGCCCAGTTTAAGCATGAGGCCACCGACTTCTCCATAAGTGCCCATAATTCACACTGACATTTTGCACACAAAATTAACAGAACATAACTCTTACAGGACGGTAGGCCAGTTTTTGGAGATGGTGTATTTGTAATAAGTTGTTTTTTAAAATTTGTTTTGTCCCAATTGTATATATGTTATCAATACTTACTTAGATCCAACTACAACTATGTATAACACTGCAGTATTTTACAACAAAAATACTAGCTTTCGTTAACACTATGCTTCAGTTGACACAGTTCACTTATTTTTTAATGGCTAAATGTTCTGTGATATAACCAAAGGATTTAAGGATAGGCTTAAAAGGAACATAATCACTACAACCCAATAAAAGCCAGCACCAATCCTCAGAAATGAGGTATGTGAAGAAGGTGGCTGAAGTAACGAGAAGAGACATGGTCTGTAACCAGGCGATATGTCAGGGCCTCAAAACCCAGCCCCTGCAGACCCAAATGGAACAGTCCCAATTAAGGTGGTTTGGCCATGTATGCAGACTGGAAGAAGATTGGCTACCACGACAAATATGGGAATCTAAGAGCCAGGGATCCAGACCTTCAGGACGACCCATAATCGCTAGGAGGACAATATTAGACAATCCCTGTAGGACCAAAGTCCAGACTGGAACCAGGCCAAGAGAAAGACAGCCAATAGGATAGTAATGTGCTCTTTCTGACAAACCTCTACACCCCAGGGTAGAAGAGGAACGACAGTAAAAAGGAAAGTGATTCATCACAGGAAAACAAAACCCTCAAGGGAAACAAACCGCAACAGGAAATTCCTTGCAACAAACATGGGAAAACTACCACGTCCTTTAAGAGTTAAAAACCAGTCTGTTTTTAAATATTATGTTACCATGTTCTTTTATTCTTTAACAAAAAAAAAACAAACAAAAAAAAGTACAAGTAACGTACCTCACTAGTTTAAGATGGATTTAAACAAAAACTTTTACAATGAAATCAAATTACAGACATTTTGGATTACAATTTAGAAAAAAAAAAAAAACTAGACATGTACCTTTATAATCTAATCAAATAAAAAGTATAAACATGCAACATTATAATACAATAGAATCAAACTGCAGACAAGTTAGAAAATCAAACAAGATATATATATATATATGTCACTGTTGTTTCACATAACTTTTAGAGATGCCTCAAGTTACTATCGTCACTGTTGTTTCACATAACTTCTAGAGATACCTCAAGTTACTGTCCTCACTTTTGTTTCACATAACTTCTCTATATATATATATATATATATATATATATATATATATATATATATATATATATATATATATATACACACACACACACACATATCTATAGTAAAATCAAGTAAGGTATTACAGCTGTTGTAGACTTTTTAACAAGAGTAAAACAACCACACACACACACGTACACATTTTACAATTAAAAGTTATTTTCATTATTATAACACGAAGAACTCTCTTTAAGTGACAATATGTAGGGTAATATTAATATAAAGAGCAGTTACCAAAACAGTAACAACGATAATAATAATAATGATTTTTTAAAATATCACTCTTGTAACCCTCCAGGTGTGGGAGGGGCAGAGTTATGGCACTGGAAAACTTCAACTTTGCATGATACTCACATGACAAGTTGTGTTTTCAAATATCAAATAATTTAATAACAAAATGGTAAATGGAAACAAGTACCAACCGTGGAAAAAAAAATAAATAAAAAAATTATGTGCTAACATAACTATTAATATTTGTCCACATATACAACTTTATAATGCTTGAAACTTTACTGAAAGTTAACCATCTGATCTTATTAAACAGCAGTTAATATGTGATAAGGTGATATGTTTCAATGTAGCATTGTTATGAAGGTCAAAATAGCATGTACTCCTCAAAGGAACCCTGGGGTTCCATAAAACTCTTCATGGGGTTCCGCATTAGACATTCATTATGGCAGGAAAAATAAATAAAAAAAGATCTGAACTGCTAGAATGAGCTAACAGAAGAGTGAGGTTTTGCTTGGTTGTGCTTTTTTTTTTCTTTTCTTTTAAGCCCGCTCCTTGCTTGAACAGAGAACATCAAAAGAATGAGGTAACGTTTAACATTCAGCCTTGGTCTGCAACGATACAATGCACTATCAATATGATATAGCTTTCTCATTATAGTTACAACTAAAGTGAATTAGCAGCTGGGTACAAGTGGCTGTTACTGATAATCAGTGTCGAGCGGCTATAGTGCTTGCTCCTCAAGGCAGAGTTACCCCCAACTCTACCCAGCTGTAAATAGGTACCTGACTCTGCTCTCGAGTTAACACATTAACTACCGCAAGCCACTGTCAGCGGCTCACAAAATAATCACATTTGGACCGCAAGCCGCTCAGAGCGCCAATCTAATTTTAGTAATAAAACGAATGAAAAATGTACTGAAACACTCTCTAATCTGGTTCGAGATTTTAAGTTGCCACCGGAAAACAAATTCCCAAAGCATGGTTGTTGTAGAGCACTGGAAAATTGATATTATGTTCATATTTTTCAGCGTTTTGGGTTAGTTACCAAATCGTGTAAAACTGTTTACCGTGGCAACTAGTGATAGGACTACAAAAAATGCGTGTACATCTCGTCTATCGGCTGAATAGGATAGAAACGTGTTTCAACAATTGACTGATAGATCTAGCGACGAGGACAAGAGTGAAAACGGTGTGCTTATTGATTGAAATTGTGATTTTGATAGAGATGGGGCGCAAGCAGTTATAGTTGTGAAAATATTGCAAGTCCTCGGCCATCGGAGGGCCGTTTAATAGCAACAACCTCTATTAGAGTTAAACCGGTGTTTATTGTAATAGTACATTCATTTATCTTTAAAATGACGTGTAATTCATAAAAATCTGTAAACAATTACGAATACTACACCTTACTTTGAGCAAACACCTACAGGATGAAAATGGGAAAAAAATTTAATTAGGCCACAGTGTGTTTTTCAATTCGGTAGTTAATGTGTTAAGGAAGGTAAAGGCAGTAAGGAAAGAAACAGGTCACCCCACCTCATAAACCTGATACCTATGTATATATACATACACATACACACACCTGCAAGGATTCGATGATACCATGATTACATCTATAAGCTATTTAGGGTTCCTAGGCATAAAAAAGTTTAAGAAACACTGTACTAGTACTAGTAGGGAATGCAAGTTTTAGTCTTAAATAGTTGAACTTATTATTAAGAAAAGCTCAAATTTAGTCCAGGTCTGCATCCTTTTGTTTGAAATCTTCAGGGATAGCTTTGTTCTGGAACCAGATTTTTCAGTTTTCAAATCGCGTTTAAAAAGTAGAACAAAACGTGTTCGAAATTCATTCAAAAAAATGTTCAATGTTCAGAATATTTTGGTAATAAAAGAATACCTGCATTTTAAAAATTTAGGATGTGACAAACTAATAACTAGCTTTAGTCAGATGAAAAGCACTCAAGTTAATATTATAACCTCGAAATAAGTGGTTCAAGGACTCTGTTCATGCCAGGAGAAGACCACTTTACAAGAACAGGGAGAATCTTTGCAATAAAAGCTTAGATATGAAACTTGGACACTAGCTTTGTGAATACTATCATCATCAAATCAAATATAACCAAACCTGACGAGTTGGTTTTTTTTTTTGGACACAAAATCTATATTTTATTGTTCTAGTAATCATAAATCTACTTGTGATGTTTGAGTAGAGAGATCTACATTAATATGTTTGAAAGGATAAGTTACATTATGATATTTGAGTGGAGAAAGCAACATTCTGGCGTATGAGTATATTTTGTTAACAACTACTTTTCCTGCGCTTTCCTTTCACACTGCACCCCCCCCCCCCCCCCCCCCCCCCCCCCCCCCCCCCCCCCCCCCCACCCCCCCCCCCCCCCCCCCCCCCCCCCCCCCCCCCCCCCAAAGCACTTTGAGCTCATCTGGTTTATGAAATACAAATTTTCATTCATTTTTAAATTTAAATAGTTACTGCATACTGGGACAGCCATTTCTACTCTTGCCAAACTCACTTTTGTTTTGCCTCGTACGATTCACGGTATTGACATGTTTCTGTCTACCCAGCTGTAAATGGGTACCTGGCTTTGCTCTAAACTAAGGAAAGGAAGCAGCGAGGAAGGGAACTGGTCACCCTACTACTCGATGCTGGAAGTTTAGTGAAGTCTCTAACACTTCACTCCCCTACAGCTATGGGACTACCTTTTATTTTTAACTGAAAGAATTAAAATTAGCAGTGGGAGAGAGAAGGCAAGACATAATCACCGTTAGCAAAATTGTACTCTGCTAATTCTGCTCAAGAAGAGTAGCCAATTTTTAATTAATTAATATTCCATAATAACTAAAAACATTTGTTGCCTAAGTTTTCAACTACCTTTCTGACCCAATCAGCTGATACTTTAATAATAAAGGCAGCTTCGGACGGCACTTAAATGATAATGGTAGTGAAAGCCATCACATTGAATCTCTTTCGGCAGATGATGCCAAGATTTTTTTTAAAAACAGCATTACTTTCATTTCCAAATTTCTTTTCTTAAAGCCTCATCACTCTTACAGTAATGAATCGAGCATTGTATAAGACAACTTCAGAGCACCATGAAGCGTTGAGTAATGATGAATCACTTAAACATCTGATCTGATATATATAAAATAATTTCCACTCACTCAACCCTTGTATATACCAGAATTTCTATTTATTCAATTCATATATATATACTTAACCACATATTTACCCGATATCCATACATTTGTGCATACAATGTCCATACATCTGAACTCAGAACGTCCACAAATCTTGACCACATGATTATCATCAGTTTTTGTATACTTGACATACATATACACCATATGTCATTGTGCTTGGCCTCTCACATATACTATAAATTTCACACACTTGACTTCTCATGTACATAACAGAACCTCCATACAATTGATCTCACGTGCATACTCAACCATAAAAAAAGCAAAAAGCCACATAGAATCACTCAGCAGTACAAACTTCTCACTTATCCTAACATGGGGACCCATGCTAAAACTTGCAAGTTTCTTTCATTTCTATATATCTAATTCAGCTTGAAATTTCTGCTGATTAACAAAATATAAGCTATATATCTAATTCAGCTTGAAATTTCTGCTGATTAACAAAATACTTCTAGAAAATACACGTGTCCTTAAATATTTTCCTTAACTTTTGAACTGATCATCATTTTTCTCTGTGCTCCTTACACATCATGGAGCCACCACCACACTGGGTCCCCTTGCAGGAAGCCTGGGCCAAGCATTTACATGTTCTTGTAGCAGTGGTTCCTATAACAATTTATTTTACATGATGACTTTGCCAGCCCTGGTTGCCCAGAGCAACACGCCCAAAGATGTAGTCCTATTCTTAGTCTCTACAGAGACACTTGACAACTACACAGGGCACTTGCATAGATAACTTAAACTTTTTTTTTTCACCGCCTGAAGGCTCTAGGTGGAAACAACCACAGCTCAATTGATCTGATGACTGCAATATTATTTACAAGTTTATGGGACTTTTACCCTATCTCACAAGAGACCGCAGCAAATATTTGTTTATGATGCTATATACTTCTAGAGCTGTTTTGACTAAAAAAAAAGAGCATATACTGCTGTGGTTTACTACTCATTGATAAAACTATGGTGCTTAGGGTGGTAGCTGGCAACTAGGGGTAATTTTGAGTTTTCTGGGGTAAAAATCTATAGCAACAAGTTGAGACTTTGTTGCTTAGGCTGCTTTATTCTATCTCCACTTTTGGGCAAAATTAACCTGTGGTCATGAATCGTCATAAAATAGTTTAATCTATCATCCTAACACAATATCTTACAGTTAACAGGTTTAAATCATCAACAAAAATTTCAGTTTAATGTGATATATCCTTATTTTCAACTAGTAACCCAAAAACTCTGAACACATTTTTTCTCAAAACAAGCAAAAATTGAGATGGAATAAAGCAGTACTTATAGTGACGCAGACAAGCTAGGATTAGAATTTGATTCAGTATTCTTACCCAGCATGTCTTGTACATAAATGCAACAACCTGGTTCTTCATTAATTTTTCTTCCCAGCAACACAAGTAGTTCCTACAGGCTGGGATAATGGAGATGCAACAAGCTTTTGACACAGGTTATTGGTCAAACCTAGTTGCTGGCCACTAAGCTTAAGGCCTCAGCAAGAGAGCAGTTACTGAAGATTGCATGTGTTTTTTTTATATATCTTTATAGAGCTCACTGAAACAAATCAACTAGCTCGTGTATTCACACATATCTCACTTGTTACAGATGATGAATATAGATTCTGTATTACAAATCTGAATCAGATGACAATGTAAAACAAACAAACAAAGAAAACAAAACAAAAGCAACTGCTCTACTTATCTAATTTTAAAATTAACAAGAGAACGTAAAAACTGTCTAAAAACAAGATTGGAGAGTACTACACAGAAATTGCAACAAGATAAAACTGTACAAGTTAGGATAACGCAAAGACCTTGTTCTGAAATACCAACCAAAATAGAAATCTTTAACTTTGGTGACTTTATTTTTCCAGACCTGCACTGTTATGGTAGAGGGCAGCTTACTGCGGAAGGTTATATCCTTGTATTCAAATACACATCATACAATAAGTAATTGTTATAGTAATGACAATAACAACAGTATTAATAATAACATATGAACATCTATAAAATCTCAGTATTTAGTGTAATTCATATTATTTAAGGCCTTTAACCAACTTTATATAGAGCACAAAGTCCTAAGAGTACGCACCATTTGAAACATGGCAGACTGGAATAGGCATCCCCATACCAAAACAGTGTCAAGGCTCAAGTATGGTGAAAAAAAGAAAATACAATTTTAAAACTTGACTGTTTTCCAAGCTCACAAAAGTGACTACTCCCCTACAGACCATGCTCTTGTGGGGGTGGGGGGAAGAACCACAACAACAAAAGTAGGCAGGAAGCTTTTCCAATATCTTCCAATCTCGTTTCCCCTAAAATAATTAAGTTAAAACCTTAATCTGTAACATTTCCTGGTGTAATTAAACTCCGGTGAAGAGTCTTATAAAACTTTAAAATATTTCTTGGAAATTTACACTTTACATTCATAGTCATTTGAGCAAATGTAGACACTGTTCATAACACAGATTATAAATAATGCTCAACAGGTCTTCTTCTGATGTTGTCTTTCTGTCGTTATGATTAGGATGGAGGAAAGTTGACAGGAATGTGATAGTACTTGCAGCGACAACGCCTGCATGTTTGGCGGGTGGCAAAGTCACGGCAAACAGTCACTTGAGAGTTATTTTCTACATAGGCTGATGGAATAAAATATATGAAACAGTGTTAGTTGTGCCGAGTGTGAACCTCAGACATGGGTCTAGGACTCAATTCATTTATCACCTTTTAACTCCCAAAAGAACATAGGCCTTCAACAAACTTAAGCCAAGTCTTCCTGCCTTGTGCCATCACCTCAAGGTCTTTACATGTCTGTCTCCAGTTCTCTTCTCCGTGTGTTCCTTGGTCTACCTCTACCTCTCTTAACCGGGGGGGGGGGGGGAATTACACAACAAGAACTGCCAGGTAATGTTATCACCAAGTTTCCTCACTGCATAATCCTATCCATCTCCAGTGTCTTCTTCTCATCTCTTGTTCCACTGACACTTGTCTGGTTCATGTCATCAGTTCCACATTAGTGATCACTTCAATCCTTCTATTCTACGCAAGCACCCATCTGAGGGACTACAGGCAGACTTTTTCTCTGATTGTGACATTCATTCATCTATTTTCCTCTGCTCTCCTTACAGAGCATGGAGCCACGACTACAGCTGGTCCTGGAACCCTGCACCAAGCAGTCACACCTTCACTACAGAGATGGTTTCCATGGCAATTTGTTTCACATGAGGTTGCACAACCTCATATTAGTCACCTGAAATGACATGCCGGAGGGTGCAAGTCATAGTTCTTCCTTTGTCTCTTCAGAGACCCCTGTGAACTATATGAGTTTATAATTACACTTGATTAAACGAAACTTTATTAATGACCACACTGCATCTGTAATTAATAATTATATGATAATCTGCATAACAAAGCTTTTAGACCCATCCGATTTTAAAACAGTGAGCAATACTTCAAACTTGGGTATGTAAGTGACTAGCGGTCACTGACTGTAATCATCAACATTCATTTTCTTTTTCACTCCTTACAGAGCAAACAGCCACCACTGTACCTGGTCCTCTTACAAGAAGCCTGCACCAAGCATGTCACATGCTTTTGTATTGGTGGTTTCTATGACAATTAATTTGACATAATGAGGTTGCCAGCCTCATGGACAACCTCGTCGTAGTCACCTTGTGGGCGTGTCTGAGGGTGCAGTAGCCGTTTTCTGTCTATGTCCCTTCATAGACCCCCTTGTAACTAAACGTGGGTATATTAGAACCGTAGTTGTATTAAAAGCATTAAAACTGAACAGAAGGCTGGAGGCTTTTGACAGAATTTAATTTAGCACAGGTTTACTGTCTATTTTGAAACGTAATGTAATTATGAACATGGTTCAGATTGGTTACATAAACAATCAAACATTCCAACTACTGCTGGCCAGAATTAGCTAAGATAACACATTACTGCTACAGTTTTTTTATAAAACCAACAATTTCAATTTGTAATGCATTAAACACAAAATTAACATCAATTATTTTCACAATATTAATATCCATTAATTATATTGACAGAAATTTAGCTGCCACAGGCGTAAATGCTGTTATGTTAATATTAAATACTTAATATTGAAGTTAATATTGTTTTAATTTGAAAACACTTTGAGCATTGTATTACTGCAGGGCAGAAATGTAAAAAGGCAATGATGCTTATTTCTTTACCCCTATGGAAACACCAGGCCTTTCTACCCCTGAATATTATTTTTGTTTGATCTTGTTTTTGTTTGTTTGGTTTGGTATTTTTTTTAACATACAAGCAAAATTGGTAATTTTGATTTGTCATAAAGATAAGGTGACAAATGTGGAGGTGTTGTCACGTGCTGGCCTTCAAAGCATGTATACACTGCTTAGACAGTGCAGACTACACTGGCTTGGCCATGTCCGCCGCATGGAAGATGGTCGCATCCTGAAGTATATCTTCTTCGGACAATTAGCAGATGGCAAGAGAACAGTTGGGCGACCGCTGCTGAGGTTCAAAGATGTGTGCAAGAGAGATATGAGGGCTCTGGGCATGGATCCAGCAACATGGGAGGATGAAACTGCTGATTGCACTAAGTGGCGATGCTATTTACGGCACCACCTCAGATAGGGGGGGGGGCGCACGCGAAAAGAAGCTCACACAACAAGCAGAAAAGAGGAGAAAACGTCGAAAGGAGCACCAGGAAAATAAGCAGCTGAGGGCTGTCACCTCAGGGGCGCATTCCCATGGTCAGTTATGGCTGAAGGGGCTATTATTATTGCCATATTTACAATGACTTGACAGATGTGGTGCCACTTTCCTGTATCTGCAGTTATTCATCTTATTTGGAATTGAAAACAATATATATCCTAATTATAACCCATCAGAGGTTCAACAGGATATTTGTCATAATTAAATTTAAAAATTTTTTTTTTTTTTTTACAAAATCACAAAATATTGATTGAACTAAAACAAATTGAACCATGTGGATTTCTTGATAATGCATTAGATGCATGTGATTAAGCTGATCTAGGCAAGGCTAAAACCAAATTCTAATTGGAACTTAAATGATCAACAATGCTACATCTAAATGGTCTATGTTCTTTTCTAACTGCCATGAGCAAAATATAAATTTTAGTGCAATGGAAATACAAACAAAAACAGCTTAAGACAAACAAAACAGAAGGCACAATTTTATGTAATAGTAGTTAATTTTATAGTTAAAAAACGTTTTTCACTCTGGTTCTGAGTTAGGGAGGGAAAGAAAAGGCAGTTAGGAAGGGAACTGATCACCCCTCCTGATAAAGCTGTACCTAGTCTCTAACACTTCCCTCCCTTGGGCTGTGACTGCTAAGGGATCACCGTTATCTTCTTCTTTTTTTTTTTTTTAAGTTTAAAACATCTAACATTAATTGTTAATTCCCTCTGATTTTATGCAAACAGGTTTTCATTTGACCACACTAAACCTTAAATGAAAATGACTCGTCACAAGCATTACTAATGAAAGCTTTAATAATATTTGATGCACAAGGGGATCATTGTTGATGAAGTTGTATAATTTGTGTTTGTTTTCTTCAAATAGACTGAAATAGTGGTTCATTATCATCTTCCTTTGTGCTCCATGCACACAGAACCACCCACTGCAGATGGTCCCCTTGTAGGAAACTCAACCAAACATTGACATACTCTTGCAGCTGTTTTCTGTAACAATTTGTTTGACATTATGAGGGTGGCAGGTTCATGTACAATCTCATATTAGTCACCTCGTGTGACATACCAGAGGGCACAGCTGTCCTTTCTTTCTTTGTCGTATCAGAGACAACCAGGAACTACAAGTGGGCTGAAAGTGGTTGGCTAGGAGAAAATAACAAAAATAAAGTAGAAACACAGATGTAAGGTTGACCACAGCAAGAGAATGTAAATAAGGAAGGTGGATGAATAGAAGTAATCTGTCTTCATGAGAATTAAGAATCACTGTGCAGTGATAAGCCCCTGAAGAAGCAAAGAAAGAATAGGACATGAGATGATGATGATGTGCCTGGTAGCAAGGCTCACTCTTTATGTTTTTGTATTAGTGGAGTTAGAAGTACAGTAATATGATTCAGAAACAGGCTATATGGAGCCGTGGTAGCGCAGTGGTTAGTGCACTGCCTCCTAGCTCGGTGGTCCATGGTTCGATCCCCAGTTGAGGTGGGATTTTTCAGACCGCAAACGGCTCCGGGGTCCACCCAGCCTCATGAACTGGGTACCAGAATAACTCTAGGAAAGGTTAAGGCGGCTGGCATGAAGCTGACCACATCACCCCTAGTGTGCTGATGGTCAAGAAAATACGGGCCTAACACTGTATTCCCAATATGCCTCAATAGGCGTGTAATGGGATCCTTTACCTTTTACCTTACAGGCTAATATGAGGATATGCATGTGAATGACAACCTCATCATAAACAAAAAGTCACAGAAACAACCACTACAACAACATGCGACTGCTGTAGTGGTGGCTCCATGCCTCATAGGGAACGCTAAGAAAAATGATGATGATTGGAGATAAAACTGTGGAAGTGAATGAAGGAAAACTGTGGAAGTAAATGAAGGAAAACTGTGGAAGTGAATGAAGGAAAACTGTGGAAGTGGAATGAAGGAAAACTGTGGAAGTGAATGAAGAAAAACTGTGGAAGTGAATGAAGGAAAACTGTGGAAGTGGAATGAAGGAAAACTGTGGAAGTGAATGAAGGAAAACTGGAAGTGAATGAAGGAAAACTGTGGAAGTGAATGAAGGAAAACTGTGGAAGTGGAATGAAGGAAAACTGTGGAAGTGGAATGAAGGAAAACTGTGGAAGTGAATGAAGGAAAACTGTGGAAGTGAATGAAGGAAAACTGTGGAAGTGGAATGAAGGAAAACTGTGGAAGTGGAATGAAGGAAAACTGTGGAAGTGAATGAAGGAAAACTGTGGAAGTGGAATGAAGGAAAACCGTTTGAAACAAAGAATCTCAGTAACACTAAAACAAAATAAATTCTGACAAGATGACGGAATTGCCTGGTAAACTATTGAGTTGTGATTGAGTTGTGTGTAGTGAACTTACCCTCAGAAAGATGGACTAACTTGCAGCTATGACACAGCCTTGACCTAAAATCTTGGCATGCTGGGGTGTCCTGCAACTACAGTATGAAAAATGACAAATTGATTAGCATCAAAACACTTGCAAAAAAAGTGATGAAAAAATTAACTTTGTAAAAGATACAGACTACATAATAGAATTTTATTAGTCACGTTAGAAGGAAGCTACTGACTTTCTTTTGGTATGTTATGAGAAAAAGAAAGTTGGAATATATTGTGAAAACAGGAAATATTTAAGGAAAAAGAGACAGAGGATGACAAAGAGAGAAAATACTGGACAATTTGGCATCATGACATGGAAAGATGTCTACAACAGAATTTATAAACAGTACTGGAGACAAGAAGTTATGCAGAGACATGATCACCTATACCCCCAGGCATGGCATTTGAAGAACAAGATGTACTTGGTAGCAATAATAAACTATGAAAATTAGCAATGCAGGTGATAAGCCAACAATAAACATAAGCATAAATGGGGAAATCCTGGAACAAGTCAAGAGTTTCTCATATCTTGGTTATATAATACAGAAGATGGCAGACGTGAAACAGAAATCAAGAAAAAAAATAGGAATGGCCAAAGCTAAATTCAACAACATGAGACAGATACTATCATCTAAACAGTTAACTCACAAATTCAAACTGAGAATCATCAAAAGTTATATATATTCTTCATTACTGTATGGTGTAGAAACACGGACAATGAACAAGGAATTAGAAGAAAGAATTGAAGCACTTGAGATGTAGATATACAGAAGAATGGGGAATGTCTCATGGAAAGAGAAGAAAATAAAATAAAGAGGTACTAGAAATCCTAGGAATGAAAAGAGAATTAATGAAGATGAAAAGAGAATTAATGAAGATGAAAAGAGAATTAATGAAGATCACAATTAGACAGCTAAAATATACTACTCGTCAAAAGTCAAGGGCCACCCTATTATTTTCAATACACTTTTATATAAGCGCATAGAATGATTAAATGAAGGAAGTTTTTAGTAAAAATGGGTGCAATATCTTCCTCTGACAGTCCTCTATGCACGTTAAGCATAAAAACAACTCACCGACAACCATGGTGATCACATGCAATTTGGTTTGCTGACCATAAATTTACATTTTTAATCTGTTTTTTCAAACTTCTGTAGAACCAAACAGGTGAAGTAATCGTGGGGATTGACATTCCACGTGCAATGGCGACTTTTCGTGAACAGAGTTCACTCTTAATTTGTTTTACAATCAGCAGACTTACGGTAGTTTCATCACTTGCAAAAACCATGCCACCGAGAAGAAGTCTTGACACCTTACAAAGAATGAGGGCTATAGCGTGGGTTGAAAGTGGTTTATCTGTCCGTGAGGTTGCTAGACGGCTTGCAGTGTCACACTCTACTATCCAAAGAATTGTGGAGAGATTTCAGGCCACAGGAAGTGTAGAGGATCGCCACCGGCCAGGTCGCCCTAGATGCAGCAATACACATGATGACCAGTTCCTCTTGTTGTCAGCCCTGCGCCATCGAACAGTGACTTGTTCCACTCTAAGATGTCAGCTAAGACAAACTGTAAACGTTAATGTCAGTCAAAGCACCATTCGCAGACGTTTACATGAATTTGGACTGGCTGCTCGACGTCCTGCAGTCAGAATCCCTCTTACTCCTGCTCATCGCAGAGCCCGTGTTGCTTGGTGTCGCGAGCACATCCGATGGACAAGGCAACAATGGAGTCAAGTTCTCTTCACTGATGAATCTCACTTCACTGTGTCATTCAATGATGGCAGGATTCGAGTTTGAAGACGACCAGGAGAGCAATTTACTGATGACACAATTCGAGAGGTGGCTCGTTATGGCAGGGGTTCTGTCATGGTCTGGGGAGGCTTCTACAGACACGGCAGGACCCCACTCTACATCATCCAAGGCAACTTGACCGGCCCAAGATACCAGAATGAAATCTTGAGACCAATTGTTCAGCCTGCTCTGGAGGCCATGGTTGGTAATGCCATCCTCCAAGATGATAACGCTCGACCCCATCGAGCTCGTGTGGTGAATGAGTTTATTCAGCAACATGGGATCATCAGGATGGTGTGGCCAGCTCATTCACCTGACCTTTCTCTGATTGAGCACCCCTAGGATGTCCTTGGTCGAAGATTGTCAACAAATCACCCCCTGCCAATGGATGTTGCACAGCTGACTGCATTTCTGCTTCAGGAATGGCAAGCTGTTCCTCAGGATACTCTTCGGACCCTTGTGGACTCGATGCGTCTACGCTGTCTTGAATGCCTTGCTGCAAACGGTGGTCATACCCGATTTTGAAATGTCTATTTGTCCAATATCTATTGTGTGACTTTTGAAAAGGTGGGTAACACACTTCACAGCTTCATTGCGTTTGAATGTGTGTTTCCATTTCTTTAAGTGACATGTCAATTTGGTATTCAATACATGCTGTTTTGACTGATACCAATTACATTTATATCAGATGTGTTTTATGGTTTCAACCAAGGTTTTTCTAAGTGGCCCTTGACTTTTGACGAGTAGTATATTTTGGCCATGAAAAAAGACATAACATCTTACAAAAGACCATAACAGAAGGCCGAGTTGAAGGCAAACATGCAAAAGGATGGGAAGATAACATAAGAGATGACAGTCTAAAATTAGAATGTGCCATCAAGGCAAGAGATAAAAGACGTTGGAGATTTATTGCAGACAACCTTCAACATGAAGATGGTACCTGATTATGATGATGCTTTTTTTGTAGTAGTGGAATTAGAAGTACAGTAAATATGAAACAGAACAGAAGTACAGTAAATATGAGACAGAATAGAAGTATAGTAAATATGAGACAGAATAGAAGTACAGTAAATATGAGACAGAATCATTCATAATTATTTCGCTTTTTTGCTCCTTATGGAACATGAAGCTACCACTCAAGCTGGTCCTCATGCAGGAAGCCTGCACTATAGCATTCATTTGCTCTTACAGATGTGGTTTCTGTAACAATCTGTTTTAAATGACGTGGTTTCTGTAACAATCTGTTTTAACTGACGTGGTTTCTGTAACAATCTGTTTTAACTGACGTGGTTTCTGTAACAATCTGTTTTAACTGACGTGGTTTCTGTAACAATCTGTTTTAACTGACGTGGTTTCTGTAACAATCTGTTTTAACTGACGTGGTTTCTGTAACAATCTGTTTTAACTGATGTGGTTTCTGTAACAATCTGTTTTAACTGATGTGGTTTCTGTAACAATCTGTTTTAACTGATGTGGTTTCTGTAACAATCTGTTTTAACTGACGTGGTTTCTGTAACAATCTGTTTTAACTGATGTGGTTTCTGTAACAATCTGTTTTAACTGACGTGGTTTCTGTAACAATCTGTTTTAACTGATGTGGTTTCTGTAACAATCTGTTTTAACTGACGTGGTTTCTGTAACAATCTGTTTTAACTGACGTGGTTTCTGTAACAATCTGTTTTAACTGATGTGGTTTCTGTAACAATCTGTTTTAACTGACGTGGTTTCTGTAACAATATGTTTTAATTGATGTGGTTTCTGTAACAATCTGTTTAACTGATGTGGTTTCTGTAATAATCTGTTTTAACTGACGTGGTTTCTGTAACAATCTGTTTTAACTGACGTGGTTTCTGTAACAATCTGTTTTAACTGACGTGGTTTCTGTAACAATCTGTTTTAACTGATGAGAATGCCAGCCTGATGCACAACCTCCTATTAGTTGCCTTTAATTATCTGGGGCAGAAAAAGTTCTATTCTTTCTTTGCCTCCTAGAGAGATCCCAGGAAACTACATAGGACATGAGATGGAATAGCCATTAGTAAATAAAAGAGAGGGCAGTCATTCAACAAGATTGTAGTGTCTTCTTTGTTGTTGGATAGTGCATAAATCTGAATAGTATTTATCTTCTGTTTTATTTTTTGCTAGTTGTGAATGTTGCTGATATTATTCTGGGTTCAAATGCTTCTCATCCAATGTTTCTCTCCATACTTGATCCCTTCCATTATGTCCTAAGATGTTAATATTAAAGGCTTTTATTTCTGCTGCTATCAGTGCAAGTCCACCTTGCTCATATTGTGAGTTAACATTCCAGGTGCCAGTTCTGAAAAGTGTCCAAGGTGAAAGAGAAGGAGTCAGCATTCCAAGAACCTCCTTTTCAGCTTTCTCTACATTGAACAGCGTCACAATCTTCATGGTTGAATGACCTTTTCCATCTTGGACAATTTATCTGAGTTACTTATTCAGATGACTTTCTCAAGATCGGTTTGAAGCATATATGGCTATCAAAGTTTCTAAAGGCAGCCCCACACCTAACCCTTTTTAGTCACCTCACACGACGACGTGCTTGGTAACTGATGGTGGTACTATTCTTTCCTCTCCTTTTGGGTTCCAGTGCTGAAAGAATGCACAAACTTTTCTTCATTTAACGACACCACACCTATACTTAAATGCCTGCTATTTCACTATATACAGACACTTACAGCTGTGCGTTTACTTTGTGAAATGCAGGTTCAAAACATCTCATACAGCGAATTGAATATGACCAACTTCACCAGCCCTGATATGTTGATTGTAATTTTTTTTTTTAAAGTATATATATATATATATATATATATATATATATATATATATATATATATATATATATATATATATATATATATATATATATATATATATATATATATATATATATATCTGTAGGACATATTTGGAGCATCCTGCATAACTCTTCTTGCAAACAAACGATTCCTATCAGAAAAAAAAAAAATAACAGGACTACTGTACACTCAGGCATGTCGTACAAGGCAACTAATACGAGGTTGTACATGTAGCTGGCCACCTCATCATTTAAAACAAATTTCCACAGAAACAACCACTGCAAGATCATGTGACTGTTTGGTGCAGGCTTCAGGCTGCAGCGGTGGCTCAATGCTGCAAAGGAAAAGATGATGATGATGATGACATACGCTCAGAATAACACGCGATGCAGATTGTCCCCCTACATGTCATTCCAGTAGACAAAACAACAATTTTGACAAGGTGAACAAAGTATACTCACACGACATAGGTATGTAGGATTGTGGTTGTTGTAATTGCATCATGGATGTGGGCTGAAGTTGGGACATCAGTGGATTGGTCTGATATACCGGGATACCTCCTTTACTGATCTCCCCAACAGCTATTCTCTTATAAGCTGGAACCATCCCAGGAATCGTGCTTTGCTACAGACCCCAGGCATAAATGTCAAGGTCGCATGACATCGCCAAAGGATGTAGTAATAATGAAGTTAAATAGAGGTCAAATCAAGGGTATTTCCATGTTGGTGTCAGGGTCAAGGTTGAGTGTTAAAGCCATCAACGGGTATGCAGGTCCGAGTCAGGTTGAAGATTCAAGAAGGCACAAGTGAGTGCAACAAATGACATGGCGTAAAGGGACGGAAGAGGAAGATGAAAACGAAAAAGAATTAATATGTGATACACTAACAACATTCACATGATAACATACCAGTAACAAATGCTGATAAAGACACTGACACCAAAATGAATGACACTAGATGAAAACCATCACATGAGAGAGTTCTAGATTGTTAATAAATACCAAAAATAAAAACCATGATTTGAAACAATTTTAAGACCTAACCAGATATGAAAATTATTAGCAGGTTAGTAGAAATGAACAAGCAGTAATTTTCAGACTTGCACGGGCCATAATAGATTGGGATACCATCTATTCAACAAGCTAAAGATATGAACTACTGATGAGTTTACATGTGGCACTGATAAAATGACTGCTGAACATCTGCTTCAAAGATGCCCAACATGTGAGGAACAGGGAAAGCACACATGGCTGTCACCAGCACTATTCCTAGAAAAAAATCTATGGAGATGTAAATAGCCTCAAGCTGACCACTACTTTCTTTGAAAATATTCAAGCAGACGTCTGAGAATGTATGAAGATGATATGAAAATGATGACATGAAGAAATACTACAATGTGTTTAGACATGAAAATAATTGCGTCAGGAAATACCAAGATGTGATTAGACATGAAAACAGGGTATGAGGAAATATTAAATATGATTAGATGTGAAGACAGTAGTATGAAGAAATACTAAGATGTGATTAGGCATGAAAACAGTGGTACGAGAAAATACTAAAATGTGATTTGACATGAAAATAGTGGTGTCAGGAAATACTAAGATGTATTTCATACCACATGAGGACATACTAAGATGTGATTAGACATGAAAACGGTTGTGTCAGGAAATACTATGATATGATTAGATATGTGCTGAGTACATTCAAGTTGATCTGCCTGATGATGACCTCACACACTTCTTGGACGGGAAGAGAGATGCAATCAAGTTTCCACCTGCCAGTGCAAAAGGGCTTTGGGAACAGCTGGACGAAGCCTTGGCAAAAGAGTTGGATAACAACCTGAAGCAGATAAGTTTGGAGAAGAAGCTGGAAATCTTCGGCGACATAATATATCTGCACTGTCGCAAAGTGTTCGGAGTGAGGGAGGCAAGGGAAAGTAACCCACCACGAAAAAGTAGAAGACAAATTAAAATAGAAGAAATCAGGAAACAGAAGAAGCATGCCCGAAAACTTTTCAAGAACGCAGTTGCCACAGAGAAGGAAGGGTTACGACAGGTTTGGGAGCACCTGAAAGGCCAACATAATGCCCTTTGTAGAGCAGAAAGGTTGTGCAGGAAGAGAAGGAAGACTCGAAGGGATAGGGAAAGATTCTTCAGGGAGCCCTTCAAGTTTGCCAAAGAACTGTTTGAGCAGCCACGGTCGGGTACGCTAAACATCAAGAAAGAAGACCTGGAAGAACACCTTAGAATGACATATTCAGATGGTCGCAAAGATGAGCCGCTCAGCAGCATGGCAGGCCTTAAATGGCCGAGTAAGCCAGGAGCTGAATTTAACACCAAGCCCCCAACGGTGCAAGAGGTAGAAAGCATTGTCCAGAAAGCTCGGTGCAAGTCAGCTCCAGGTCCTAATGGTGTTCCATATGTGGTGTATAAGAGATGCCCTGAAGTGCTCAAACGACTGCTCCGTTTACTAAAGAATGCGTGGAAAGCCCAGCTTGTAAGCAAGGAATGGAGAAAGGCGAACGGAGTCTACATCCCGAAGGAGCAAAATTCCACAGACATCAGTCAGTTCAGGCCAATCTCACTACTCAATGTGGAAGGGAAGATATTCTTCTCAGTGATGGCGAAAAGACTCACTACATACCTCCTGGCAAATGGGTACATTGACACTACCATTCAGAAAGGAGGTATCCCAGGTACACCAGGATGTCTAGAGCATGCCACAATGATCTGGGAAGCAATCCAAAAGGCAAAGTCTGACAGAACAAACCTCCATGTAATCTGGTTGGATCTAGCGAATGCTTATGGATCCGTTCCACACCAGATGTTGTGGCAGGCCCTAGAAATGTATCATGTTCCACAAGAGATTGCAGCAATGCTGAAGCTGTATTTCGCAGGGTTTGCTGTCAGATTTTCAACCAGAGAGTACACAACGAAGTGGATTGGCCTTGAAGTTGGAATTGCAATGGGGTGTACCATCTCTCCGATACTATTCGTGATGGCTATGCAGGTAATCCTCAATGCGGCCGAAGGAATGGCTATAGGTCCAAAGCTTGGGGGAATGTGTCACATGCCACCGCTCAAAGCATTCATGGATGACACAACAATTCTGACATCAGATGAAGATCAGGCCCGGAGGATGTTAGAACGCCTGGATGAACTAGTCAGCTGGTGCAGAATGAGCTTCAAACCCAAGAAGTCGAGAAGCCTATCAGTCAGGAAAGGGAAGATAGCAGAAGACATATTCGTGGTTTCCAACCAAAGAATCCCTACTGTCATTGAGGAACCTGTTAAAAGTCTTGGCAGGGTGTACGATGCCTCATTAAAAGACTCGAAGGCAGTGCAACAGACAATAGAAATGGCAGACAGAGGGCTACAGATCATAGACCAAAGCAGACTCTTGGGAAAGTTCAAACTGTGGTGCCTCCAGTTCATGTTGATACCGAAATTGCTGTGGCCACTGCTTATATATGAAATAAGCACAAGTACAGTCGAAGCTATAGAGCAAAAGGTCAACAAGTTCATGAGAAAGTGGCTAGGGGTACCACCAGGTCTGTCAGATGTAGCACTGTACTGCAAAAAGTCAAAACTTCTGCTTCCTTTCAAGTCAGTTGTTGAAGAGTACAAAGTTGGAAAGGCAAGGCTTGCAATGATGCTACGCGAGTCAGCTGATGACGTGGTTAAGTCCATTCAGCCTACACTGAAAACGGGAAGGAAGTGGAGAGTGGAAGAAGCTGTTGATGCTGCCCAAGAGTCACTCAAACTGAGGGAGGTAATCGGATACACACAGACGAATAGACGGGGATTTGGTCATGGAGACATCCGCTGGTGGTCCAAGGCATCAAGCAGGGAGCGCAGAGACATGGTTGTTCATGAGATACGAGAGGCTGAGAATGATAAGAGGTTGCAAAAAGCAGTGCAGCAGGTCCAACAAGGCCAATGGACTACATGGGAAGGAGCCCTGCAGAGGTCCTTGACATGGAATGATATATGGCTTATGGCACCTCTTAGGCTCAGCTTCGTGGTTAGATCAATGTATGACCTGCTGCCGTCGGCCACCAACCTTGTGAAATGGGGAAAGTCGGATGATGAGCAGTGCCCCCTGTGCCAGGGGAGGCAGACACTCGAACACGTGCTCTCAGCGTGTAAGGTGTCATTAGGGCAAGGGCGATACACCTGGCGCCATAACAAAGTGCTAAATGAGCTTGCTGCGACAATAGATCTAGCAAGGATGAAGGCGAACAGCAAACCCAGGCCGAGCACCGCAAATACATACTTTCTGAGGGCAGGAAAGTCAGCACACCCCAAACCGAGTAAACCAGGTAGCAGTTTACCATCTCTTCTTGATTGTGCAAACGACTGGGAGATGGCGGTAGACCTACCTGAACGAGGGGCATATCCAGAGAGTATCAGGAAATCGCGGAGACGGCCGGATATAGTGCTTCATTCTTCTTCAACGCTTCAGGTCATACTGATTGAACTGACCGTGCCATTTGAATCCAGATTAGACGAGCAACATTCGTTCAAAGCGGCCAAATATAGTGATCTGGCCGCGGATCTGAGACACGAGGGGTTCACTACAAGGGTCATGGCTGTTGAAGTGGGCGCAAGAGGGCTTGTGGCTGCATCAATGTATGATCTATTGAAACTGTTGGGGTTGAAGGGACAGGCGAGAACAAGGGCACTGAAGAGGCTTAGTGAAACTGCCGAAAAGGCATCAGGCTGGCTGTGGAACAACCGCAATGGGCAATGGAAATCGTGACAATAAACGCTGCGGTACAGAAAACACCAGGAATTTTTCTAAGTCCACAAAACGCTGAGTTTTGTGGTGTACTAGTGAGCGGGCTGTGACTGAGGGGCAACAGGCGATGTATATTATAGGAGGTGTCAGTGTCAGAATTTCAGTGGCTAGGCTCGGCGGCTTCGCGATGGTGTCTCAGTGTGTGCGACGGAACGAACGGAATAATTTGTCTTCTCTTTGTTACTTTCACAATTGCCTCCACGGCTGGCGGAGTTGTGGATTAAAGTTGCTACCATAAGTGAAATGGGTTCATTTTCGATACAAGACAACAGGAGGCTGAGACGCTTGGGAGTCATGACCCAAGTGGGCCCGCCCCCCTTAGAGTGTAAAGGAGTATACTGGGCCGAAACACTTGTCTGATGGGGGGACTTCTTCTGATGATCAGATTGCCTCCTGTTGTATCGCTCTGTAAAGAGTTTCCTATCATAGATATGAAGGCAGTGGTACGAAAATAAAATACTAAGAATGTATTAGATATGACAAAAGTTGTGTGAGGGAATAATACTTAGAAAGAAATGAACTATTACATTTGAAAAAATGTTATCACGCTTTCTTTAGAAAGTAATCTGATGCACAAAATGAATAATTAAAATTGTGAATGTACAATAATGGGGTATTGAAGAAAGAATCCTCAGGAACATTATAGAGCAGTGCTCAGAATGGCAGAGACAGCTGTACATTAACTTTGTTGATTTTGAAAAGGCTTTCGACAGCATACACAGGGACAGCCTGTGGAAAATACTGAGGGCCTATGGAATTCCCAGCCGCATTGTTTCCATCATAAAAAGCCTCTATTCTAACTTTACGTGCAGTGTTGGATCGAGTAATATAACTTTCGAAGTGAAAACAGGAGTACGACAGGGATGCCCCTTGTCAACAACATTATTTCTGGCAGTCATAGATTGGGTGATGCGACAGACAACGGAGGGCAGTCCAAGAGGAATTAGATGGACAACGTTTTCTACACTGGAAGACCTGGAATATGCAGATGACATTGCACTACTCGCGCATTCACATCAACACATTCAAGACAAAACTGATAGACTGAATAAGTATGGCCAGCAGGTTGGCCTGAACATCAATTTGAAGAAGACAGAGGTCATGACACTAAATGTGGGCAATCCTGAGCCAGTAACAGTAAGGAACCAGAAGTTAGAACAGACAGACACATTTACTTACCTAGGAAGCATAGTAACACCTGACGGTGGAACAGGCAAGGACATTAACAACAGAATGAATAAAGCAAGAACAGCCTTTGCTGTTCTCAACAACATCTGGAAGTCTTCCCAGTACAGCACAAACACCAAATTAAGACTGTATGAGAGCTGTGTACTTTCTGTGCTTCTCTATGGTGCAGAATGTTGGAGAGTAACAGAGAAGGAAATGTCGAAACTGTCCTCCTTCCACACAATCTGTCTAAGGAAAATTCTCCGAATCTTCTGGCCAAACACCATCAGCAACCAAGAACTACTTATTCGGAGTAACCAGGAGGACATGCACACCATCATAGCTGGCAGACGCTGGAGCTGGGTTGGCCACATCCTCAGAAGGGACCCTGACACCATCACAAGAACAGCTATGCTATGGACCCCTGAGGGAAAGCGAAAGAGAGGCCGACCAAAAACAACATGGCGGAGAACTGTGGAAGCTGAAATGCAAAGAATGAACCACAGTTGGGGTACTGTACGAAGGATGGCCGCCGACCGAGCAAAGTGGAATCAATTTGTTGCTGCCCTACAAGACGCCACCAGGCGTGTTGGCCACTGACTGCTTTGACGGTTGGTGGCTATGGATCAAAGAAGAAGAAGAAGAAGAAAGAATGAAGTGTCCTCCATACTCTGTTGTTAGTGGGGAGATATGCTCTACTTCACTTTAGAAAACAAGTGTATATTGCTAACATGCAAAGTCCATTATAATTGGATTCCTAACTAGTTGCGAACCTCAGTCTCCCATGGTGGGAGTACTGAAGTAATATGGGAAATATATTGTTCTAGGGATGTGTAACTGGGACCCTAAAGGGGAGCTAACAATAGTAACACTGTAACCTATGATGCATGTCATAAAAGGTGACTAAGGGGGTTGGTCATGGGAATGACTGTGGGTCATGGGAATGACTGTGGGTCATGGGAATGACTGTGGGTCATGGGAATGACTGTGGGTCATGGGAATGACTATCTCCTCATGTTGGCACTTTAGGCCACAAAAGTGTCAATAATGATGGACAGATGTCCTTAACAAAAAAAAAAAAAAATAACTCAACCATCTAAGACAGAAGAAGGAGGTCCCCCTTGTAAGGAGAAAGAGAGAAAGCTAAAAAAAATCAAATCCAACACAGAAATCAGAATCTTCAACAAAGTGTCAAGTCAGTCCTACTGTATGGCTCTGATTCATGGAAAACAACAAAAAACAACAATCAAGACTTTAACTTGCCAAGAAAAGAAGGATTGAAATGGTATGATAAAATCACTAATGCAGAACTGATGACAATAACCAGACATGTGCTGGTGGAACAAGAGATGAGAAGGTGTTGACAATGGATAGTACACACTGTAAGGAGACAATGGATACTACACACTGTGAGGAGACAATGGATAGTACACACTGTGAGGAGACAATGGATAGTACACACTGTGAGGAGACAATGGATAGTACACACTGTGAGGAGACAATGGATAGTACACTGTGAGGAGACAATGGATAGTACACACACTGTGAGGAGACAATGGATAGTACACACTGTGAAAAGACAATGGATAGTACACACTGTGAGGAGACAATGGATAATTCACACTGTGAGGAGACAATGGATAGTACACACTGTGAAGAGACAATGGATAGTACACACTGTGAGGAGGCAATGGATAGTACACACTGTGAGGAGACCTGCTGAAAGCATTACAAAGCAGTTCTTGTTCTAGAATCCCCAGTGTAGGGGAGGTAGAGGGAGACAACACAAGGAGATGAGAAATGGGGACATAAATGAAAGTGATAAAGAAGGACGTGAACAGATCTTGAGTAGAGGGCACTGGACCATTGGACCTAGTATAAATTTGTTGAAGGCCTATGCTCCTGGGTGAACTGAAAGATGATGAATGAATGAATAAATAAATGCTGCTAATGAGGCCACCTAAGAAAAGTTCTGACAACATGTGATGGTTTTCATGTTAACTTCAATGCTTCAGGTTTAAACTGTCATCTTACAGAGTGATTGAAAAGTCATACCTAATTTTACATTTTTTTCTCCCACATATGTCTATTGGTTTTGGTTTTAACGACCATCCTCAATGCACACGGACAACACCATCCTTGCACCGATCTCCTCCCTAAGAGCACTCAAAGAGGATCTCAGTCTAGTGCATGAACTCAGTAGCACCAGCGAGGATCCCAATGTGTGTATACACATTCTATATATATATATTTGTGATGGGTAGGTTTCCTAATTTTAAAATTTTGCCAGGGCAGCGGCTGTGTGGCCTACTCTTTATGGTTTCCAACTGCTGAGGGATTTTTAAAGTGTGCAACTTGCACACTGGACCTCCTGTTTTTTCGTCCTTATTTGTGAAGGCTCAGCATCCGATCTCACTACCCAGGAGATCTCACTACCCAGGAGATCAGGAAGGAGTATGACATCGTTAGGAACCACTGGTTATGAAAAAAAATGTCCATCAATTAAATTCCCTGAGCTGAGAGCGAACCTGGTACCTTTAGAATTAGAGGCGGGCACCATACCTCTGAGCCACTCCGACCAAGGATTGGATATACATAAAACAAAAAAAAAATTAAAATAAAGGAGTAATAACTGCCATTTGACAGATACATTTTACCCCCCCCCCCCCACCCACCCCCGAAACAAAATAAAATTAAATGTTAGATGGCCAATAAACTGACGTTACGAGAGACAGCAAAAATTGCTGTGTAATATGGAATCATGTTTTGTAATGTTAATGTGACATAGTATTTTATGCAAAAAAAATAGCTGTTACTTGTCTTTATTTTGACGTTGGTTTAATACATTAGTTAGATAGGAGCGGTGAAATAACAATTGAAAATATAAATAGTGACTTTTCCATCACTCTGCATTAACAACATGATTACATTATGAATGAAATAGTAAATTATGAGAAGATGAATACAAATTGTATGTCATGTTGTGAAAATGGATGAATCATGTTATCATGTTGTAAGATGGATGAATATGTGAATAAGGATGAATAACATGTATTATGTTGTGATGATTGAAACAAATGTGTCTACAGAGGAGAGAAACAGCATGTTTTTAATAGAGGCCCTACTCTGGACTTTTGTTACTGCTGCAAAGAATTTTTTTTTAAAGTAGATTTTCACTGTTTCGTTTCTGACTGACCCTGGTTTTTATCTTTTTTAAAACAATCTCTAAAAAAATGTATCTGAATGCTGTTTAGATGCTACCCATTCCCTTGTAGTGATATGGATAGTAAAGGTTCCAACTCTTTTCTGCAAACTTTTTAGGGGACGGCAAGGTTATGTAAATACCATTTTCGAGATAAAATGGCAAAGAAAAGAAATAAAAAATAAAATGCAAGCTGAACTACTACGCAAAGTGACACTGGACAAAAACAAAAAAAAAGGATAAATCTGTCATTTCACTTCTTAGCCCCAGCTCTATAATCAGTTATCAATTCGGATATTCATGTTGATATATATATAGATTCACAAACATACAAGAGATTGCTAATGGCATTTCAAAGGCACTTCAGCAGAAAAAAAAAAAAAACATGGATATTAATAGAGACAAGCATAATAAAGCTTTAAAAGGCAGGACAGTTTGCTGAATTGTGTGTTTGTGTGTGTTTTTTCTTTTCTTCTTATTTTTTGTGTTTTGTGTTGTTAGAAATGAATGTCTAGTTATATCTTATTTCTGAGACAATGCAGCATGTAAATGTGGAAATAAATAAAGACCCCATACAGGACAAACACTTGTACATATAAATGATTAAAAAAAAAAAAAAAATACATGATGTTATTCATAGAGAGCCTTCTATGCCCAACAATTTCAGGAACTTTATGTGCCTAGCTTGTTGAGTCAGAGAAAAGATTGGAGACTTCCGTCAGTTTGCCAAAACTCAATTCAAAGTGGGGGGGGGGGGGGGGGGAAAAAAAAAAAAAGCAAGAGTAAAAAATAACTGATAAATAATAAGACGAAAACAATACTATTTAAAGCATATTTATCTAAGCCAGTAGCATTACTGAAAAGCCATTCATGCAAGTGATAAATGGAAACTGTGTCAATTAATAAAATTAAGTAACAGATAATGTAAATAAATAGATAATTAATAAGCTCAACGCTTGAAAAATGCAACTTTTATCTCTACCAGCAATACAATTTTGATCACAAAAAAATGAGAAAAATGTAAAAAAAAAAAAAACTGGCACAAATGACAACTGTAGGTGAGAAAGCTCTCTATGGGCCACATGCAAAGCATGGTGGGATATACGTGGAAGTACCAGGAGAAGGTCGTCGGCAGGATCTCTCTGCCTCTTCTTGGCAAACACCACAGGGTGCTGCAGGGCTGCGGCACTTGTTGGCTAATTATTGGTGGTAGTAGGAGGCGCGGTAACACCACAGTTTTGTGTTGTGCGTTGTAGGCAAATTTGTTTGGTTGGCCGAACAGTATTTTGAAAAGTAGTCGCAGGAGCACAAAGGGAGGTCGCAGTACAGAGACAACACAAGCGGCAAGCCAGGCATGGACGAGTGATGAAAAAAAAAAAGGCACCATCCATATAAAAGAATGTCAACATGCATAATATTATAATTGTTTAACTTATACGAAAAAGAAAAGTAAGTTTTTAAAATAAAAGTAAGCTTTTGGCAGGAAAAAGAAAAAACTGATTAATTATTATTTTGTTGTTGTTGCAAGCTTCGAAAAGACTTTCTTTTACTGATTGTGCTCCTTAGACTTCAAGGATTCTAAATGCCACCTACTTCACAAGGGTTTCTTATTCTCTACCACTTACACTGAGTCCTTTGTTGTTGTTGTTTTTTTTTTTTTTTACTGCACTTCATTCTCTTTCTGCTGAGTAGTATACGCTTATTATTTATTTACTTCCAAGTTAGTTTAGGCTTGGCTTGTCAACGTTTCTGCCTGTTTTTTTGTTTGTTTTTAAAGAAGCAATGCACAACTACGAGGCATCAGCGCTATGGACTAGGCCACGTACAGGAAACAAAAAAATGTTCAGCTCTTTTGTTCAGCTGATGTCAGTAAACTGTTAGGAGCAATCATGAAAAAATGCTGCTGCCTCTGAGAAAAAAGCAACGGTGTTAATTCAATGTGTAGGAATTAAATACAACACAAAAGCTTGATTCAGATGCCCCTCCACCTCAGCTTGTGTTCATCAAACAAAAATACATAGAGAAAGATAAGGAAAGGTAACTGCCAATTATGGGACGCCTGTGCTTAATGTGTACACTTTCTTAAATTTAGTATAAATCATTTTTTCTGACTGCCAAAGTAAGCAAGTCCTGCATGTAATGGATATGGTAGCCCTGTTCTTAGAGTTGGGGCAGTAACTGCTGCTTACATGAAACCTAAACCTAGCTTTTGTTTACTCATCCAGCTACTACACTCCTTCTCCACCATCTCTTTACTCAACTCTGCCCACCTGTCACCTCCCCTATCCCCAAAATCATTTTATAAACTGCTTGAAGTGCACCTCCACTAACATTTCCTCTTCAATAAAATTACCTCACACTTATCGTTGAGACTTGAGCTTCAATCTCGTATTTCCATAAAATTACTGTAATACTTTCCATTACATTTTTAACTGAGGAAAACGTTTCCTGCACGAAATAAAAAGCTTACTCAGAGTCCATGCCCAGGCTATATGTTTAATGCTACACATCTATATTGTACAAGCTTGTAAGGACTTACCAGCTGATCAAAAACAGGCAACATCATAAAGATATTCAACTGTGAATTTTTTCATTTTTTCCTCTCCAGTGTAGGTAAAAATACAGTTGCCCTAACCGTTTGTCAGTTTTTTAAATAAATTTACTTCAAATAAATCTATCTTACAAAATGCTACGTTATTTTTTCACCCCAAAAAATTTCCATTAATTGCCACAGGCCACGTCTAAAAAAAAATAAACAAACAAATAAAGGAGAAGGGAGTGACACAGAAGGCCTTTTTTTGAACACATGAAAAGACACGGTTATCATGCATGCCTGATAGTACAATGCAAAAATACAAGACAAAGATTCTGAGAAAGATTACCAGTGCTAAAATTATATGTGATCAATTTAATTATTTGGAATACTGAGTCAGCCGTAGGTAGAATATTTTAACCAAGCCTCTTTTCAGCTGGGTCAAAAATAATAAAACAAATTTCAGCATATCACAGAGCTGCTTGACAGCAAGTAGTGACACTTTGTCCCTGAGTGGTAATAATTCTAAGAGTAAGGAAAAGGCAGTCTACAAATGGTTCTGGGTATTCTGTTAAACAAGCAGGAAAAAATGCAGAACTGCGAAGGAGCAGAATAAATCTCGTATTTTCTTTTAATGTGTCGCTACATTCATCGCTGCAGTTCTAAGACTATTAAATTTATACCAAGTATGCCATAAAGGCAATAATTCTTTTATTAAGCATAAAACTGTTATCTCTATTATTTTTTTTTCCTGGTCATTATGCAGAACGGGGCTGATGGATATGTGCCAACATCCACAGGGACGATAAGAACAATCAAAATATGCAAATTATGTCAAGTTTACATAAATCAAACATGGATATTAAGCATGCCCATTTTTGTCAGCAATGCCAGTCCAGACAAACAACATAAATTACAAATATAACAATTTATAAATTATAAACAGATGGAAAAAAAAAAAGAAATATTAGGTACAAGAATGTATGACAGGCAAGACCGATGATAGAAAAGAAGGAAAAAGGAAATCAATCAACAGTAAAAGCATGGTTTGAAGTAACTGAATATATGGAAATGGAAAGCGAAAATTACATGACCGCATCTAAAACAGAAATTTCAATTAATATCATGACTGTGTAAAGGTTGTAATGAACCCAAATAGTGAGATATATAGTGAGATATTTGTCCACTTGAAGCCTGACATTTAAAAGTAAATAATGAAACAATGATTAAGACTTTTAAATATGAAAAAAAAAAAAAAAAAACCAAGCAAGTTCAACAAATCTGGGAATAAAAAATGCACTTAACGAAGTTGATAATATTATTAAAACTGAAAATCAAGTTGATTAGTTTCAAAACGCTAAATAAATGTGGTCAATTCTCAATTTTTGCTCCTCTCTTGATGTTGTCATAGCAAAAATTGAGACCGTATCTGCAAACAGACTAAAAGAAAGATAGATTATAATGACCGACAATGCACACAGCTCGATTCTTTTTTTTAAATATATGTTTTTCCATTTTAAGTGATTTTGTAAATTTAGTTTCTCTTTTTGTTCTTCATCTGTCTGGCTTGAGAAAAGGAAAATGGAAACAAACTAACAGCCTGCCCTTGAAGCAGAACATTCTGGACCTAATCCCTGTTTAGGCCAACCACTAAGCCTTTGGTGAGCGTTAACTGATTTGGAAAAGAAAAAAAAGAAAATAATCAGATACTTTGGGTTCTGAATCTCTCTGGGAAAAAGAGAAGTAACTCAATTTTTTCAAATGTGACAACAGGAAGAGTACTTTCAACAATTTCACAAAAGGACAGTGATACTATTCATGTGGCCAGCAACTAAAACTTTCAAAATTTCACAACATCCACAAGAAGCAATGTAGTGGATTTTTAAATATACAAGCATATTTGATCAGCTATATCTAATATGAATCCACTTAGTGAGTTCCCCTGAAACCTACTGCTGCATGTTATCACTTTCTGGAATCCCCACGGAAAGAGAGGTAGAAAACCGAAGAACATATGGAAAACATAACTGCAGACAGACATGAAGGGGACATGGAAAGACCAAAGACCTTGAGCTGATGGCATTGGACAGGAAAACATGGCATATGTCTGTTGGAGGCCTATACTCCTTGGGGAGTTGAAAGAAGAAGATATCTATTGCTGAATGTTATCACTTTTGCCTGCACGAACTTTGCATATTGAAACTATAGTTTTGAGAAGTACAGATGTGCACAAATATACGTGTATGTCCACTTCTGCAGCATGTGATAACATGTCTGATATGAGATTACTTATTTCTCCCTTGTAAATTCAACTTTACTTAAACTGAGGTACACTAAGTATGCCTCAGGCAGTTCCTGCGGTCCGTGAAGAGACAAAGAAATAATAGGACTACTGCACCTTCAGGCTTGTCGACCAAGGCGGCTTAGTAATCGGGCCGAAACACTTGTCGGATGGGGGGACTTCTTCTGATGATCAGATTGCTTCCTGTTGTATCGCTCTGTAAAGAGTTTCCTATCACATGATGCTGGCAATCACATCATATAAAACACATTGCTACAGAGCCACCCCGGCAAGAGCAGATGAATGCGTGGTGCAGGCTTCCTGCAAGGAGGACCAGCTGCAGTGGTGGCTACATGCTCCGTAATGAGCAAAAGGATGATAATGATATTGAAGTATGATCCTCAGTCCACCGTATATTCAATGAAGAGCTTTCTAGTGTAACTGTGCTCTAGCAATGGTCTAATATCTTCTGAAATTGCATAAGTCAGTTCTAACACTGCCCCCCTATGACTCTGGGAGTCTCTGAGAAAACAAAGAACAGGGCCACTGTTTCTAACTGGCACATTTGTCAAGTGAGATTGTGCATGGACCTGGCAACCCAACAATGTAACATAAAAATGCAACAAAAACCACCACCACGTGTGCACATGAGGTGCCTATGTCCAGGGTTGCTGCATGAGGGGTCAATGGTAGTGGTACCCTACTCCCATGTTCCTTAAGAAGCCCAAAAGGGAAGGAGGAGAGGTAAGAGTGTTAACACGGACTTCAAAAATGCTGTATAACAATGGTTAAAATAACGAGATATTGGACACAATCACAAGAACTTTAAAGCCAACATGCTGGCATTCAGGCCTTCCTCAGAGAAAACTGACAGAAATATAGGGAGAAAGAAAGATACGTAAATTTACGTATTGGTGTACTGCTGCGTAAGAAAACTAACCTGCTCTTCAAGGTCATTCATTATTCAAAATTTTTATTATGAGAATTGATTATGAGTCTCTTTAATGCCCAAATAAAGAATTTTCTTTAATTTTTATCTCTTTCATTAACCCTCTTTTCATTCCTAGATTTTCTAGTACTTCTTTATATGTTTGTCACCAAGAGCTGGTGCTCAGTAACAGTGGATCAAAGTCATGTTATGTGTTTTCTCTATGATGGTTCCCATTCTTTAACATTTCAAGGACATTAATTCCGTCTTCCCTTGCCTGTTCCTTGTCCACACTTCCATGTTGCACAGTTACAGTAAAGTTTATACAACACCGACTGACTCATATTTAAAATTTGTTCTTTATTTGCATGGATGTTTATACCAATTATTACACTGTTTATGTTATTCTGATGATTCCCCAACACCATTTCTTTTCCATTTGCTATTTTTCACTGCTTTTATGCTCAAACAAGATGAAAACACTGCCATCTAGACAGTTTTTTTTTAAAAAGCCTGCTCAGTTCTGACAAATTTTCAAAGAAATAAACTGAATTTAGAAACAAGAAGCAGTCGCCCGATTTCTAGGTCACATAGATCCCACATTTAAAACACCGATGAAAAATGCACTGAAAGTGCTTGAAATAAAATAAAATCTCCACATATGCTAATTCAGAAAACAAATGCAGAAAACTGATTGGATAATGTAGCTATGTGTATCTTGTCTGATCTTATTTTTACAGTGCTGGCTATGAGATAAGGCTAAACACAACATATATCACACACAAAGCAAGACTCCAGTCAAGACCTGGTCCCATTAAGCCTAGGCCATATAGATTATAGAACACAAGCATTTGTGTGATGGCTACATGCAATGCTCCTCCCTTCAAATTCAGACACCAAAGAAGAAAAAAAAATGGCCAGAATACTGTCTTATTTTTATTTCAAAGTTTTATTTTTGGGTAATGTAAACTGTAATTTTACATATGAGAATGTCAGCAATTCCATATATAAGCGAGTAGTTTCCATGCTAGATAATGAACAGCAATATCAAAAGGATGACCGTTATTTTTTTCCAACAAGGACAACAACAGTTGCTTTTATTTTTCTCCCACCCAAAGGTAAATAAAAAAAAAAAATTTTTTAAATTTTTTTGAAGGGTAGCGAATACTGAATTTTCAGCATATTTTCAAATGGACGTAAGTGGCATTTTACATTTTCTTCAGTCCTTAGGCACCGTGGGCTCTTTATAGCCTCTGTCTGTCTTTCGTAATGAGTGTATACGATTCTACGTCTGCTAATTATATTTCATGAACTTACTGTGCCCAGCTGTCCCATTAACCTAAAACTCGCATAACCCAGGTTTAGTTCTTGCTGAGTGACAAGAAAAGCAATAAGATCAGGTTGTAAGGTGTTGTGGGTGAGTGACTAAGAGACATCATCATCATGACTCAGCAGTTACAGGAATATCTTCCTTGATGACAGAAATCGCATGACATGAAGGTCAATTATTTATAAGAAAGAAATCAGGCTTTTACCAGATAGAAAAGACCAAATATAAGAATATTCGACGAGAAATAAATTATGATAATATTATAATAATGATAATTAAAACATGAAGAGTATGATACAAGTAGGTATCAAGATGATAAATTATGATAAAAATTACAATGTTAATAATAATAACAATAATAATAAATAATAAGAATGGAGTTAGTGTGGGAACAACATAATAACAGATGAGATACATAAAGCAGCAAGCAGTCGTTAACATATTAAGAACCAAACCACGACACATTTACCAGAAAGTTTAGCTCTATAATGGCAGCCCAACATTCACTTGAAACCAACCATTTAAAAACAAGCTTCTACATCTAACATTCTCTGCAGGAAGGAAAGCACTTTGGAGGGAGTGAAATGAGAATCGTGAACTGACAACATTAATTATAAATCATAATAAAATTTATTATTTTAGTATAGTATTGCGCTCTTTCTTCCAAACCTCTACATCTCACGGTAGAAGAGGAACGACAAAGTAAATAAGTACTGTAGTTCACTATGTGATCTATTACAGTTAAAAAGTATTCTTCAAATGCATGAGCACTTTTTTTTTTAGTTTAAACAATTTTTTTTTAATGATAGTTTTTACGACTTATGGAATTATTATACCTTTGGTTATCTGCCAGGATAAGAAATGAATGAAAAAGACTTCAAAGTAAAGGATATGAAACCTTCTACTCTTTCTGCAGTCATTTTCTTGTTTTTATGTACTATTTTCCTCAAGGTTCATCTGCAGGACAGATATCTGCAATAGAATCTAGTGATTCAGATTGACTTCATTATCTGCAGCACTAATTGGCTTAGATGGTTTTCCTATAAAACTACTGCCCATGAAGTTTGTTCTAATGGACAGAGTTCTTTAGTTTTGAGGTATAAAACTGAAATGTGGACAGAATTCTTTACGTCTTGAGGTACAAAAGTGTAATGTCAACATTAAACAAAAAAGTAATATCCTTTAAGTTTTGAGGTACAAAAATGTAATGTGGCAAGAGTTCTTTAAATTTTGAGGTACAAAAATGTAATGTGGACATAAAACAAAAGAGTAATATCTTTAAGTTTTGAGGCGGCAAGAGTTCTTTAAGTTTTGAGGTATAAAATGTAATGCAGTAAAATTTAAGTTTTAAGGTACAAAAAGGTAATAAGGACTGAATTCTTTCAGTTTTGAGGTACAAAAATGTAATGTGGGCATGGTCCTTTCAGTTTTGGCGTACAAAATGTAATGTGAACAGAGTCTTTTAAGTTTTGAGGTATAACAAGAGTCCTTTAAATTTTGAAGTACAAGAACATAATGCAAGTACTTTTATTAATAAAGACTGTGTTATCTGTGGCAATCTGATGTAGTGCAAGTGATCACTGTTGATAGCAGAGGGTCTCCAAGAATAAATTACGTGAGATGCAACGTTTACAAAGAAAGCATTCAAACATTGAATTCCACAAGACCAAACCGTTGTTGTCATGCTAAAAAAAAAAAAATACCTGAAGTTAAATATTTAGTTTCTCTTATACCACATACATTTTTAAATATTGAAAACAGGATGCTGCAAGCACTTAGAAACTGGGACTATTTTATACTTTTCAGCTATCTAATATCTTGAAGGATTTCTCATTTTTAGTAGGCCTCTGTGAATGTGTGATTTGCCACTATATTTGGGGAGATAGGGAAGAAATTGGAAAAGGGAAGAAAAAGGCTTAAAATTTTTTTTATCGGGGAGAGAGGGTGAGTGAAAAATATGGTAAATATACAAGAGTAGGTTCAGGGAATAAAAGGTTCAATGTTTCTAACAAGGATGTGTTCTGATTACTCGCGTTCTTTAATGGAACTCAAAATGCCATAAACAGAAGCTGGTATAAGGACTGAAATAACTGAATGAAAAATGAAATGTGAGTTTGTGATTATATAAATGAAGTTCTGTTCTTTTGCATCAGTGCTGACACTGTTCAGATTAAACAGACACAACTTCTAAACCTCATCATATAGACGAGTTTAGTGAAAATACATATTTCTAGAAAGATAAGAATCCCTAAAAATGGTGCTTCAATTCTTTTCACATAAGTTCTAGATGACTGCAACAACAACACCTGCCACCCAACTAGCACAACTTGAAGAACCAACTTCATATATTCACTATACAAAAAACACAACCTATTACCACCAACATTCAAGGAAATGGGTTACTGAAAAGGAAAGGAAATTCTCTGCTAAAAATCATATCTATTCTTCACTGAAAATAAAACTGATTCACTGTTTAACTCTAAATCTGCTCCTTACTGAAAAATGAACATCCCTTCCATCCCCGCATTACGTTAAGAAAAATGTATTCTCGACTAAAAAATCAAATTTAAAAAAAAATGGAAGTCATGTATACCAAACTAAACAAAATCTTTAATGAACAATTCAATCTCTTCTCATCTGAAAATCCAACTTCCCACCCATTACACTCAGTAAGTTCACCAATATGAAAACCAAGACTATGCTCTACTGAAACTCAACAAGCTGACCAAAATCCACTACTGCTGAAAATCAAAGCCATTCTGTACTGAAAATTAATTACCGAAACCACTTTACTTGATTCTCATGTGAAAATTAAATCTATTCTCTACTGAAAACTGAAACTATTCTCTCCTAACAATTAAACCTATTCTTGATTGATAATGAACCATCCCAATAACTCTACTTGCCTGAGCTGAGAAAAAAAAAAGGGTATTCCCTAATGAAAATATAATCTATTCTCTACAGATAATCAAGCATTCCACCACACTTGTTCAGCTCATCACAATCTATTCTCTATGAAAATTAAATCTATTATATCCTGAAAACAACTAACTAACCATACACACAAAGAGATAATCAAAATTAGAAAACAGATCCCTGCTGATTTAGAGCTAGAAGGACTCTTGTAAAAAGAGTATATTTAATTAATTAAAGCAAACTCTTCTCAGAGTCTTGAACTTTGTATGAAAAGGGGAACGGGTGCATCAAAATAAAGCTGCAGAGATTAAGAATATCCAAAAAGTGCAATGCTGCAGTACGGAATGAAAAAAGAAATCAAAGACAGCACAAGAGAAACAAAAATTGCCTATGGTACCCGAAAAATTAATAGACCTACAGTAGACACATGACACAAATTTTTACAACGCACTTAAGACTGACGGCAAAAAAGACCTTAAAAAATACTATAATAAACAAGAGACAGAAGAAGATGAAGAAGAAGAAAAAAGGGTGTGTAACTTGTTATGAGATGTGAAATACTGTTATATATGGGAATGATGTGTGGGGGGGAGGACGTTTGCTGTGAAGATCTGACGCTGTACAAATTTCTTGATCTAGACATACACTCTTTACACTTAACATTTGTCGAAAAACAGACAGAGATGCTCGAGAAAGTGTGCAATACATGAAAACAGTGTCTGCGGTAGGCAACACGGTTTTCCCAGGGGTGCTAAATTTAATTTTTAATCATTATTAAAAAGGGGGTGTTGTTCACATTATGTCAGATCTATTTTAAGACACAGCTACATCATTGCAGCTGTGGAAAACAAAGGTGAATGTATCATATACTCTGTAACTGATGGTGAGTATATCATATCTCCTATGATTGCACACTCTCTCCTACAGCCTACCAGTGCCGAGCTGTTTGCAGAAGAATTATTTGAGATGGCTGCAGCTGCCTGGTTCCGCGCATGGGCGGCACGCACCAGGGCCTGCAGGTGGCTAGGCGGGTGGAAGTATTTACATAGGTCCCTCGTACACTTGCTCTTTATAAAGTCCATACAGACTGTTACGTGATTGTCAGTGGCATCAACTACAATGTGGTCTGCTGGGTGTGCGTAGCGACACTCGGACATGGCTCGTGAACATGTGCCCCGCTGAAATTCACGACATACCTGAAGAAGACAAAAAAGAAGTGGTGTAAAAAAATAAAATGTTAGTATAGAGCAAAAAAGATTCTGTCTTATATAAAAGAATACAGATATTATCTTATAAGTAACTTCATTTTCACAATCCAGCACTGAAGAATGTTTATGTCGTTTTTAGAATGACAAATGTATGCACAATCTAGTTTTTATTTATGTTCGTTAATTTTATCTATTTAAAAACTGCCCCACCTCTCACCTCAATCAGTTTTTTTTTTTAAAGTAAAGACAGAAAGAAAGGAAAAAGAAAGAAGGCCAGACCAAACAAAAAAAAAACCAGAAAAGAAAGACAGCAAGAGAAAGAAAAAAAAAAGGCAGAAAGACAGATAGAAAAATGAAAAAAATAGGAGGAACAGAAAGAAAAAAGACAGAAAGAAAAAGAAAAAGGAGAAAAGAAACAAAAACTGAAAAAGATAACCTTAAAGAAAAAAGGAAAGACTGAATGGAAAAAAAAAGAAAGAAACAAAGAAAGAACAAGAAAAGACAGACAGAAAGAGAAATAAAAGACAACTGGTTAAATTCAAAGTAATAAAAAAAATTATGACAACATTTAAGAGCTTAAAAAGCACCTACCAAGCCTTAACAAAGAAGTATATACATAGACTAATGTATAGAAAAGCAATAAGCATAAACGACAGTCACAGATGATTTCATGCTTAATCAGTGCAAAATAAGAATTAAGGTTTCTGTCATGCTCCAGTCAACACAGAAGTAAATAAGTACCTGACTCTGCTCTTGAGTTAGGGAAGGCAAAGGTGGCAAGGAAGGGAACTGGTCACCCCCACTTCATAAAGCTGAGACCTAGTATAATGAAGTCTCCAACATTTCACTTCCCTTCGGCAGAGTATGCTAAGGGACTACCTTTTATCTAAGTGTGAGCTTGCTTGGGTTCAGAACCACAACACAAACCCCAAGTGTTCAAAGAGCAGCATGAGCTTGCTGGTCTTAAACATAAAAACATTAATTTTACTGGGAAGCTTGATGTGGCCATATGCATAGCATCATCATCTGGTGGATCTTGCTGGGTTCACAGACAAACGTTAGCTTACTCAAGCTCAGTGCTTCAATGAAAACTTCAATTAACCCTTCAGAGGTTGAAAGGGATATTTTTCATCATCGATTTAAAAAAAAAAAAATATTGTTCTGGACAGACACCAGCATTCATGGTGTTCAGATCACGAACATATGGTTTGTGGTATTCACAGACAGAAACATAATTTTTCTAGTTGTCAGAGAATTAAAAAACTGGTGCTGAACATGCAAACATTTGCTGGTGATAATCTCAATTTGCCACATTATGCATCAAAATAAGAAAATCTAATATTTTTCTTCCAGCGGCTGTATACTAAAGAATAAAAACATAAGCTTCAAAGCTAGCACTAACTTTGAGGGGTCCAGAAGAGGCAGTGCAAAACTGCTTGTGGAGAGCTATAATAACTGACCTGAGTAAAGTAAGTGGGATAACTATACGAGTCCATCAAAGATGCATGTGTTGTCATTGTTTCACCACTATCTGATGTTGGCTAGGGATGAAATGTAAATTTAGTATAACTGGATGTTCATATGGCACAAAAGGTTAGGTTCATTTCTGATGCTGCAAAATCATTGCTGGATACCAGGTAAGCAAATTAGCTATTCCTTTAGGGTCATACAAAGGAACTAACAATCTGACTACAAGACTTTTTTCTATCTTCATTGGCTGTCAGGTAGAAGAACATTTAAGAACATTGATAGACTAGAATAATGTAATTCTAAATTATTTTGAAACAATTTTTTTTAATGGGCATAACTTAACTTCTCTATTAATGATATAATTACTTCTAGAAGATAACTATTTGTAGTCAAGTCACTCAATGATTTTGCAGCATTTTGGGGATAATACATCAATGGTTAAAGCAGTATTCATGCATCTACTACAAGTAAAGTGTTTATTCATAATTTAATATTCACTTCCACCTCAACTCTGATAAATAATTCAAATATTCCATAGTCTAATAAAGTCCACCCTACCACCAAAGCCAAACTGACCAACTAGTCATACACTTTCATAGCAGATCACTGGCTATTTCGATAACAGGAAGGCCAATAAAAAAAATGGGTTATGGGACTTGGCTGTGACTTTCATGTGAACAAGATATAGCATCATCCAGGCCCTGGCCCACGAAATTTCAGGAGTGCTATCCCCTTTATACTAATTGTCTTCGTGCTACATTTTGTAATGTAAAATTTTTAAAAATCCAACCTCCATTTTGGGAAAATACGCAACAGGCCCCCATTTAAGCTTGAAAGCTAAACTGAACATCCATTAAAAGAGCAGGCCTTTTAATTTGTACGTGGCGCATTGACCACTAACCATAAGTTATTAAAAGTCTGACTACAACGACCCAATGAAGCTGGACAAGAACAAAATGACCACAGGAGAATTAGTGCCATCATTGAGACATCAGCAGACGGAACACAACATAATTATTTCCATTCATATTTTGACGGGTTACACGCTAAACATGGAGGCAACGTGATTTTAATGGTACAGCAATAAAAGGGCACAACAGAAGTGTAAACTCTATAATTTCATTAGAGTTTAAAACAGATGAGACATGAAAGTGTATCTCATGTGAGAGCTAAGCTTTCTAGTTAAGTATGGAGAGATCTTCCAATATGTTTGAATATCTGAGATAATGTTAGACATTTTGAACCATCTTGCAGAGGGTGAAAGTGGGTCTTCTCATGTCATCATTAATGAAAGCAACAATATCAGAAACAAAGAACAAAAAATAAATAAATAAATAAAATACACCAAGTATGAAACTGGCACCAAATGTTTTCAGGTAACAATTCACAGAAAGGAAAATTTATGAGGTCTACGAAGTATATGGGATCAGAAGATGCTATATGTGTATAATTCAAAGATGAAGCATAAGACAGACCTTGTTCTGGAAATCCCTAAGGAAAAAGAAATATACGGTGATCCCAAAATACATGGAGAAGAGAACAGGACACCTAAAATATGTGAAGAAGAGAACAGGATACCTAAAATACATGTAGAAGAGAACCGGACCCTAAAATACACGGAGAAGAGAACAGGACACCTAAAATACATGGAGAAGAGAACCGGACCCTAAAATACACGGAGAAGAGAACAGGACACCTAAAATATGTGAAGAAGAGAACAGGACACCTAAAATATGTGAAGAAGAGAACAGGACACCTAAAATATGTGAAGAAGAGAACAGGACACCTAAAATACATGGAGAAGAGAACCGGACCCTAAAATACACGGAGAAGAGAACAAGACACCTAAAATACACGAAGAAGAGAACCGGACATTAAAATATACGGAGAAGAGAACAGGACACCTAAAATACACGGAGAGGAGAACTGGGCAAAGATATATAAAATACAGTTAGCATTAACTAACTGATGGCTTATGCTCAAGAGGGTGCTGAAAGGCAAAGAAGAATAAGAAAAAAGATGAAGGAAGGTAAAGTTCAGGATGAACTGTTCTGTGAAAAGGTACAAAAAAAACTGAACAGCAGGTTCAGTTCCATCTATGACAAAGGTACTGGGTTTGTCACACAGTGGCATCATACTAGAGTCTACCCAGCTGTAAATGGGTACCTGACTGTGCTTTTGAGTTAGGGAAAGCAAAGGCAGTCAACTGGTCAACCCACCTCTTGTAGAGGTATAGTGAAATCTTGAACACTTCACTCCCCTACAGCTGTATCTGCTACTATGGGGCTACTTTATTTTAATACACATTTTGATTTACTATGCTTTTCTCTCACTTTAGAATACATTATTTCGTATCTTCTCGTAACTTTAATTTCTAAACATGGTCACGTTTCTTGGTTATCCGAAAAACAGAATCTCTATATTATGGTCAATCCCAAGTATTCACAACAACTGATGCTCTACTGCACATAAACCAATTCATAAAAACAAAACAAAGTAAAGCACAGAAGCTAACATTTACAAAATTCAAAGAGTTATTAAAGTTTGCACCATCTTAACAACTGCTATGCTGGCATTGCTCAAAAATAAAAATGAAAACAGTGGACGCTGATTCATCAATCCTGAATTTGTCACACCTGAGTAAAGTAGCATTCCAGCAAACAATCAGTTTCAAATTTCAAACAAGTTCATGTTAAAACTTTTAATTCCAAGTTATTATTAAACAATCCCTGAAGGACCAAGGACTAGATTGGAACTAGGCCAGGAGAAAGATAGCTGATAGGATAGCATGGCATTCTCTCTGGCAAACTTCAACCCTAAAGTAGAAGAGGAACAACTAAGTAAGTAAGTAAATAAACTCTTCAGCGAAATATCTAACTGATCACCTGCCGCCATTCAAGTTTTATAAGTTTGCCAGCAACACAGGTTGGCAGGTGAAACAAACTGCTGACTACTTATATCATACAGTCTGATTTGTACATTTTTTTTTAATGACTAACGCTAGTGAATCTTCATAAAGTGATTTAAAAATCAAATGATTAAATGATTTAAATAATTTATTTTAGTATAAAAAAATTTAAACGACGATTTAAATTTGTACATATAAAAAAATAAGAAGAAAAAGTAAAATTGAAAAATGTCCTAAGTGTTTTATTACTATTAAAATAATATTAAAAATTTTATTATTGTCACTCTGGAAAGCCCCTGTCATATTTTACACTATTCTACCTGGTTATTTAACGTCACTTCTGATATGTAAATTTGTGTATGTCAAAACAATGAGTAATGACTACCATTTGGCAAAGACATTTTATCATTTCTAGAAACAAAATACAAGGCCACTAATATGAGATTGTACATGGGGCTGACAACCTCATCATATAAAACTCATTGCCACAGACAACCATCCATCGCTGCATGGGGCATGTCAGATATTTGTGCAGGTTCTACCAGATGCAGTGGTGGTTCCATGTCCCATAAGGAGCGTGAAGAAAAATGATGGTGAGGAAAAAAGGACCTGGAAAATGATAGGGAGGAAAAACGGACCAGGTAAATGATGGGGAGGAAAAAAGGACCTGGAAAATGATGGGGAGGAAAAAAGGACCTGGAAAATTATGGGGAGGAAAAAAGGACCAGGGAAATGATGGGGAGGAAAAAAGGACCAGGGAAATGATGGGGAGGAAAAAAGGACCTGGAAAATTATGGGGAGGAAAAAAGGACCAGGGAAATGATGGGGAGGAAAAAAGGACCAGGGAAATGATGGGGAGGAAAAAAGGACCAGTTAAATGATGGGGAGGAAAAAAGGACCAGGTAAATGGTGGGGACGAAAAAAGGACCAGGTAAATGGTGGGGAGGAAAAAAGGACCAGGGAAATGATGGGGAGGAAAAAAGGACCTGGAAAATGATGGGGAGGAAAAAAGGACCAGGGAAATGATGGGGAGGAAAAAAGGACCTGGAAAATTATGGGGAGGAAAAAAGGACCTGGAAAATGATGGGGAGGAAAAAAGGACCAGGGAAATGATGGGGAGGAAAAAAGGACCAGTTAATTGATGGGGAGGAAAAAAGGACCAGGTAAATGGTGGGGACGAAAAAAGGACCAGGTAAATGATGGGGAGGAAAAAAGGACCAGGTAAATGATGGGGAGGAAAAAAGGACCAGGGAAATGATGGGGAGGAAAAAAGAACATGGAAAATGATGGGGAGGAAAAAAGGACCAGGTAAATGGTGGGGAAGAAAAAAGGACCAGGTAAATGGTGGGGATGAAAAAAGGACCAGGTAAATGATTGGGAGGAAAAAAGGACCAGGTAAATGATTGGGAGGAAAAAAGGACCAGGTAAATGATGGGGAGGAAAAAAGGACCAGATAAATGATGGGGAGGAAAAAAGGATGAGGTAAATGATGGGGATGAAAAAAGGACCAGGTAAATGGTGGGGATGAAAAAAGGACCAGGTAAATGATGGGGAGGAAATAAGGACCAGGAAAATGAAGGTGAGGGAAAAAGCACCTGGGAAATGAGGATGACTAAAATAAGGACAAGGAAAATAAAGGTGGGCAGGAAACTGCAGTATCTGAGTCTCATGGGCAGAGATAAAAAAAAAAAACAACCCAAACAGAAATCTGTGGCAAGCAACTGTTGAGCTCGTGTGTAACATTATTTTTTTTTCCCACCCTATGTAGCAGTGGTTTCTGTAGCAATTTGTTTTACCTTATGAGGTTGCCAGCCTCATCTGCACAACCTCTTATAAGTCGCCTTGTACGACGTGACGTGCTTATGTAACATAGATAATGAAAATACTGCCTTCCTAATTATTTTTAAGCATTTACACCGTAGTGTTTTTTTTTTTTTTTTTTTTTTTTTTTTTTTTTTTTTTTTTTTACACCTGTATTTACAATGTACAAAGAAAGAAGATAATGGATAGCCTGACATCTTGTCGTGTAAAGAAATCAACAGCAGAACAGGAAAAGTTCTGTAGAAACATGACTGCCTATACACATCTACAGAAGAGACCCTGACGCCATCACCAGAACTGCCATGCTATAGACTCCAGAAGGAAAGTGAAAGTGAAGTTGGCCAAAAGCCACCTGTTGGAGAACTGTGGAGGCAGAGATGCAAAGCATGCACCAGAGCAGGGGCACCACACGAAGAACGGCAGCTGACCGAGCAATGTGGAGACAGTTTGCTGCTGCCCTACAAGAGGCCACGAGACGTGATGGTCACTGATTGCTTTGTCAGGACCAAAGAAGAAGAAGAAGAAAAAAGATAATTGCTTATACCACTACAAACAGTACTAGGAGAAGGCAATGTAGTGAAGAAACGAAAGACCACCTACACTTGAGAAAAGCATATATTTTTGGCTGGCTGCTCTCTCTTTGCCAGGAAATCATCCTACATAAACAGCAGTAATATGAACAAAATCAAACACAAAAAACAGCAAGCAGAATAAATGATGAACTCCAAAAGACATAAGGAGATGCACGACAGAAGAATGCTCTTTTCTGGGAAACAGCTAAATGGAAAGCCATGTCCTGGTGAACGCTGTAGAACCTTGAAGTAGCAGATACATGCATTTCCTAACATAGCCAAACACGATAGCTTTGTATCTGCTAAACTTAACACCAACCTATATTTTATTTTTTTAGTTAGTGGTCTATTCTGGTCATATGTTGGGATGCTACGTGTACCCACAATATTCTATTATAACTTGCAATACCAGAAATACCAAACACTAATACAAGCAGAAAGTAAGATATCATAACAGTTTTCAAACAACATGCATTACACATAGTACAATTAAACAGATCTACAATTAAATTCCTTAAGCACAGCTGGTCTACACCAATTTCATTACCACTATAAAACCACTTTCAATTTCAACTGGTTATTTTCACACAAATCAATATAGCTGCAGCAAACTTATGGTTTATGATGTTAATGAAATAGTTATACAGAAATGTAAAAATTTATGTTGTCTCCCCTTTTTGTCTTATCTCCCTTCAGCTTTTCCTGAGGGAAGAACTAGTAGCATGGGCAAAGTGGGTTTTTATGAAGTATTATTTCAATAGGACATCATGCTTTATTAGTATTACACATGACCAATACTCTGTTTTAATATAGTGGTATGTACTACATCACAGGTGGCCAAATAGGAATTTTTGGGAAGCCACAATACTGGAGGAAATTTAGGAAAGAGCTATTTATACCTTTATTGCAAATTGCAAATGTGGGCAATATGCACATTCTGACAACAGTGTAACATTCATATTTCTTGCTGGATTTAACAAAGCGGCATTGAGTTTCTGTATCATATGCTCCCCTAGCACTGTTTATGTAGCATCTAATCTTTTTTCGAAGATTATTTAATATTATTCTGCAAAAAGTTTAAATATTTCGGGTATGTAATGACATACCGTTTCACAGGCTTGTAAGCAGTCCCCCTGGTACTACATAGTTGAGCTCCCAACAGATATAATAAGACAGGAACCAACAAAACAAATGTTAACTCTGGTTTTATAGTAGCAATGTAAATTGCAAAAGGAATGCATATTTATATACTTCTTATACTTAGTAAGAAACAAAAAATATTAGAAGAATGCATGCAAAAAACATTTTGTGGTGTCTTTCACATTTGGACACATTGCAAACAAGACCAACCATATTAAAGATAAGCACAACAGCGTGTACTTACCTCAAATTTGTCTGCCCGCATTGTTTTTGTTGCAATCATATTATGCTGCAGTTGCTGTGACATTATGGATGTCGCATCCGCACTGGTTGGCATGGCTACAGACGCAAGCGATGTTAGAAAGGGACTATAGGTAGCGGTTGGACCTTGTGCTGGGACAGCAGACAGAGTTTGAAAGCCAGGATAGTGTGTCTATGGATCAAGATAAGGACAATGTCAAAGTAAGTGACCTGCGTCTTGTCAAACACAATTCTTTCAACAATTTTCATATTTAAGGCAAATAACTACTTTTCTTGCTCATGTTTTTGAAAAGTCTGTATGATGTATGAAATACAAAATAAATACATGGATAATATTATACAAAGTAGCAATGCAACAAGCTCTAGCCTCACTCCAAAATATTGAAACATGCACTTGCAAGCTTTTATGAAGAGTTGCAACAAACCTGACCCTCATGAAGCTTAGACACCAGAGTTCTTGGTTTTTCTCTACAGTTGAATTCTACGGCTGACATAGCCCATGGTTGTGGGGGATTACTTTACTGTTTAGCTGCAGTGATCTTTGCTTAGTTAGTACTCTCCATTTAAATTTATTACACATATCAGTGCCACACTTAATTTGGTCCAAATTAATACATCAATAATAATTTTTAAGAGTTCTTAAATAAATGTATCTCATTATCAAATGTATCCACCTGAAAAGTCTCTGCTATTTTGCAAAAATGGTTTATTGTTCCAATCTTAAGTAATTTGTTTGAAAATTTCCCTGAAGATGTATTACAATAATCACTTGAGAAATCATTTTCTAAGACTGAATATATGGAAACAAACTGCACAATGATTACTATAAGGCAAAGAAAAGTGAAATCATGTCAGAAAACTTGCTGGGTGCTCATTGAATTCTCCTTTAGTTTTAAGGAAAAACTTCGGAAATATTAATACAGTATAAGGAAATACAATGAAGATTATTTTTTCTTCCTTTTTCCCCCCTTTTTGAAAGCATTCAAAAAGTGCCCATCATGTGAATCTGGACGACATCGGTATACCTATTGCATTAGAGTGAGAACAAGGCATGGCTGAGCAAATCTAAACAATCAAGCCTTGATAATATATATGCTGACCAAAACAAACTGTAAGAGTACAACCAAGCCATAATGTGTCAACAGCTGAACACAACAGACGCATATTTCAGAATGATCCAGAGGCAAAGAAAGCAATGCAGAAAGACACTTTGAGTAAAATCTGTCGCCATAAGTTTGTTTTGCAGAATTTTGAAATGCAATAATATAATCGTGGAAAGCAATGTCAACATTCTCTATAATAACAAATAAAATATGATATTTTTGAACATTTAGTTTCACTTAAAAAAAAAAGGTTATTCCGAGCCCTACACATTCGCAAAATTTATGTTTAAGAAAAGAAAAAAGAAGCTTATTCTGTTAATTTGACAACGAGTTACGTGTAAACTTGACTAAGGGCAAGTATAGAATACTAGTTTACTAAGGGCAAGTATGGAGTACTATACTAAGTTAAGAATGTTTAGAAAAAAAAACAAGTTGCACATTGTAATCGTGTTTCAGAGCAAGTTATTCTTGCAAATACAGGATGGATGAAAAGTAACTTCCTATGTTTACATTTTTATATCCTTGTCTGTAGGCCTATCCATTGGACTTTTGAATGAATCACATTTCGCATCCCGAAAGATATCTTCTACGGACAACTGGCAGATGGCAAAAGAACAGTTGGGTGACAGCAACTGAGATTCACAGATGTGTGCAAAAGAGACATGAGGGCACTGGACATAAATCCAGCAACCTGAGAGGATGAAGCTGCCAATCGCACCAATTGGTGATGCTATCTGCAGCGCCACCTTTTATTGGGCGAAAAGAAGTACTCACAACAAGCAGAAGAGAAGAGAATATTTCCTACGAGTGCCTGATAACATACCTTTATATTTGTCTCATATTAGTTTACTGTTTACAGGCCTCGGGTTTCCCTTCCTTATGTGTTAGAAGAGAAGAGAAAATGTCGAAAGGAAAAAAGTTGCTGAGGGCTGTCATCTCAGGGGCGCATTCCCATAGTCAGTTATGACTGAAGGGGCTATTATATATATATATCTATATATCTATATATATATATATATATATAGATATATAGATATATATTATATATATATATATATATATATAATATATATATATATATATATATATATATATATATATGAAACAAATATCAAAACAATGAGCAAGCAATAACTGCCATTTCACAAATAAGTGTCATTTTTTTTTAATTCCTAGAAAATAAATAAAACAAAACAAATTCTATAATGGCTAATAAACAAACACTACAAGAGACAACATAAATAGCTGTCCGCTATGAAATCACGTGTTGAACACGCCAGATCTTACACTGAGATGTAATGTTCATGTGAAGTAGTATTTCGTGTCATAAAATGGCAGTTAATTGTTTTTATTTTGAGTTTGTTTCATATAAATTAGATGCACACCAAATGAAAGATAAGAAGTGACTTTTCAATCACCCTGTACATTTAAAATTACAGCACGGAAGATAATTTGTAGCAGTTTGTGTCTATAACATTTGGTAGCAAAGAAAATAATAATTTTGTTGTAATAAATTCTCAGAAATTATATTTTCAACCCTAGCAAGGTTTTCTTATTTTGTTTTGTTTTACAATCCTTTCAAAAACTGACAATACACCTTATTAGTGGACGAATGATACATAAATAGAGATTAGACAAATCTGCAACGTTTGAAATACTGTGCATTAATAATAATTTATCTTACTATGATTAAAAATAGGTACTTCAATTAATATACTCCTTAATCTAATGAACATGAGATCAAAGTATAACACAACTAATGGGAATACAGAAAAAGATCAAATCAACAGTAATTTCCAAGATGATATAATTTAGTAGCGCAGAAAATAAAAATGTTGTATTAAAATCTAAGAACTTATATTTTCAACCCTTGCTAGGTTTTTTTTGTCCTTTGTTTCACAGTTCTTTCAAATACTAACACACATCACTAGTGGATGCATGAGATATACAGCATATAGAATTGACATATCTGCAACTTGTAATACTGTGCGCATTAATAATAATGAAATTTCTTATTAGAAGTACAATAAAAATCGTTACTTCAGATAATATTCTCTTTAACCTGATGATCATGAGATTAAAGTACAACACAATAAAAAGGGGGGGAGGAGAATTAAGTCAAGTCTGGATCATTTCCAAGCTAATATAATTTTATAGCAAAGAAAATTAAACATTTTTTGTATCAAAATCTCAGAATTGATTTTTTAAACCCTAGCAAGGTTTTTTTCTCTCTCCCACAATCCTTTAAAAAAAAAACTGACAAAGCTAAATCACCTGATTAGTCAAATTGCACATTAAAAAAAGATCTACTTTACATTAAAGATATTGTGTAAGATATGGAAGGTTTAATGATTAAAACAAACAAACTTCTATTTTCTGTTTTTAGAGTGAAGTTACGTTTCACAAGATATCGCTCAAAAAACAAAAAAAAACACCAACAACAACAAATTCAAATCAGAAAAATAAATAATTATTAAAAGCTAAGTGCAATGTCCATGAAAGTGAGGATTACATTTTGTGAGGCAGCGAAGCTTACAGCATCGTAAGGGGAAGGAGTGGCAGCAGCAGCAACGGCTGGTGTCAGAGCAGACGGTCTCAGTACGGCTTGGGGAGGGGCCTGTGAGCTGCCTGGATGGGCCTACAGACACAGAAACAGCCAATGAGTAGCATGGACATGTACAGTTGGGCACATGCCAATAAGCACAAATAAATAAACAGCATATCAATTGCAAATGTACTCATATTTCAAACTCTGAGCAGCAAAATACAGATGATAAAAACCTGCAAACAAACTCATATGTTAAGTGATTTGTTAAAATTGCACAGGCAGGTTAAAACTCATGGTTATTTGTGAATACTGTGCTTGGACCAATTTAAAGCACAAGAAATATAAATAACTCTCTATAGCAAAGCAATATAGCTGCTGAATATAGTTTAGTGTATGTTATCTTATAAGTCAAGAAACAAAAGAAACATTTAGAAAAATTAAACAAAAAAATTAATGTGGGTTAGCTTAGAACGCAAGAAAACAAACTGTATGTCTTAAATGCTTCAATTTAAGAATACAAACGCAAATACAACAAAAGACGACTGCCAATAGATAAAAATTATACTAAAGGAGACATGTGCAGAATGCCAGCACACAAGCATGAATAACAAGAAAAACCATCAAAAAGATAACAGAAAGAAGCAAAACCAGAAGTTCCACAGCCAAGGCTCTCAACAAAGATGTCAGAAGTATCACAAAACAAAAAGATCCTAAATACTGAAGGATATATTCTGACAAACTGGCAAGTGAAGCAGAGGTTGTTGCAGCCAAAGAAAATAAAAACACAACAGTTCAAAGGAGCTAATATAGAAATATCAGGGACAAGAATGGATATTTGCCTAGCAGCATACAACAGGAAATGAAGATATGGTAGAACATTTTGAGGAACTTCTAAACAGACAGGCTTCATGAGATCCCCAACATATTTAAGCAGCAAAATATGAGCTACAGGTTAACTGGTGGGTGGGTGGGGGGGGGGGGGGGGGGGGGAGGGAGGGGGGGGGGGGTGGGGGGGGGGGGTGGGGGGGAGGGGGGGGGGGGGGAGGGGGGGGGGAGAAGAAACTAATAAAGAAGAAATAATGGAAGTTCTACACTCAGATGATGTTCCAGCAAACCAGAAAGCAGACACTGAGACTTCTACATACATATTATACAAATTACTGGCAAAAGTCTAAGAGAGAGAAGAAATCTCAGTAGACTGGAAGAAATGACATCTGTTCAGGTTTCTACAGATGGCAGATTTGCAAGAGTGTAAAAATTACAGAAGAATAATGCTGCCATCAGTGCCAAGGAAAATATTAAACAGGATAATCCTTGAGGTTAAAAGAGGCCACAGGCAGAAAGCCAAAAGATGAGCAAAACAGATAACCACAATGCAGCGGAACAGAACATGGAACTGAATTCATCACTTTACATTTTACATGTGGACTATGAAAAGGCCTTTCACAGTTTAAACAGATAACCACTTTGGAAACTAATAAGGCATTATTCGTTTATCTCACGAGGAAAATATGCGACAACATAAAATGTATATATTCCACACATCCTGCTTAAAGGAAATTCTTCGAATTTTTGGGTCGAATACCATCTCCAACTAGGAACTGCTTAAATGCTTTGTCAGTCGGGGGCTAAGGTCCAAGATGAATAAAATGTATAGTCATCATGAAGAACAACTTACAGAACCCTTTGATATAAGAAAAGGAATATGGCAGGGATGTCTATGGAATTCAGTGGACTTGATGATAACCATTTGTCCAGAGAATACTTGATAAAATGATATTAATCTTCAATTCAAACGTTCAGGCATTTCTAGTGCATGGCTCCGAAAAATTCACAGCCAACAAAAACGACACCCAGAGAAGTTATAGACTTTCATAACTGGGTGCTTTAGCATACTAGCAGGATTGAAATAGTAGGGCATGCTAATGAGTAACTATGAAAAAAAAACCCAGACATGTGCCAGTGGAGGAAACATACTGGCATTGGATCGGGCACATACCGAGGAAACTAGCTGATAACATAACAAGGCATTCCTTGCTCTGGAACCGCCAGGGTAGTAGATAAAAGGGAAGACCTAAGAATACACGGTGAAAGGAATTGAACAAAGAGATGTTTCTCTACTTAAACTGTCAAATAACATACAAGCAGACATAAAGTCAATTAAAGCACTCAGATGTGTGTATATGTAAACATATATATAATTTATGCATCCTCATCGTGTAAAAGAAAATGCTACAGAAACCCCTGCTACAAAAGCACATGAATGCTTTGATGCTGGCTACCTGCAAGAGGGTCAGTTGCAGTGGTGGCTCCAAAACAGGAGATGATATATCCTATATATAAAATCCCAGCTTTTTCTGTCAGTACATAACGCTAAGGGAAGCAACTTTGGTTGAAAGTTAGACATCAATTGTATAGTTTCCCTTACGTGTACTCTCGCAAAAATAGTAACACTTACCAAAGAAGAATGCGCAAATGATGGTGTGCACAAAAATATATTTATAAAATGTGTGATCCCGTATACACACATTGGGATCTTCGCTGCTGCTACGTAGTTCGTATACTGTGGTGATGCACAGTGGTTTTTTTAAATACTTTTGTTGCCGTTAGGTATTGGTGCTTTTGAATTTAATTCCCGTCTTATGACGGACTTTTACACTAGATACTAATAAAATGCATTAATGTTAATATGACTGAACAAATAAATATATAAATGTTTACTTCCCATTCAGCTGCTAAACAATATCTGATACAAAAATTACATCATCCAATCTCATAACAGTGTAGATCTTTAATAAGCAATGATCGGGCATACTAGAAATGCAATTATAAATGAAATTTCACAAACAACATTGAAAATATGCAAATTCCATCCCATGATAATTTGCTTCTCTAGAGAATTGCATATACAGTACTTTTCTTAAACGTGCGATTTTCAAAAATGCAAATTTGAAAAATGCGACTTTTTTTTTTTTTTTTCTAACCAGCGGCACTCGAGCTTTCCAGCTCTTTTGGCCCAATGACATGTCATTGCGAGGCTGGGGGGTCAGTGGACTTTCCTTCCAACCCGGTCAGTAGCTTCGCTCCTTCCCATCCACACGGGATTTATGTGCAGGAGCCGTTCAGGTTATTCAGTCATATTCCCGGTCGTAAACATTCCTTCAAACGCTGAGCCCGGGTTTGAACCATGAAAACCTGGTCACCAGTACAACGTTGTAGCCATTACACCAGCGCGGCTCCGCGACCACTTTCAAGCATATATTTGTTGTCAATTGTGGAATTTTTCTCTCTCTCTCCAAAACTGATACCTTTTCTTTACATTAAGATGACCGTTTCCCGTGTAGTTCTATAATTAGAAGTCTATAATTAGACAAAGAAAGAACTGACCACTGTCACTTCAGGCTTACCGTAAAAGATGGCTAATATATGGCTGTGCCTAGGGCTGGCTACTTCATGCTGTAAAATAAGTTACAACACAAACCATCACTCCAAGAGCACATGTATACTTTGATGCAGCTGGAGTACAGCAGCAATGGGGGCTATATGCTCCACCAAGAGCGAAAAGGAAAAACAGTAGACCACAATGGAGAAAAATGTGTGTGCACTTCCTAGCATTGGAAGCACCAGTTTGAAAGTGTCCTCTACTCTGAACGTCGCTGAGTGATCTCCCCTTGCCAACATGGCGACTTAACTTTTGACGTTAGTGATTCTCTACATGTTTTTTTTTAGAATCCAGTCAGACAGAGAGACCACACTGCTGCCTTGCAGGTAGGCTGGGGACAGTCAAAGGCTAAGGTAGGCAACCCGACATAAATGTCCGTTGAAATCGGATGTACTGGGCCACAGGCCTAACGAAACAGTACAACGTACGCCGCTCCATGATGAAGTCATTACATCGAAAGCAAATTGTCAATAACTCCGTAGCGTTCCGCTGGGCTACACAAAGGCAAAGGGCTAGAATTACTGACAAAGCTCACAAAACACTCAGCATTCTGCTGTGGAATACGGAAGGACGTCGCTTGTGTCTCGCGGCAAAGTTACCAGTGTCAATACCTGGTAGCAACACGCTCCAGTCTACACGGCTGTAAGTGGTTACCTGGCTCTGCTCTTGAGTTAGGGACGGCAAAGTTGACAAAGAAGGGAACTGGCCACCTCATCTCATAAAGCTGGACCTAATATAGTGAAGTCTTTCATTTCATTCCCCAAATGTCCGATTGGCTGAGTGACTAGAGTATTTGAAACAAGGTTCGTCACGCTGCAGCCTACCCAGCTGTAAATGAATACCTGACTCTGTTTTCAATGGGGTAGGTGTGAGGGGTAAGAAGGAGGGACACTAACCTCTCTCTCCCTTTTCTATTGCCTTAAGGGTTAGACTTTTTAGTGAAAGGCTGTAGCAGCCATCTGTACACAAACCGACGGAACGCATGGGGAAACCACCATCGTATCTGGTATAGGGCCTACATTGAAGAATAATTCTGGAAGATCAAGTCGGCAAGGAAGGGAACTGGCCACTAACAGTTCACTCCCCTCCGGCAGTATCTGCTATTGGGGCTACCTCAACCTTTACCTGTAAATGAAACACCTGACGTCGACTGATCTTGTCATTTAACATTATATTTATCGTTTAATGGCTCCAAAGAGAAGGCCACTGGGATCCAAGTACAGGTAGTTAATTCCCTTGTAGTGAATCTCTTCTTCTTTGATCCTTAGCCGCCATCTGTCAAAGCAGTCAATGGCCATCACGCCTGAAGGCGTCTTGTAGGGCAGCAACAAACAGCTTACAGTTTGCTTGGTCGGCGGCCATCTTTCGTGCAATGCCCCAGCATGTAGTGAATGAAGCTCACCTATTATTGTGGCAATCAGCAAAGTTGTTACTTCTTTACATCAACAGTAACGTGTGTGTGTGTGGGGGGGGGAGGGGCGGGGGGGGAGAGAAAGAATGCCGATGAAAGGGCCTACTGGAGACATTTCTTTGCAGATTTAAATCTTGTGAACAGTCCGTCAGTCACAGAACATACCAAGCGAAACACTTTCACCCAGCGCACTGCTCACCCCAGACCTTAACATCCATTGTGTCCCGTGGCTCTGAATCGGGGAATAGGAGTTTGGCCTAGAATTATTAAATAACTACGCTAAACAACTGCAGCGTGTTTTTTTAATGTATTCTTCAAGTACCATGTCTTGTGGTGTAGGCGATCATTTTGCTTCACAACTTTCGGTCTCCGGTACTATTTAATCAATTCATTTGTTGACTTCTTTCCTTGCCATGCTGTCAAACTGTCCAGTATCTTTTCTCTTTGTCATCCCTTGCCTGTTTCCTTCAGTCCTGATTACTGAATAAGCAACTGTGGACCAAAATAGGTGGCTGTCACTGAAGGTGAGATGGGATAGATGTGAGGGGTAAGAAGGAGGCACATTAACCTCTCTCTTCTCTATTGCCTTAAGGGTTAGACTTTTTAGTCAAAGGCTGTAGCAGCCATCTGTACACAAACCGACGGAAGGCATGGGGAAACCACCATCGTATCTGGTATACATTCAAGCAGGGCCGTCGATACGGGGGGGGGGGGGTGTTTCAACCCCCCCCCCCCCCCTAAAGTCATATCTACCTATCTACGGCCCTGCGATCAAGAATAATTCTGGTATTATAAACAGATTATCTATGCTTCACCAGTGATTGTTTAACCACACTTCCGTGCCCAGTTGACTATTATGGGCTTTATTTGTTAAGTACGACTTGGAACCTTTTTTCTGTAACCAAGTGGGCGCATTTTTTAAGAAAAGTATTGTAATTATGTTTCTAAATTAATTTCTCTGCTATAAAATTTAATAATGAAACAGTTTAGTTAGTATACATAATAGTACTAACTGACTGTTCACAGTCATACAAACAATTCTGACCAAGAGCTTAAATACTTTCTCTTAAGACGAAACTTGGCTGACTAATATAATTTCTTGTAGTGACAAACTACCAAGAAAAACAGCAACAAAAAGTCCAAGGAAATAAAACTTAAGTTTAATTCAAGTAGAAGCAAAAGCAAACGATAAATGCAAATATAAACTTAATCTTAAGCTGCATGCAAGTGTGCAAGCAGAGAAAAGATATGTTAATAAATACAGGGTACCGAGGTGATGAAGAACTGTGGAACAGCCTGGTTATAAATCAATACATTGTTTTATTAACACAATTATGGCCCCACTGTACTTTGGTGTGTGTACTGTCTACATGGCCCCACTGTACTTTGGTGTGTGTACTGTCTACATGGCCCCACTGTACTTTGGTGTGTGTACTGTCTACATGGCCCCACTGTACTTTGGTGTGTGTACTATCTACATGAACGTCCGATTTGCAAAGTGGTTAGGGTATTTGCCATTTGCAGCAAAGTAACCGGGTTCGAAATCTTGGTAGCGTCACTCGTCTGTCTACTCAACTGTAAATGGATACCAGACTCTGTTCTTGGGTTAAGGAAGTCAAAGGCAGCGAGAAAAAGAACTGATCACCCCACCTTATAAAGCTGGGCCTAGTATAGTGAAGTCTAACTCTTTACTCCCCTACTGCAGTACTTGTTATGGGACTACCGTTACCGTTTACATTTACTCAAGATACTCTCACAATCAGTGTCTATCTCATTAGTGATGACCCTTACGATTATTTGGCTCGTCTTTTTCGTTGTTGTCACAACTGTCACTTCCTGTGGGTCTCACCATTGTATCTTACTTACTTAGTCGTTCCCCTTCTACCGTGAGGTGTAGAGGTTTGGAAGAGAGAGCGCCAGACTATTCTATCGGCTGTCTTCCTCCTGGCCTGGTTCCATTCTAGTCCTCGGTCCTTCAAAGATTGTCTAATGTTGTCCTCCCAGCGGACTCTGGGTCGTCCTCGGGGTCTGGATCCTTGGCTCTTTGTTTCCCATGCTTGTCGTGGTAGCCGATCTTCTCCCATTCTGCAGACATGGCCAAACCATCTTAGTTGGGACTGTTCTACTTGGGTCTGTAGGGGGGTGGCATTTTAGGCCTTGACGTATCGTCTGGTTGCGTACCATGTCTCTTCTTGTTACTTCAACCACCTTCCTCAGATACCTCATTTCTGAGGTTTGGATCTGGCTTTTATGGGTTGTAGTCATTGCCCATGACTCGCATCCATATGTCAAGACTGGGACATAGGTGGAGCGGTATACAGCCATCTTCGTTTTCTTACCAACCTCTCTCTTGCTGAGGAATCCTCGATTTATGGCCTGAAAAAGTCTCCCAGCTGCTGCTTTTCGAGTGGCCAACTCTTCTTTGATGCCTCCCTTTCGGTCTATAATAGCTCCGAGGTATTTAAAGTGGTCGACCTGCTCCAGGACCTGTTCTCCCAGCTTAATCTGATGTCTTCTTTCTTCTCGTGATATCACCATGGATTTTGTTTTAGAGCTGCTTATGACCATCCCTCTCTTCTCCAGCTCTTCCTTCCAGACTTGCAGGTTGGATTGTAGATGTGCCTCTGATTTAGCAATCAGGGCAACATCATCAGCAAATGCCAGCTCTGAAATATAGACCTGTCTCATCTTCCAGTACCCCACTGAATACTTTCTTGTTCTCTCCTTACATGCCTTGATGACATCGTCCATAAGGAGTATGAAGAGGTAAGGTGATAGGATATCACCTAGTCTTACACCAGTGGTGGTCCTGAACTCTTCTGACTTATGGTTTGCTGTCCTCACATAATTTCTGCAAGACTTGTAGAAGCTCTGTATAGCATGAATCAGAGGTGCTGGAATATTCTTCCTTGCCAAACAGTCCCAAAGTTTGCTCCAAGGGACCCTGTCAAACGCCTTTTCCAGATCTATGAAACAAAGATGGATCTCTCTCTTATACTCAAGGGCCTTTTCACTCAGCTGTCTGAGTGTGAAGATTAGGTCTTGAGTACTTCGGTTTGCTCGGAATCCGCACTGGACCTCATCCAATTGTGGCTCAGCTAGGCGTCGGAGTCTCTGCTCTAGGATTCTAGAGTAGATTTTTTCCAGGGACACTGAGAAGGGATATGCCTCTATGGTTTCCACACTGTCGATTGTCACCCTTTTTGAAAATTGGTGTTATGATGGCGATCTCCCAATCCTTTGGTATGGTCTTGTTGCACCATGCTGCCTGTAGGACCCTTAGGAGTAACAGGTCGCCTGATGCTCCCATGTACTTAACCATTTCTGGTGTTATACCATCATGCCCTGCTGCTTTGCCCATCTTGATTTTCTCCAGTGCTGCCTTCAGTTCTTCCATCTTTATGTCATCTTCATCACCATTGGTTTCCTCTTCTGTGCTAGTGGTTATCATTTCTGATGTTTGACCTTGCTCACCATCAAGGAGTTCTGAGAAATATTCTTTCCATCTTTCCATTACTTCCTTCGGGACAGTAAGCAATTTGCCTTGCTTGTCCTTTATAAATTTGAGAGGGCATTGTTTTTCCTTCCTCATGTTCTTGCCCATGACTCGCATCCATATGTCAAGACTGGTTTTCTTGTGCATCTTTTTCTAGCTTTTCTCCAAATTCTTCCCAGGACTTCTGTTTTGCTGCTAGCACTTTGTTCTTTACTTCTGTTCTGAGTGTCACATATTCTCTATATTTTTCCATTTGTCCTGTTGTGTTTTTAGCTCCTAAGTATTGTTTCCATGCCATTTTCTTCTCTCTTATTTTCTCTTTGACTTCCTCTGTCCACCAAGGTGTCCTCTTTCTCTGGTTCCCAAGTCGGACTTCACCACATGCTTCTGCAGCAGCTGTCTTTATGATATCCTTGAATTTAATCCAGAGGGTTTCCAAGTCATCAGGTTGTTCTTCTGTGTTGCTCACCGCTGCAGCAATAAGCCCCTGATATCTGGTCTTAATTTCTGGCTCTCTCAGCTTGTAGGTCCTAATGCTCATTTCTCCTGCTCGTTTACTTGGTTTCTTGCGTGATGTTGAGCAGTTCCTAGGCTGAGCAACTCTTTCAGTTGTTCGTTTGATTGTTAGCAGGTAGTGATCACTTCCAATCTCTGGCCCCCTCCAGACTCTTGCATCTCGGACATATTTGAATGAGCTTCTCCGAACAATGGCATAGTCGATCACTGACTTCTCATTCTTTGTTGGTTCACATCTAGTGTATGCATGTATGCGCTTATGGGGGAACTTTGTGTTTGTAATGATCAGATTCTGCTCACTGCAGAATCTAAGGAGTCGCTTTCCATTGTCACTGAGAGTATCTTCTCCATATCTTCCGATAACTCCACTCCATCTAGCATGGTCATTTCCAACTCTGGCATTAAAATCTCCGAGCATGATAACTTCATCTAGGCAGTCATCCACTGTCCTTTGAAGCAGCTCGAAGACTCACCATTGTATCTGCAACTTTTAATGTTGTGTTTTTTTCTTTCCTATAGCCGTTTTTCGCTGAACACTGAAGAGGTACGGGCAGCGTTGGCCTTGCTGGCGGTCCATTCAGGGCAAGTCTTTTTCGGTGCTTCATTTTGCTAGCAGATAGATACTATTATTTATTTTTCAGGACTTGGTATTCATCAACACCGTACGAACTTAGCCGTCCTTTTCATTATCAGCCCTTTGCAGGGCTTCTTCGTGCTAACTGATGGAAGCCAGCAGCAATTTTCTGGGCTGCAAAACATGAACCAAAGCTAAGGCACCACACGAACGATGGCTGCTGACCGAGGAAAGTGGAGGCGGTTTTTTTTTCTGTCCTACAAGACGCAAACCAGGCGTGAGGATCACTGATTGTTTTATCACCCTGCGGCCAAGGACCGAAGAAGAATGCTTCAGTTAACAGAGTTCACTTAATTTTTTATTGGCAAAATGCCCTCTGATATAATGGATGGACTTAAATCTAGGTTGAAAGAAGGAAAACCCTCTAGGAAAATAAAAGTTCCTGTCTCACGGTCTTACGTATAAGGCAAGTTGGCATCCTTCTGTTGTGTCTCCTGGTCTAGATATTAGCTGTACTTACATCAAAATATTTTCGGAACTATTATGGTGCAAAGTAGGGTGTATGTGTGAGGGCGTGCCCGCGTGTCATTAGCATTGTGCATTATTTATACTGAACCTCCAACTAGTATTCCCCGTTAACCTTTGACTGACCCCATGGTGTTTTTACTGACCCCATGGTGTTCTCAATGCACACAGAGAGAACAGATCAGGTGAAAAAACACCCTTGCTACGAGTCTTGTTTTACTGGTTGGAAAATACCAAGTTTATTCCATACTTACTGCCACGCTTTTGATTATTGTCAGATTTTTATCATAAATAGTCACTGCTATAAATCATATCAATGAATATTTAAAGAATATTTATTTAAAAGTTAGATCAAATCTGTCTTACCGAAAAAGGGAATGAAAGAAAACATATGGAAGCAGAGAATATTCAATTCAAATGACAAATCAGTCTATTGTATGGCTCTGAAACATGGATAACAACAAAAACAACAATCAAAAAGCTACAGACTTTCATAAACGGGTGCTTGTGTAGAACAGAAGCATTGAAGTGCTATTACAAGATCACTAGTGTGGAACTGATGACAAAAACCAGACATTTGTCAGTGGAACAAGAGATGAGACAAAGATGCTAGAGATGGATAGGACACACACTGATGAAACTGGTTGATAGCATTACTAGGCAGTCCTTGTTCTGGAATCTTCAAGGTAAGACTTGTGGAGAAAGACAAAAGAACACATGAAGAAGAGAGCTGGAGGCAGACATGAAGTGGATGAAGAAGACATGGAATGACTTTGAACTGATGGCAGACATGAAGTGGATGAAGAATACATGGAATGACTTTGAACTGATGGCAGACATGAAGTGGATGAAGAATATATGGAATGACTTTGAACTGATGGCAGACATGAAGTGGATGAAGATATGGAATGACTTTGAACTGATGGCAGACATGAAGTGAATGAAGAATATATGAAATGACTTTGAACTGATGGCAGACATGAAGTGGATGAAGAATATATGGAATGACTTTGAGCTGATGGCAGACATGAAGTGGATGAAGAATATATGGAATGACTTTGAACTGATGGCAGACATGAAGTGGATGAAGATATGGAATGACTTTGAACTGATGGCAGACATGAAGTGGATGAAGATATGGAATGACTTTGAACTGATGGCAGACATGAAATGGATGAAGAATATGGATGAAGACTTTGAGCTGATGGAATGACTATTGGAAACTTTGATGGCAGACATGAAGGGGATGAAGAATATATGGAATGACTTTGAACTGATGGCAGACATGAAGGGGATGAAGAAAATATGGATTGACTGTGAACTGATGGCAGACATGAAGGGGGTGAAGAATATATGGAATGACTTTGAACTGATGGCAGACATAAAGTGGATGAAGAATATATGGAATGACTTTGAGCTGATGGCAGACATGAAGTGGGTGAAGAATATATGGAATGACTTTGAACTGTTGGCAGAATATATGAATGACTTTGGATGCAGACAATATATGAATGACTTTGATGGCAGACATGAAGAATATATGGAATGACTTTGAACTGATGGCAGACATGAAGTGGATAAGAATATATGGAATGACTTTGAGCTGATGGCAGACATGAAGTGGATGAAGAATATATGGAATGACTTTGAACAGATGACAGACATGAAGTGGATGAAGATATGGAATGACTTTGAGCTGATGGCAGACATAAAGTGGATGAAGAATATATAGAATGACTTTGAGCTGATGGCAGACATGTAGTGGATGAAGAATATATGGAATGACTTGAACTGATGGCAGACATGAAGTGAATGAAGAATATATAGAATGACTTTGAACTGATGGCAGACATGAAGGGGATGAAGATATGGAATGACTTTGAACTGATGGCAGACATGAAGTGAATGAAGAGCTGATGGCAGACATGAAGTGAATGAAGAATATATGGAATGACTTTGAACTGATGGCAGACATGAAGGGGATGAAGAAGATATGGAATGACTTTGAACTGATGGCAGACATGAAATGGATGAAGAATATATGGAATGACTTTGAACTGATGGCAGACATGAAGTGGATGAAGAATATATGGAATGGCTTTGAACTGATGGCAGACATGAAGGGGATGAAGATATGGAATGACTTTGAGCTGATGGCAGACATGAAGTGGATGAAGAATATATGGAATGACTTTGAACTGATGGCAGACATGAAGTGGATGAAGATATGGAATGACTTTGAACTGATGGCAGACAGGAAGAATATATGGAATGACTTTGAACTGATGACATGAATATATGATAATGACTTTGAACTGATGGCAGACATGAAGTGGATGAAGAATATATGGAATGACTTTTTGATGGCAGACATGAAGGGATGGAAGACATGGAATGACTTTGAACTAATGGCAGACATGAAGTGGATGAAGATATGGAATGACTTTGAACTGATGGCAGACATGAAGTGGATGAAGATATGGAATGACTTTGAACTGATGGCAGACATGAAGTGGATGAAGATATGGAATGACTTTGAACTGATGGCAGACATGAAGTGGATGAAGAATATATGGAATGACTTTGAACTGATGGCAGACATGAAGTGGATGAAGAATATATGGAATGACTTTGAACTGATGGCAGACATGAAGTGGATGAAGAATATATGGAATGACTTTGAACTGATGGCAGACATGAAGTGGATGAAGAAGATATGGAATGACTTTGAACTGATGGCAGACATGAAGAATGGATGGCAGAATGAAGTGGATATGGAATGACTTTGAACTGATGGCAGACATGAAGGTGTTGAAGTACTGGAATGACTTTGAACTGATGGCAGACATGAAGTGGATGAAGAATATATGGACTTTAAACTGATGGCAGACATTGGATGAAGAAGATATGGAATGACTTTGGCTGATGGCAGACATGAAGTGGAATGAAAGGATGAACTTTGAAGATATGGAATGACTTTGAACTGATGGCAGACATGAAGTGGATGAAGAATATATGGAATGACTTTGAACTGATGGCAGACATGAAGGGGATGAAGATATGGAATGACTTTGAACTGATGGCAGACATGAAGTGAATGAAGAATATATGGAATGACTTTGAACTGATGGCAGACATGAAGGGGATGAAGAATATATGGAATGACTTTGAACTGATGGCAGACATGAAGGGGATGAAGAATATATGGAATGACTTTGAACTGATGGCAGACATGAAGTGGATGAAGAATATATGGAATGACTTTGAACTGATGGCAGACATGAAGGGGATGAAGATATGGAATGACTTTGAGCTGATGGCAGACATGAAGTGGATGAAGAATATATGGAATGACTTTGAACTGATGGCAGACATGAAGTGAATGAAGAAGATATGGAATGACTTTGAGCTGATGACAGACATGAAGAGAATGAAGGAGATATGGAATGACTTTGAGCTGATGGCAGACATGTGGATGAAGAAGAGATGGAATGACTTTGAGCTGATGGCAGACATGGGGATGAAGAAGAGATGGAATGACTTTGAGCTGATGGCAGACATGAAGTGAATGAAGGAGATATGTAATGACTTTGAGCTGATGGCAGACATGAAGGGGATAAAGAAGATATGGAATGAGCTATTGGCAGACATGAAAAAGATATGTAATGACTTTGAGCTGATGGCAGACATGGGGATGAAGAAGAGATGGAATGACTTTGAGCTGATGGCAGACATGGGGATGAAGAAGAGATGGAATGACTTTGAGCTGATGGCAGACATGAAGTGAATGAAGGAGATATGTAATGACTTTGAGCTGATGGCAGACATGGGGATGAAGAAGAGATGGAATGACTTTGAGCTGATGGCAGACATGGGGATGAAGAAGATATGGAATGACTTTGAGCTGATGGCAGACATGAAGAGAATGAAGGAGATATGGAATGACTTTGAGCTGATGGCAGACATGGGGATGAAGAAGAGATGGAATGACTTTGAGCTGATGGCAGACATGGGGATGAAGAAGAGATGGAATGACTTTGAGCTGATGGCAGACATGAAGTGAATGAAGGAGATATGTAATGACTTTGAGCTGATGGCAGACATGAAGTGAGTGAAGAAGATATGTAATGACTTTGAGCTGGTGGCAGACATGAAGGGGATAAAGAAGATATGGAATGACTTTGAGATGATGACAGACATGAAGGGGATGAAGAAGATATGGAATGACTTTGAGTTGATGGCACAGGACAGGAAAGCTTGGCATAAGTTTGTTGAAGGCCTATGCTCTTCGGGGAGCTGAACGGCGATAACCATGGAAGCAGAAAAAGGCTTCTGAGAAGGAGGTGACGAATTTCACGAACAGCACATACGACTAATGAAGAAAAAAAAAACTTCACAGACGCAAATGAAGAAACCAATATAATAAAAATGATATTCCACAGATACTATTAACAGTAATAAGAACATGACATGATGTCAGAATTGGAGGCAATCTAAAACATTACTACAGCAGTGATTAAAAAAATCATGACACAAAAAGACAAGGAACGACAACAGCATTTACTGGACAAGTTGATGGCTGTTGTACAGAAGGCGGAAGACAATCAATAATAAACCTGATGGAAATTTACAACAACAAAAAAGATTTGGATGTGGAGTTGTTGTTGTTGTTTAACTAGAGCTGCTGAGCTTCTCGCTCTTTAGCAGCCAATACCAAGCTGAAGATTCCTTGGTGTTATCTACACTGTAGATCTAGGTTTTTCCTGTGGCTTTTCTGCCATTCCGAAACTTGTTGAGTTGAAGTCATGAGCTCTAGTTTCTCTAGCTTGACTTGCATTTAAAGGATCGTCACATCTGGTCCCAAGCTAGGAGTAAGAAGTGTGTGGCATACTGTGCATTCCCCACCATCCAAGGGAGCTCTGCAAATATGCAGAGCTAAAATACTGCACTCTGGTTCTGGGCTCTCCCAAGGAATTGTCACATCCTGCACAGAGCCACTTCTCAGCTTCCCCTGCCTACCACTGGGTCCACAGTGAGATCCTTCTGCATGCAGTCAACCAAGTCAAAGCCAAAGAATTATACCTGGAGCTCATGTGACTTCTCCATACTTAGTGTGCAATGCTGCGTTCTCAACAAGTTTCACCACAGGGGGAATCCCTAGAGGTGTGTAGATGATTTCAAGAGTCAATGAGGATTTAATTAGCCTCACATACATAGGTTCACTTCCACATACATATATTGTAGCACTGTGCATAGCTGGTAGTTACATAAGGATGACTCCAGATATGCCTCCATGCATGATGGATGTGGAGAGATATCATGCCACACACAAGCATTATGATTATACATGTAGTAATATTTTTATAGATATTTCTTCATTTGTAAAAGGTTCTTCTTGTCTGCATCAATACGAGTGGCCATTTTGTTGATGCGGATTTGCATGACAGCAACACAAGCCACTTTCATTTACAGGTCGAATCATTTTTTTTTTACACTTTAGCATAGTTCTCGCTGTCTTTTTTCTGTTTTAGTTTGTCTGTCCCTGAAGAAGGCCTTCTGGTCGTAACATAAGCAATTCTCTTTGTCCTATTACGACACATTACACATTTTTGTTTACAGCCTTGTTAAAGAGAAAAGAACTAATGATGTCATATTTAACCCTGATTCCGTGGGTAGTGAGATCGGATGCCTAACCTTCTTTGATAAGGGCGAAAAAAATAGAAGATCCCGTGTGCTAGTTGCGCACGTTAACAATCCCTTGGCAGTTGGAAATCGTAAAGTGTAGGCCATTCGGCCGCTGCCCTGACCAAATTTACAAAACCACCTACCCACCACATAAGTATTTATAGAATGTGTGATTCCTATATTCACACATTGGGATCCTCGCCGGTGCTACGGAGTTCGTGCAGTGTGCTGAGATTCTCCTTGTGTGATCTAAGTGAGGAAATCGAAGCACTGATGGAGCTATCCATGTGCAATGAAGATGGTCCTTAAAATCAAACAAAAAGAGACCACAGAAAGTGACTGCACATAAAATTTGGTAACTTTGTTATTTTTTAGAAGAGACATGGTCCGTAACCAGACGATACGTTAAGGCCTTTAAAAACCCAACTCCTGCAGAACAGTCCCAACTAAGATGGTTTGGCCATGTCTGCAGAATGGGAGAAGATCGGCTGCCACGGCAGGTATGGGAGGCTGCGAGCCAGGGATCCAGACCTCCAGGACGACACAGAGTCCGCTGGGAGGACAACATTAGACAATCTCTGAAGGACCGAGGACTAGAATGGAACCAGGCCAGGAGGAAGACAGCCGATAGGATAGTCTGGCGCTCTCTCTTCCAAACCTCTACACCTCACAGTAGAAGAGGAACGACTAAGTATGTAACTTTAACAAAAGATGACATAATAAGAATGTATGCTCAAGAAAACGTGTTCCCTTCCTCGCTTGCCCCCATTCCCACTTTGAGAGTGTGTTCACGTAACTAGCTTAAAGAAATGTTAAATTTCAAAAATCTAGTTGTTTCCCCTTGCTTTCTCTTTTGTCGTCTGTCTTGAGTACGTAACCATGCTAAGGGGAAAATTGTTAAATTAACAGCTGTAAAAAAGCACAGAAATAAACAAGCTTTGGAAAAATGGTGAAATTAATGTTTAACAAAGCAAAGAAATAAAGAAACTATGGGAAAATGGTTAAATTAACAGTTTAAAAAAAAGCAAAGAAATAAACAAGTTATGGGAAAAAATGTGAAATTAACAGTCCAAAAAGCTAAGAAATAAAGAAAAAGTATGGCCAATAAAACATCTGTCGATACTTCAGTAAAGCACTGAAAATCATAATCAACAACAGTTAAGTAATAGACAAGCAAAAAAACAAGTTACAATAAATAAAGCACATAGAATGCTACAAATACAGTGACAGTAGGCACATATTTAAGCCATACAAGCAGACATAAAAAGTGCTTTAAGCTACAGAAGTGATATACAAAAGCTTTAAGCGAAGCAAGCACACATACAAGTGTTGTGCCACACAAGTAATCATGTGACAGCTTTTAAACTATGCATGCTAACATAAACCAAAGACTGTACTGCGGAGTAAAAGGGTTAATACATGTACTGTAAAACATTCAACATAGCATGAGCATATCTATATACATTATTCGAGTATATTTAATATTATTTATTTCAAGAGGTTACATTAAAAATGTATTAGTGTTATTTTCTTGAACGTATTATGCAGTGATGAGAGACCAATGATATACAAATGAACGATAAATGGGCAGACAGATAAAAATACAAACAGATGGACGCATGTGTGGAGAGACAGACATAAACAAACAAATAAAGGCATATATACAGACATATTATTTTTCGATGTGCAAATTGTAGAGGGTGTTTGTTGAAAAGTTACTAACAAAGGCTATTTCATTTACATCGTCATGAGTACAGATTTAAAAAAAAAACCCAAAATCAAATAAGTAACATTACTCAGCCAAAATAATCCATAATCAAGTTAACATGACTATCAAAGCAGTCTACATCAAGCACAGCGAACTAGAATACAAATAAAAATAAGAGAAAAAATTATATCATAAACACCGAAGTGTCCGCAAATCTAACAAGCGTGATCAAAAAACTGATTGTCATAAATAACATCAAATGCATGTATATCATAGTGTAGAAGTTAGCATGCATTATGGATCAAGCAAACGCTTCCATTAAATGAATAAGAGCAACTTAAGAGATGTAAAGAGGAGAGAAGGAAAGAAACGCAAAAAGTAAGGCACAGACTGACAGTGGTGATCTGCCAGATGAGATTTAAATAATCTGATAAAGATAATAAGAACAAAGGTAAGGAAGAGAGACATAGGATTTATGATCTGCCAGACAATGAGATTTTAACAAAGATAAGATAATGAGGGACAAGGAAAGTAAGAAACACAGAGGATAAGGATCTGCCTTATAATGAAATTAAAATAATACAGAGGATAAGGATCTGCCTTATAATGAAATTAAAATAATACAGAGGATAAGGATCTGCCTTATAATGAAATTAAAATAATCAGACAAAGATATGATAATGAGAGCAAAAAGAAAGTACAAACACAAAGAGGATTGTGATCTACCAAACCACGAGATAATCACACACTTCAGAATATTGTAAGCGAATGGAAGTTAGAAACAGACAGAAAAGTAATCTGCCATCAATGAAATTAAAACAATAAGACAATGCTAATGAAAGCAACAGAAAGTAAGAAACAAGAGAAGATAGTAATTAGTCTTATAATGAAATTAAAATAATCACACCCAGATAATAAGAGCAAACGGAAGTGTGAGCGAAGAGAAGTTAAAAAAAAAAACAGGATTTGATCTGCCGTATAATGAAATCAAACTAATCAGACAATGATAGAGTATAATGAAATCAAACTAATCAAAGATAGAATAATTACAGGTGGAAAAAAAAATAGGTACATTCTTTTATGGACACCATGTAGAGTAAAAGGAAAGAAGAGCATAGAGATCTGCCTGACCATGAGATGATCAGACAAAGATAATGAGATCAAAATGAAGTGAGAAGCAGACGGCATAGTAATCTGCCATGCAGTGAAATTTAAAAAATCAGCCAACGATTATGAGATCAAAATGAAGTCAGAAACAGACAGCATAATGATCTGCCAGACCATGAGATGATCAGACAAAGAAAATGAGATCAAAGAAGCAGACGGCGTAATGATCTGCCAGACCATGAGATGATCAGACAAACATAATGAGATCAAAATGAAGAAAGAAACAGACGGCATAATGATCTGCCTTTAATGAAATTAAAATAAGAAGACAATGAGCGCAAAAGAAATGAAGAAACAGGAAAGACTGCCATAACTGTTTTAAAAGTTCAGAAAATAATTAAAAACAAAAAGCAACTGACCAGATAGGAGTACTGTCCAGGCATAACTGTTGGTAGAGCTACTGTCTTTGCTCCCGCATCATACGCCAAAAATACAGAAAAACATGCAGGTCAATTAGTATGGACTCTCAGACATATACAATTATGGACATGGCTTATTTAGTGCACTGTGTCATGTGCCCACGAGCAAGACTGGCTTCTCGGGAGAAGTGTGGGACGGCTGAAACTGTATTTTGAATTTATCACAATGAATCCGATTATCTTCGCAGAGGCAATCATTCTTTCACAAGTTGTTTAACTAGGACTGCTGAGCTTCCCGCTCGTTTGCAGCCAATACCAGGTTGAAAACTCCTTGGTATTATCTACACTGTAGATCTAGGCTTTTCCTGTGGCTTTTCTGGCATTCCGAAACGTGTTGAGTTGAAGTCATGAGCTCCAGTATCTCCAGATTGGCTGGTATTTAAAGGATCATCTCATCTGGTACAAAGCTAGGAGCAGGAAGCGCGTGGCATACTAGGCTTTTCCCCCTATGCAAGGGTGCTCTCCAAATATACAGAGCTAAAATACTGTGCTCTGGTTTTGAGCACTCCCAAGGAAGGAATCGCCACTTCTTAGCTCTCCTTACCCAGCATGGGCTCATAGTGAAATCCTTCTGCATGCAGCCAGCCAGGTAACAAACCAGAGTTACGTCTGGGGCTCAAGCGACTCCTTCCTTTGCGCGCCCCTGGGATATGTTGTATGTTATCCTTGCAGCAAACACGTGCCCTTCCATTTGTCTCTATCCATGATGGCCTCTCCTCAACTTAAAACTGTTATTTATTTACTTCTATGCTCAACATAATTGTTTAAATGGTACCAAGTTTGCTACGCCCCATTTTGTTCGGGGGGGGGGGGGGGGGGGTTGGTGTCTTATGCGGCGAAGAAGGAGCAGGCCTACTGTCCCCTCAGGCATGTCATGCAAGGTGATTAATATGAGGTTGTGCATGAGGCTGACAACCTCATCATGTAAAAGAAACTGCTAAAGACACCACCACTGACAGAGCACGTGCACGCGTTATGCAGGCGTCCTGCAACGAGACCAGCTACATATGGAGCGAAAAGGAAAATAATACTTCACTTTTGTGAAGTTTGTTACAAAATCTGATAGCGCCACATCCAATCTACCCAGCTGTAAATGAGTACCTGACTCTGCTGTTGAATTAGGGAAGGCGAAGGCAGTGAAGAAGGGAGCTGGTCATTCCAACTCATTAACAAAAAAATCTGGACCTAGTATGGTGAAGTCTCTAACACTTCACTCCCCTGCGGCATTTTCTGCAATGGGACAACCTTTACCTTTTGAAGTTTGCTGAGATCTGTGACGGCTCCTACAGAGCTGATGACACATTGTGGCCCTTCTCCTAATGGATGTTCGTAACATTACGAAGGGACAGATCGAGAGGTCAGTTGAGTTTTGAAACCACCAATGTCCACACACACAACAACAACAACAACAAAAATTCCAAACTTTTTTTTAGACAGTGGGCGCGACAAAGCCAACATGACACTGTGAATTAATCCGATGATAAGATCGGTCGTTATAGCTCCCATGAATTAAGAACAGCCTACAGCGCTGACGACTGAATTCCAAATAAGACTAAAGGGCGTGTGGGATGACGCAATAGATCGGGTTCATGTCCTTGACTTTTTTCAACTTTCACCTTTGACATTACACGCTGTCTTGCTCGTGGGACAATGAAGCACTTCAAATTTCAGTGAGTACTAAATTAACGAACACATCAATCAAGCAGAACATAATGCAAAATACCAAGCAACCTTAACTAGCAACACCTGTTCTCTCCCAATAACTCCTTACATTAGCTAGACTACCTTTTTATTTTAAAATAATGCTACGTGCTATTAACTGGAAGCACTAGGGGGAAAAAACGTGAATTAATATGTATTAATATATTCATTCTTCTACATTAGTATAATAACGATAAACACATACAAGTTCCCATTATGTATGTATAAATGCTGATACATAAAGCTATTTTTTAAAATGTTATCAGACCATTTTCAGTATGTAAAAGGACTATTAAAAAAAAGTTAGTTGCTTATCCTTTACAGGACGTGGCAATCAACCCCAGCTTTTATTGGCTGTTTGTGATTTTTCTAGGCAATTTTTTCATTCAGTAGTTTGCCATTGCTTTCTGAACGGTACGGCGCTTATACCATTGTTAAAAATCCACACAAAGCGATCTGCTACAAAACCGCCTGCAGCAGGTTTCGAACCTGGTATATCTGGATTATGAAACTGCGTTCATATCCATTAGGCCACAGACGCCGACAAAAAAAAAAAGGACTATTAGTTGAAGAAAATGCAGAAATAAAAAGCATTCACGTGGGCTCACCAACCGGTTCGTTTCAGGAGAATATCGAGTTATTCTTCCCGACACACTAAACAATACAGTTAACAATGTTTCTTTCTGGTGCTGAGAGCACTTTACGTTTATTATTATTATTATTATTACTGTGTATGACTAACTGCAGTTTCGCATGACGACAATCACGTGTAACTCTCACTCTTTAGAAATATTAAAAAACGTAAAAAACAAAACTAAAGAAAACAAAAACACAAAAAAAGAGGGGAAACCCAAAGGCTGTGAATAATAAATAATAAACGAAAATGGATATGTGGTAGGCATTCGTAAGAAATTATATATATAAATATATATACACATACACATACGTAGAGGATAGGCTCATCGGAGATCCAACCAGGGACCATTCAAAAGACGCCATGTATCGCAACGGGAGTGAATCGGGCGGTGCTAACGCTGCTGTGTTATTTCACGATTCACTCCCCTGGCGAAGGGATGGTGCCGTATTATTTGTTGCATAAGGTAACACACTCAACCAGAATATATTGGCGCTAATGTCGAATGTCGGTAAACGCGAGCAGGGGAATAAATCTGGCACAATGAATGTCAATGTTTGAGTTCCCATATTTTCTGAGTGAGGAAAGTGGGACATCATCATCATCATGATGGGCCGTGCCGATAAGCGTTAGTGATCATGTCTCTTCACATCCTACGACCGTCGATGATAAGGCAGTCGTTGTTCTGAAATCCACAGGGAAAGAGAGGCAGAAGTAGATTTTTTTTTTAAACCCCTGGAGAAGAGAACTGGAGAGAAAAGTGAGAAATTCCAGAAAAAAGGGCTGCCTTGTAATGTTATTAAAAGGTTTCCCCAAACCTGTATCCTATCCAACATCTCTTTCTCACATCGTGTTCCACTGGCACTTGTCTGGCTCTTCCGTCCCACTTGGCCGGCCTGGATTTAATCTGGTTTTAATTCCTGTAGCTGTTTTTAGGTAGCCAGTTCCATGCCTAATCCCTGAAGATTCCAAAACAAGGACCGCCTGGTACTGTTATCAACAGGTTTCATCTATGTGTGTCCTATCCAAAATCTCCTCACCTCGTGTTCCACTGGCACTTGTCTGGCTCTTCCATCCCACTTGGCCGGCCTGGATTTAACCTGGTTTTAATTCTTGCAGCTAAGTCTTTTAACTTAGCCAGCCCTATGCCCGATCTTCCTTTTTTTTTACTTGTTAAGGCTCGTCTGGTACACATCAGTGGTTTAACTCTTCCTTACTGGATCCATGAATCTACATGAGAGACTTCTTCTTCCCTTTCAAGTACCATGCTCAGGCATAAGTGATCATGTCTCTCCACGACACCCTGTCTCCTGTACTGTTTGCCAATTTTGTTGTTGATTTCTTTCCATGCCGTGATGTCCAGTATGTTCTCCCTTTGTTGTCATCAATATATTTTTTCCTTCAATCTTTTCTGTCATAATATATTCCAACTTTCTTCTTCTCATTAAATGCCCAAAGAACGTGGACAGCCTTCTTCCTCATGTGAGTAATAATAAGCTTCATTTGCCACATGGCTGTGGAGTGGGAGTCGTGGATTCCGTCGTTTATTAGTGGGGGTTGGATTAGGTAAAAAATGCCCGGACTCTGACTCCACATTTTATGCCACGTTGTCGGAATTCTAAAATTTCAGGAGTCGGAGCCGAATTTTTTAAAAATTCTTTTGGCCGACTCCACACTCCTGCTTCCAGGACACCCTCATTGTACTTTATAATTTCAACATTTATTTTCTATAAGGCCACATCTCTGTTGTCTCCAGTGCGTTTCCTGTTTGTTTACTAATCGTCCATGACTCACTTCCGTATATAAGGACTGGCTTTATATAACGTTGAAGTACTGTCTTTCTTACTTCCAATGACAAAGAGTTGTTGCACAAAATACTACTCACTTACGGAACGCTACTTTCGCCCGTGCTATTCTACTCTTCACCTCTGAGTGCATTGTATAAACATATAAAATGTAAAAAATACGGGAAACGCCCGGTTATTAATAGCATAGTTTAAAACAATACTCTTAGAAAGTACTGCCACACAAACATCACAATATACACATATTTAAAAAGCTTGGAGAGGTGGTGTATCACAACACACAACATGAATGACGCAATGCTCGCATTAACAGTCTGGGTTGAATTAATACATGCAAGCCAGTGTTGCCACTCCTAGTTGGATTCACCTAGATCTAGGTTTTTTTGGTCCCGTCTAGGTATCACTTTCCTTCATTAGTTGAAGAAAGCCACCTAGATTTCGCCAAAAATAGCCCAAGTCGCCGTTATATAGGGTTTTTTTTATCTTCAAAGGTTTGAATGGCAACGCTGATGCAAACACTTAGAAACAATAGCAGTGTGAATACAATTAAACCAGAAGTGCAGCTCGGAAATGAAAATGTTAGGTCAGTATTTTTCAAAGTGAGGTACTTGTACCGCCCTGGTGGTTGGCCAGATAACTTGTGGTACGAGCTGGAGACTATCTTTTGCAATTAACTTAATTTTAAAATATTATCTAAATCAGCGGGAGCTTCGGGGATGTAATTTCAAAACAATGAGCTCTCTGCAGATCTATCTTGATAAAATTCTATTTATTTCCAGGTTTCAGAGTGTTTAAAATTTAGAATAAGTGCTGCCTATACTTTTTATCTGTGCCGGGCGATCTGCTTCCTTTAATTCCATCTACAGAGCAATTGAAGATTCAAACTAAATGATATTTTATCGAACGTTCACTTCACTTCAAAGAAAACACTGTGTTCTTAACTTACGCAATTCACGAATAAAATGAATTTTAGTAAGCTAGTTCGTGGGAAATGTGCACAAAGTACCAATAATCCTGGGGATACCGAACTTTTAAATGCCAGTAAGAGAAGACTAGTATGAAATTTACCTAGCTTAAAAAAATCGTTATTGTTTCTTCCTCCGTCACCTAAGGGTGTACTAAATCATCCCATGTGATCTATCGGTACATAACGTTCGACTGGTTGCCAGGCCCCTGATTTAAATAATAGTACGCGTGGCAAAAAACATGAAGGTTGTAAACGTGTCAAAGAAGTTTGGGAAACACTGTGTTATGATTACGCAGTTAACCAAAAAAATTCACAGAGATGGCTTCAATTTGAACACATGGAACAAAAGGGACAAAGGTTGGAGGCCTGAATCAATGAAAGGCGTGGAAAATACATCAAAACATTTTTTAATGTGAAAATACTCTATAAGGACCTAATCGGAAATGAATGAATGGATACTGAAAGAAAAGCAACAACCTTTAGTGAAATATAGTGATAATCTTCAGAATCCGGACGGGCCACAATGAATTGGGATACTTTCTATTCAACAAGCTAAAGATAAGAACTACCGATGATTGTGACTGTGGCACCGATAAAATGTCTGCTGAACATCTGCTTCAAAGATGCCCAACATATGAGGAACACAGAAAGCACATGTGGCCATCACCAGAACCATTGCTGAGATACAAATAGCCTCAAGCTGATCACTGCTTTCTTTAAAGATATTTAACTAGACATCCGAAAGGCTACGAAGAAGAAGAAGAAGAAGACACTTGGCTATTTTAAAGAGGTATCTACCTATTTAAATCGTTCTTTCTTTTTATTTTATTTTTAAATTTCCATGTGAAACTCTGGTTCATTTTGAATCTACAGACGCTCCTGTGCATGTTCTGACAAATTAGTCAATTAAAATTTGAAGATCTCCCTCTGTATGCATCGTATGTTGATTTATAAATCTTCGTCTATGTTTATTAACCGGAGGCATAATTTGATTTTTCAGACTGACAAAACCGTGTGATTAATTCCCATTGGCATTAGTTCGTAATTATGATTTACATATCTCCTACCTGTCAACATTCGTAGGATCTAGTTCATATTAAAATCTACAGGCCTCCTTGTTTTAATTAGGAAATACCTGTTAATTTGGATTTATGAGCATAATTTATTTCTGAGCGTGCTGTAGGAATTAGCTGTTATTTTGATTACCTAATACTCAACTCTATATGTCAAGCGTGCCTCCTGTATTTCCTTGGGGGGGGGGGGGGGGAGCGGGGAGAGAGAGACAAGGAAAGAACATGACTACAGTTTTATCAGACTATCATGAGTCATGCAGTGACTACTTTTCTACTCAAAACGTGTAGTTATGATCCGCACTGCTCACCATATTTTAATGCCAGTATGGGGTCGGAGTGACCAAGAGGTATGGCGCCCGCCTCGAATTCTAGAGGTACCGGTTTCGATTCAAGGTTGAGGGAATATAATTTATGGACATGTTATTTCAGAACCAGTGGTCCTAATGATGTCATATTCCCCCCCTGGTCTCCTGGATAGTGAGATCGGATGCCTGGCCTTCTCAGATAAAGGCGAAAAAATAGGAGGTCCCTTGTGCAAGTAGCGCATGTTGAAAATCTCACGACAGCTGGAAATCGTAAAGAGTAGGCCATAAAGCCGCTGTCCTGGTAAAAATTTAAAAATTAGAAACCAACCCACCATAAAAATACATATTTGTAGAATGTGTGATTCCTATATACACACATTGGGATTCTCGCCGGTGCTACAGAGTTCGTGCACTGTGCTGAGATACTCCTTGTAAGATCTAAGGGAGGAGATCGGAGCACTGATGGAGTAGTCCGTGTGCAATGAAGATAATCCTTAAAACCAAATGCCACAATGTCAAAACCGTATTATGCTATTCCATTGGTAGCTTCTCTCCTTGGAATAATGCCCTCAGCTCTGATCCAGTATTCTCCTGTTTCTGAACTGAAAGTACCGAAGTCTAAACCGTGTACAGCCTTTGCACTGGCGTTTCATCTATTGAGGGTGATGCAGTTCATACTGACCATGTCTTTTTGCGAACTTTTAGGACTAAACTCTGCCAATGAAACCTCAAGACAGAGTGCTATGAAAGCTCGAAACAAAATCCCCAATAAGAACAGAACACATAGAAAGCACATCGGAATATCTTAGCTCTTTCATGCCCAGGCAGGTGACAGCATTTATATAATTAGCATCCATTAGCTAAACTTGTAATCCCACGAGAAAACAAACTAACACTGTGTTTACAGTAACAACGTGTCAAGATATTTGTTTCTTTACTGTTTACGCACATTTTTCGATTTTCACTAGTTCCTGAATTTTCTGACAAAACGCGCAGAAAATGTTATTCTCAAACGGTACAGTCAAGTTATGACACATTTAACAGTTGTAGGCTTTCTGAATTATTTGTTGTCTCAGGGTATGTGTGTGTGTTTTTTTTTTGTTTTTTTTTTTTTAATAATTGTTTTATTTCTCTATTTGCAGTCGGGGGTTTTGCGTTTTTTCAGCCAGTTTCTGTCAAGCTGAATTTATAATTTGCTATGAATGTACCATACAGATCATGCTAGACTCTGATTTTGCCGCCACTTTATAAACACGATATATTCCAGAATGTCTGTTATTTATTTGTATTCAATTTGCCCGATTCAACGACCGCATAGTAAGCTTCATTACTTACAACGGGTCTTTTCAAGGTCGAGTTTCGACTCTACTTGGTACAATCTTTTCAGGATAGATTTTTGACTTTGCTTTTGTTCAGTGTTCACATGTGTACTCTTTTTGGGGTAGAGTTTTGATTTTACTTGTTTCAGTGTGCGCATTTCTACTCTTTTCGATTTCCTATAGCAAGGTTCCAGTACTTTTTGGTGCACGAAAGACGGGATTACAGAACAATAAAAGCATCATATACATGAAATCATATATATATAAAATCTTCTTCTTTATGTACTATGCCTAGTCTAGTGGCGTGAGTGATCATGTCTCCCCACAGCTTCCTGTGTCCAGTACCGTTTATCAATTCTTTTGCTGATTTGTTTCCATACTAGAATGGCAAACTGTCCCGTATCTTATCTTTTTGTCCTCCACTTTCTCTTTTTCCTTCAACCTTTCCTGTTATCACAACACATTCCAGCTTTCTTTGTCTCATAATACGCCCATAAAAAAGTATACCTCTTCTAACGTGATTAATAAGGTTCCTTTGTAATTTGGGTTCTTCCAGGACATCTGTGGTGAAGTGGGATGTTATAAATATTTATAGGGGACTTAGTGTACTGACTGAGATCAGCTGTGAAGGTATCTATATCTAATAAGAGTAGTGTATTATAGATAACCTTACTTGCTGCCACATATCTATATATCTCAGTCAGAATTATTCTGGAATAGTGTGATGACTACGTTATGTGTCTAGGGTATGTGTATGATGAAGTGTAATTCACAACAACAGACAGATAAACAATTTAATTTAATCCACTACTCTTGACAACACTGTGACACTCACATACATATAACACTCTATGAGAATATCTTAAGGAGTCACTGATAACTTTTCAAATAACAATATGTATTCATTTTTGTCATAAAGGTATATGTGTCCTGATTCAAATACAAAGGAACCAGGAATCACAATCAATTTTAATTACAAGTATATGTACAGACTTTATCAATATGAATATTGTAGTGACATATATTATTAAAAATATCCTATGTGTGTCAGTTGTGTAGTAGTAATATGAGGTAATACTGGTTTTGTTTTGTTCAAGCTCTGTTGGTATTTGTCATCATGACTTCAATAGTTTGTCTTAGGGACTAGTATTGGAGATGTTCTCAGTTCCTGATATTAAGACAATTAAATTCCCCTCTGAATGTTATTTTTACAAAGTTATTTCAAGATGAGGGGACATAATGTTGAGCTCAGCTGGCCAAATCAGCTTATCTTGCGTGATGGCGGCAGGAAAGGACTCCTCTGCTCGAATTCTCCTCAGGGCTCTGGAGACAACTCACTGATAGCTAAAAAGACCAAGGAGTATGCTGTCCGACTCTGGATTCAGCAAAGCTCTGACCAGGTGCTGCTCAGTACCATCAAGACCACGGTCCCTGAAAACAAGAAGGATGTACCTTCTACTTCATAACTAATTGATACTCTAGTTCTACACTGAGCACAATACAACACAAACATTGAGTTCAGAGCGTTAGGCCAACTGTCAGCTTCATCTGAAATACTTTATACCAGTATTTACCTCCTTAATGGTTACCACGCCTCTGCACTTCCAGCATTATTTCTGTCTAATCAATCATCCAGGTGTCAGTGTACTATTTGGCCATTCCATGCCGTTTTACTTCCCTCCGACACCCTCTGTTCAGGCTGGAGCATTATAGGCTTTATCTCCTGTTTGCCACTGAACTACACATATATATACAGGCATAAATTAACAATTTACATTCAATTTTCATTAAAAGATACTGAATGGTTCAAGCTTACCACAATTTCATGGAAATAAACACAGATACGTTGATTAGCAATGAATTCTGGCACAATTACTGGCACAAATTCCCATCTGCTTATGTTCCAGGCTTTTATTTAACCCAAATATGAGCTGGCTTCAACGCACTGTTGCTTTATCAAGATTATTTGCACTAGTGGTCTCGAACTAACGCTCCTAAGTGAGTATATCAGCGAGTCTAGCCAATGAGGCCACGTTTCGACAAGTGTTTGAAAAAATGTTACCTTTTCACGTCTCCCCTAACAACGAAAGATAGTATTTATAGCCCGACCAATCGTGGTTAGTCTTTCATTTGTTGCGCTCCAATCAATTTGGAGTTTACATGGTAGGCTAATTCTGTAACGTAAGATTTTTTTCAAACACGTTATAAAAAATTTTATGAGCAGAAATGATTCCATGCTGTCAGGCATCCCCACTATTTTATTTTGGTTATAATTTATTAATTCCTGGACTATTTGCGTAACGTTTTACATATTCTTTGTCAGCAAGCCCTAAGGAACCCAAATATCCAAATTTAAAAGAGCTACGTGGCTGCGTTCAAAATATGTATTTTCTACCTCCTGTTTCGAAGATGTGCTGTCTGGGTACTGTTATGTTTTCAACCGTAAACCCATCTATTGTTATCTTTCCTAATAAGCGTTTTTTATGATTTTAAAACCTAACTCTGGGAAGGGTAGTGAATTTATCACTGTCCGTCCAAAAAAAAAGTTAGTGCATGTAGTCTTACACGCGTGATGGCAGCATTTGTGTATCGCGCGAAGCGTGTTTAGTGTTCGGCTTTCTGCCTCTCCCTTCTCGCTATCCTTTTGTCCATCTGTCTTTTGATCTTGGTAACATAGTGTAGAAAAAGACATGAATGGAATTTAAAATTTAGGTCAACTTGCATATTTCAAGGTTTTTCTTAGAAAGGCAGCACATTTTATTGTGTGTTTGGGAAACGCGTGTATGTTGCAGAAGGCCTTTAATATCAACGTGAAACGTTACAATTTGCATACGCAGTAGAAAACAAGGGGATTTCGAGTACAGTCATTGTGACAGCACTGTTCTTTACCATTCTTCTTCCTTTATTTATTATATGTATTTATTAGGCTTTATATTTACTTGATAATTTATATATGTGGATTAGAATATTCCACGACACCTCCCCTCTTAAAACAGACATTATATGTCAGTCCTTTATTCTATATACACATAGAGAAATTTATTATTATTTCTGGGGTTTACGGTGATTCTCATCACACGGATGGCGGCTTAAAAAATCCGCTCCCAAATTGGTTTTTCCAGATATATACTCAATGCTAAAATTATATGGAGCCAAAAGTAAAGACCATCGGAGTAACCTGGAGTTCTCATGCCTAGCCTGTGCTAGAAACGATAAAGGTTTGTGGTCTGTTTGCAACTTAAATGCCTTCCCATATAGATAAATATTGAATTTCTTTATCGCCCATATTACTGCAAGACATTCTTTTTCGCTAGTTGAGTAGTTGATTTCAGCTTTATTCAACTTTCTGCTAGCATATGCCACTGGGCTTAATTCCCCATCCAATGCATCTGATTTCTGTAGTAGAGTTGCACCTAACCCAATATTACTTGCATCCGTCCTTACTATGAATTCTTGACTTAAGTCAGGTAATTTCAAAATGGGTTTACTTGTGAGCTTTTCCTTCAATTCTTGGTAAGTCATTTCACATTGTGGTGTCCATGTAATGCGATCTGGATGTCCTTTACGTGTCAATTCAGTTAACGGTGCACATATGGAATTAAAGTTTTTGATATACTTCTGGTAGAAACCACATAATGAGACAAAGGATCTCACGTCCTTCTTGGTTTGTGGTCTCGGGGCTTTCTGTAGTTTCTCTAAATTCTTTGGGTCAGGGTCATGTTTCCCTGATAAACTGTGTGTCCCAAAAATTCCAATTCTTTACATCCAACGCAACATTTGGTTGGTCGGGCTGTTAAATTTGCCTCCCTAAGTCGATCAAACAGCATGTTCAGAGAGTCAATGTGTTCCTCAAATGTTTCTGTTGCTATAAGGATATCATCCATAAAATTTGTTATACAGGGGATTATTCAGAGGATCCAATAATTTTCTCATCATTCTAGAGAAGACACTAGGCGCATTCTTCAATCCAAATGGCAATCTATTAAACTCATAGTGTCCTTCTGAGGTACTAAAAGCTAGGTATGGTCTAACCTCAGGCTTTACTGGAATCTGATAATATCCTTTACTCAGATCCACTTTGGAGAAATATTTAGCTTTATTTAGTCTGGCAAACAGCTGATTTGTATCCGGCAATGGATCCACCTGTCCTTCTGTAATAGCATTCAGTCTCCTGTAATCTATACAGAGTCTATGTTCTCCAGAGGGCTTCCTTAAGAGTACAACACCGGAACTATACGAAGACTCACTGTGCGAAATAATTCCTTCCTTCAATAGATAGTCTATCTCTTCCTTCAAAGCTTTCTCCTTAGCAAACGGAATCGAATATGGTTTCATACAGACAGGTGTGGAGTCTATTAGTTTCATATCATATTCCAATAGGTTTGTATGTCCTGGTCGGTCTGTTAACACCTCTGCATGATTATTTAGAACCTGTTGCACTCTCTCTTTCTGAGTTTTCGTTAAATGTGTACTGATTTTCACCTGTGCTGCTGTCTCACAGGGGTGTAATGGATATTCAAATGATGAAAGTGGTTCCTTTTTCATCTCCATGGCGATGGACAAGGTCAACAAGTGTGTCTCTTCCTGATGTTCTCTTTCCAAATATTTCTTCAGGAGATTCACATGATAGATTTTTTCTTTCCCCTTCTTATCTATCTTATAATTTGTTCTAGACACCTTCTCTAGAACTGTATATGGACCCTGCCATCCAATTTGTAACTTATTCTGACTCCCGGGCAAAAGAAGCAGTACCTTCTCTCCCACAGCCAAATCTCTGTCTTTCGCCTTCCTGTTATAATAGGCAGCATGTTTCTTCCTGGCTTGTTTCAAATTTTCATTGGCAAGTTTCCAGCCAGTTTTTAACCGAGTGGTCAGCTCATTCACATATTGGTATGAAGATGTAATGTTTTCCTCTGCCTTTTCATCAGTCCACGTTCTTAACATAGCTTCGAGTGGACCTTTTTATTGGCCTTCCAAACAATAATGTTGCCGGGGCCATACCGGTTGAACTATGGGGTACCTCCCGATAAGCAAAGAGGGCGGCGTGCAGGTACTGGTCCCATGTATCTGGTTTTTCGTGTGCCAACTTTCTCAGGATCGACATCAATGTGCCCTTAAATCTTTCCACTTGGCCGTTCCCTTGGGGATGATACACACTACAATGGAAGTGTTTGGCTTGGAAGATCCTGAAAACTTCTTCAGTTAGTTTCCCCTTGAACTGAGAGCCATTTTCAGTCAAGATTTGATTGGGAAAGCCTAACCTTGTGAAAATTGTGAGCAATGCCTCTGCCACATGTTTAGAATCAATCGATGACAGGGCTACAGCCTCTCCCCACATAGAACAAGTGTCAACCAGAGTCAGAATGTAGCTGTTCCTTCTCTTGGTTCGGGTGAGAGGTCCCACAAGATCCACGGCAACTCTCTCAAAGGGTGTTCCCACTATGGGCATTTCCCCCAGAGTTGCTGGTGCAGTCCAATGTTTAGGTGCTACTCGTTGGCACTCTGGACAGGATTTTACATATCGTTTGATATCTTCAGTTATTCCTGGCCAGAAATAGTGACAAGCTATTCGCTGTCCTGTTGCGCTGATTCCCATATGACCACTGAAGGGAATCGCATGCCCTAGTTCCAACACTTTAGTCCTATATGAAGTGGGAAGGACCAGCTGTCCGTGACCATTGGATTCAGATCCAGCCTTCCTATATATCAGTTTGTTCTTCATATAAAACTCTCCCTTGCCTGGAGGTGTATGAGATTTGGGCAACTTCTTGAAACATGGCTTGAGTGTTTTGTCCTCAGCCTGTGCCTTCCTCATCTCATCTGGGTGAGTATTTATGGGATTATCCTCCTCCTTCTTTGACTGTGATCTGGTCTGCACTGTTGCCAATATCACAGGTCTCTTGGGATTCCCCAAGAAGACATATCTACACCCCAATATTAGAGGGTAGATTGGCTCATTTATCACTGCTGCTTTTATGATTCCTTCCACATATCGCGTTTTCACTTTTATTCGGGCGACGGGAAGTGTCATGGTAGCTACATCCTTGGTTGCAGTTTGAATCTCCACTGTTTCCGTGGTGTATTGATCGGCCTGCACCAGGTGAGAACTCACAACGGAATCGTAATCTAAACCGGTATCATATAAACATCTTATAGTGACACCATTACAGATGACATCTTCACACACTGGGGGGTGGTATGGTTCCTGTAATTCTTCAGGTTTGCCCTTCTTTTCCTTTTTCCCCGATGTCATAGCAGCAAAATGAGGAGGTTTCCTTCTACAATGGTCAGTGTCATGATTGTTCATCTTACAATTTTTACACCACCTTTTTCCTTGGTTGAAAGATTTTCTTTCATCATATTTCCTTTCATCGAATTGTGGGAATTTATTTTTATTGTCATACCGTGGCCTATCAAATTGGTGCTTACCTTTATTTTGATCCTTAGGATCAAATTTATTAAAGTTCTGTGGTGCCCTAAAGTTATCCACTTGTTTCTTTTTATTACCTGTTACCTCTGCTTGAGCTGCTTGATACCTTTCAGCAACATTTAACAACTCATCCAGCCTCTCTGCACCTTGTTCCATGAGAAACTTTCTCAGGTCTGGAGCCATGGACTCTCTTAATTGCTCTATAAGGACCATTTCCTTAAGATCTTGGGTTTTCCCCAGAGAAGTCCATTTCTCCAAGTATGTCTCTATTCGTGCAGAGAACTGGTGATAGGTTTCACCTGACAGTAGTTTAGCATTCCTAAATTTTTTCCTATAAAATTCAGCATTCTTTTCATATCTTAACAAAAGAGCCTGCTTTAGCATATCATAATTTTCCTGATCACCTCTGCTCATTTTTGCAAAAACTTCATAAGCTGCCCCACGAAGTCCCTGAGATAACTTTAAGCTCCACCTTTCTCTCTCTAACCCATACGTGGTAGCTAATAGCTCATACCTATTTAGGTAGCTCTCAATATCATCGTCTTTCTCAACAAAATGATCTAAATGAAAATTCATAGCTGAGGTTGAGGCTCCTTGGCTAGCGGTGGCATCAGAGGCAAAGGGACTGGCACCATTTTCAGGAGCATGGCCCTGAAACTCAAACTCCCTTAGTCGTAACTCATGTTCCCTTTGTAATCTTTTATCTTCTGCTTCCCTTTCTGCAGCTAATTTCCTCTCTTCCCTTTCTGCAGCTAATTTCTTCTCTTCTCTTTCTGCAGCTAATCTTTTGTCTTCTCTTTCTGCTTCCAATTTCTTAGCCTCTTTGTCAGCCTCAATCTGCAACCTCTTAGTCTCAGCCTCAGCTTGCAACCTCTTAGTCTCAGCCTCTAACTTTCTTTCGGCCTCTTTTTCTAATCTTCTTTCTTCGCGTTCAATAAATTTGTCACATTCCGTGGTGACATGGGCAACCATAACTTGCCCATCTAATCCTAACTCTTTTGCAGTCTGAACAGCAGCAGATCGAAACTTGGCCAGGTCCGCCATTGTCTATCAGGTAAATTTCTACAATGTCTAACCAACAATTCAAATTCTAAATATATATAATGGACAACACAGGCACCGTGAGCTCAACCTTATTTAATTCCACCCAAGGATACCTTTTAATTCTTATATTCCCTGAAGTGAATTACCCCCACTATTTTTAATAGGGAAAGATTCAAAATCCCAAGAGCGAGACCCCAATATATGTGGTGAAGTGGGATGTTATAAATATTTATAGGGGACTTAGTGTACTGACTGAGATCAGCTGTGAAGGTATCTATATCTAATAAGAGTAGTGTATTATAGATAACCTTACTTGCTGCCACATATCTATATATCTCAGTCAGAATTATTCTGGAATAGTGTGATGACTACGTTATGTGTCTAGGGTATGTGTATGATGAAGTGTAATTCACAACAACAGACAGATAAACAATTTAATTTAATCCACTACTCTTGACAACACTGTGACACTCACATACATATAACACTCTATGAGAATATCTTAAGGAGTCACTGATAACTTTTCAAATAACAATATGTATTCATTTTTGTCATAAAGGTATATGTGTCCTGATTCAAATACAAAGGAACCAGGAATCACAATCAATTTTAATTACAAGTATATGTACAGACTTTATCAATATGAATATTGTAGTGACATATATTATTAAAAATATCCTATGTGTGTCAGTTGTGTAGTAGTAATATGAGGTAATACTGGTTTTGTTTTGTTCAAGCTCTGTTGGTATTTGTCATCATGACTTCAATAGTTTGTCTTAGGGACTAGTATTGGAGATGTTCTCAGTTCCTGATATTAAGACAATTAAATTCCCCTCTGAATGTTATTTTTACAAAGTTATTTCAAGATGAGGGGACATAATGTTGAGCTCAGCTGGCCAAATCAGCTTATCTTGCGTGATGGCGGCAGGAAAGGACTCCTCTGCTCGAATTCTCCTCAGGGCTCTGGAGACAACTCACTGATAGCTAAAAAGACCAAGGAGTATGCTGTCCGACTCTGGATTCAGCAAAGCTCTGACCAGGTGCTGCTCAGTACCATCAAGACCACGGTCCCTGAAAACAAGAAGGATGTACCTTCTACTTCATAACTAATTGATACTCTAGTTCTACACTGAGCACAATACAACACAAACATTGAGTTCAGAGCGTTAGGCCAACTGTCAGCTTCATCTGAAATACTTTATACCAGTATTTACCTCCTTAATGGTTACCACGCCTCTGCACTTCCAGCATTATTTCTGTCTAATCAATCATCCAGGTGTCAGTGTACTATTTGGCCATTCCATGCCGTTTTACTTCCCTCCGACACCCTCTGTTCAGGCTGGAGCATTATAGGCTTTATCTCCTCTTTGCCACTGAACTACACATATATATACAGGCATAAATTAACAATTTACATTCAATTTTCATTAAAAGATACTGAATGGTTCAAGCTTACCACAATTTCATGGAAATAAACACAGATACGTTGATTAGCAATGAATTCTGGCACAATTACTGGCACAAATTCCCATCTGCTTATGTTCCAGGCTTTTATTTAACCCAAATATGAGCTGGCTTCAACGCACTGTTGCTTTATCAAGATTATTTGCACTAGTGGTCTCGAACTAACGCTCCTAAGTGAGTATATCAGCGAGTCTAGCCAATGAGGCCACGTTTCGACAAGTGTTTGAAAAAATGTTACCTTTTCACGTCTCCCCTAACAACAAAAGATAGTATTTATAGCCCGACCAATCGTGGTTAGTCTTTCATTTGTTGCGCTCCAATCAATTTGGAGTTTACATGGTAGGCTAATTCTGTAACGTAAGATTTTTTTCAAACACGTTATAAAAAATTTTATGAGCAGAAATGATTCCATGCTGTCAGGCATCCCCACTATTTTATTTTGGTTATAATTTATTAATTCCTGGACTATTTGCGTAACGTTTTACATATTCTTTGTCAGCAAGCCCTAAGGAACCCAAATATCCAAATTTAAAAGAGCTACGTGGCTGCGTTCAAAATATGTATTTTCTACCTCCTGTTTCGAAGATGTGCTGTCTGGGTACTGTTATGTTTTCAACCGTAAACCCATCTATTGTTATCTTTCCTAATAAGCGTTTTTTATGATTTTAAAACCTAACTCTGGGAAGGGTAGTGAATTTATCACTGTCCGTCCGAAAAAAAAGTTAGTGCATGTAGTCTTACACGCGTGATGGCAGCATTTGTGTATCGCGCGAAGCGTGTTTAGTGTTCGGCTTTCTGCCTCTCCCTTCTCGCTATCCTTTTGTCCATCTGTCTTTTGATCTTGGTAACATAGTGTAGAAAAAGACATGAATGGAATTTAAAATTTAGGTCAACTTGCATATTTCAAGGTTTTTTCTTAGAAAGGCAGCACATTTTATTGTGTGTTTGGGAAACGCGTGTATGTTGCAGAAGGCCTTTAATATCAACGTGAAACGTTACAATTTGCATACGCAGTAGAAAACAAGGGGATTTCGAGTACAGTCATTGTGACAGCACTGTTCTTTACCATTCTTCTTCCTTTATTTATTATATGTATTTATTAGGCTTTATATTTACTTGATAATTTATATATGTGGATTAGAATATTCCACGACAACATCCTCATTACTCTTTTCTTTTTTTTAAGCTGTCTATTGAATTCTTACCATTCTTCTAAAATAAAACCCACATCTCTGTGGCCTTCATAGCTTTTCCTGGCTTTTACTTATTGTCTATGACTCACTTCCGTAAATTAAGACTGGCTTTATACAACACTGAAGAAATCTCGTTTTGTTACTTCCAATGGCAAAGAGCTGTTGCACGAAATACTTATTTTATTTTATGGAACGCTGCTTTTGCCTGAGCTATTGTACTCTTGAATCTCTGAAATGTATCTTCCATCTTATGTCACTAGATCGCCTTTGTGTTTGAGTCTACTGACTTCTTTCAAACCTGTTCCTTTTACATTGATTTAAAAAAAAAAAAAAACTATTATATTATATTACATTACGTTACACTACACTACATTATGTTATATTAAAATTATATTACACTACACTTTATCATATTATATTAAAATTATATTTCATTACACTACATTATGTTATATTAAAATTACATTACAATACACTGCATTCTGTTATATTAAAATTATATTACACCACACCACATTATATTAAAATTACATTACAATACACTGCATTCTGTTATATTAAAATTATATTACAATACACTACATTATGTTATATATTACACTACACTACATTATGTTATATTAAAATTATATTACACTACATTATGTTATATTAAAATTATATTACACTACACTATGTTATATTAAAATTATATTACATTACATTATTCTATACTGTATTTTATTGATATTTTAAGTTTTAGGCAAATTAAGAACAGCTAGTAAGCAAACAAGAAGGTTAAATAGACGTGCCTGTTACAAAAGAATGTTGTAAATCTCATGGGCAGGTACAACGACAAACGACGAAGCCATGAACAAGGGGCAATGTGGAACGTAAGCTTAACTCCAGTATAATAAGTCACAGTCTACTACTACTCCTGGTGACCATTTGCTCCATTTAGAGCGTAAAGAACAATGACAAGAAGAAATCTATGACCATGTTTGATGAGATGAGGATAGTTACAACAAGCTGAGATGAGGATAGTTACAACAAGCTGAGATGAGGATAGTTACAACAAGCTGAGATGAGGATAGTTACAACAAGCTGAGATGAGGATAGTTACAACAAGCTGAGATGAGGATAGTTACAACAAGCTGAGATGAGGATAGTTACAACAAGCTGAGATGAGGATAGTTACAACAAGCTGAGATGAGGATAGTTACAACAAGCTGAGATGAGGATAGTTACAACAAGATGAGATGAGGATAGTTACAACAAGCTGAGATGAGGATAGTTACAACAAGATGAGATGAGGATAGTTACAACAAGCTGAGATGAGGATAGTTACAACAAGATGAGATGAGGATAGTTACAACAAGCTATCACAACAGCAGGCATGGGAGAATCTAGCCGCATGGACCAACACAACACAATTGATACACATCACCAGGGATAGACCTGGAGTTGTGCAATGACACGATCGCCTGAGCCAAGCTGTTGGTAACTAAGAAGACAGGAATGCCTGAATACGTTTAAACGGTGGTCGAATGTCATTTCCTACTTTTATAATAACTGCCATTTGATAAATAAGTTTTATTTGTGTTTTATTAAATGTATTTATTCCCAAAATAAAATTGAAAAAAAAAAAAAAAAAATTTAAAATGCTCAATAAAGTGACACTACACGAGACACCAATAACAGCGGCCCGCTATGAAAACCTGGGCTGTGGAGTCGGGAAAAATGTCCGAATTTTACGAGACTTAAACCCAGGCAGGTCCCGGTTTTTTGTTTTTGTTTTATTTTTAAGACGCAATTCGATAAAAAAAAAATTTTTTAATATCATACTTTAAAATACATTTTGAGTTTTTGTTTTGTATTATTGTATGAATGAATAAATAGTTTAAAAATGTAATTTACGAAAGCCGCGTATTCATTTATTCACACATATACCATACATATACTTATAACTCCATATAAGAGCAGAATTGTGTGCCATATGACTAGTGACAAAGAACAAACAAACTACAGACGGAGTCGGGATTCTAACATTTCAGGAGTCGGAAAATCTTTTGGCCCGACTCCACAACCCTGATATTGAAAACGAGTTGAACAAACAGGATCTCGCTCCCAGTTGTCAAACTAATGTGATATAGCATTTTGTGCAATAAAGTGACAGTTAATCCTCATTATCTGGACGTCTGTGGCATATACATTAGTTTGGTTGGTTTGAAGGATTATCTTCACTGCACACAGATAAATCCATCAGTGCTCCGATCTCCTGCCTTAATGTTTATGCCAAAGACATTTACATTAGTCGGATACAAGTGAAGATATCATCATTTACAAATATCTTGACTTTTCAATCGCCCTTGTACTCTCTAAGAGACTACTTTGATCTCTAAGACAAGATTAAATTATCAACGCTGCTACTCCTAGGTGGCTTCACCTAGATTTAGGTTTTTTTTCCCGTCTAGGTGTTATTTTCCTTCATTAGTTTAAGAACGCCATCTAGATTTCGCCAAACATCGGCAAATAGCCCAATAATTGCCAAAATTAGCCGAAAAATCGCCCAAAATAGCCCAAATCGCCTAAATCTAGGTTTGTTTTTGTTTTGTTTTTTCCTTAAAAATTCAAAGTGGCAACGCTGTATATTATAAATGAAATACGTGGTAACAACTAACAGTTACCAGAACAAATATACACTTTTGCTGAGATTCGAATAAAGCTTTCTGGTCGGCAACCAGGTCTGACAATACCTCGTGTCAAAAGCTTTGAGATATCGCTCTTACCGCGGCCTTCAGGAATTACATATTACACTGACGGAATGTGTGATTTCTGTATACACGCATTAGGATTCTCGCCCGTGCTATAGAGTTCGTGCACTGTGCTGAGATTCTCCTTGTGTGACCTAAGGGAGGAGATCGGAGCGTTGATGAAGTAGTCCGTGTGCAATGAAGATGGTTCTCAACCCCCCCCCCCCAAAAAAAAGGGGGGGGGGGGCTAACGAACAACCAGTTTGTTTTTAAGACAAACTGGGTAAAACTCTGGAATCTAATTCTAACCCTAGCTAGTATAATGGCTAAATGGGCACTTGTTACTACTGATTTTTACCCCCCAGAAAACGCGACATTAACCCGCCGGGGTAACGTACACCAAGTTGACCGACCTTGATGTTTAAAATGGTAGTCTTCCTAGGTACATATACCCGCACGTCCCTTCCTGTTATATTATACGTCCTCTAATTTAGATCAATTTAAACATACTATTTTTAACATTTAGAAGTAAATGAAATTAAAACCAAAAATAAATATATTTTAAATTAGGTTATTTTAACGACCAAAAGAAGAAAAAAATAATTCATTCCGGCAATAAAACTACGGTTTGTATGTTTTATTTATGTATTTTCTTCCCCCAGTGATTTCAATTTCCTGAGACCATTAAATCTAGACGTATATGCCACGTTTTGACGTCGTCAGTCTATTATCGAAACATTTAAGCACTAAGAAAAATATCAGTTTAAAAAAAAAGGAAAAAAAAAAGGACCACACTAATGAGCACAACCGGACAGAAGGAAGAAACAGCATCTTTCGTACATTAGAAGTAACAAAGCTCCCTTCTGCCCGGAAGTGACAGCCCACAAGACTACTGTGCTGTACGACACTGATAGGTCTCACCAAAACCATACCCTTACCGAAACTGGTTTCACTTGTGTCTGCGGTTTCATGAGGAGAAATATAATAATGAGAGAACAAAAAATGCGAATAATATTTAAGATGAAATGTGATCTTTTATTTCACGCACATTACAAAAATAAATAAATACATAAATAATAATTAGGGTTGGGGGTCTTTAACGATTAATTAATCGATTACTCTGTTACATTTTAGATCGATTATTTCATTTTTTTAAAATTATAATCGATTATTCCATTTCTAGCAATGTTGTATGTTTTTTTTTTTTTTTGCTTAAACACGAGAAAATTCGCTATGTTAGAGGTTTGTGATATGGAATTGGGAAAGTATGGTCAATAATAATATATTGTTTGGTTGTAACTTTTTAGTATTTTCATTACATTTTCAGGACGATGTTGCCTTGTAACAAGTAAAACAAATAAAGTAAATTAATATGAAACAAATATAAAGGTATGTTATAAGGCACTCGTAGGAAATAAAGAAGTAGAACACTAGACAACAGAAAAACAACAGACATGAGTGGGTAAGCCACTCATGTCTGTTGTTTTTCTGTTGTCTAGTGTTCTACTTCTTTATTTCCTACGAGTGCCTGATAACATACCTTTATATTTGTTTCATATTAATTTACTGTTTACAGGCCTCGTGGTTTCCCTTCCTTATGTGTTATAAAAACAAATAAAGTACTTAGTGATTTAAAAAAAAAAGAAGTTATTTATGATTTTTTATTATTTATCAAATTGTTGGAAATTGATCTGTTAATCTTCGATTTAAGAAATTCAATTAATCGATTACGATTTTAAAAAATCAAACCTAGCCCTAATAATAATAATAAATAGATGTAAAGTCAGTGTTACTATTAAACAATACATCTAAAAACAAAACATGGGGCCTTTTCAGGTTTACCCTTAGTCAGCCACAGTCATTAACAGGAGATTCGTCTTTGTCTCCTGTTTGTGAATGGCTGACGAACTTATGAAGAGGCCGAGAGTTTTATCCAGCGCAGATACACGAGCAAGTAGGAAGCAGGAACATCCAGGCCACAATAAAAATGATGCGTATTACCACCTCCGCAGAAGTGAACAAATGGTAATCTTCAGACTTCGCACAGGCCACAACAGATTAGGATACCATTTATTCAACAAGCTAAAGATAAAAACTACCGATGAGTGTAACTGTGGCGCCGATAAAATGACTGCTGAACATCTACTTCAAAGGTGTCCAACATATGAGCAACAGAGAAAGTGCAAATGACAGTCACCAGTGCCATTCCTGGAAAAGCTCTACGGAGATGTCAACAGCCTGAAGCTGACTGCTGCTTTCTTTGAACACCTTCAAGTTGACGTCTGACAGTGAACGAAGACTAAGAAAAAGAAGAATAGCTAACGAAGATTAAACCACGCATGTTTTGTTTGTTGTGCATCGTTCAACTGTAAAACTGATACTAAATTAATTATTTTTTCCCCACCAGTATCTTCCACTAAGGCAACATTTATCCCCTGTTATCATTTATTTTTTACGCGCCACAATTGTCTAGTTTGAATTACACGTGCTAGTAAAACTTTGATCTGAATGATGTGAAAGGTGAGAAAACGGAAGTGTCTAGACCAGAGGTTTTCAAACTGTGCGTCGCGGCTCCCAGGGGCGTCGCGGCCCTCGGCTAAGGGCGTCGCGGTGGCTTGAGAAAAGTGTTGGGCTCGATATTATGAGCCAAGGTCCATCAATAAATATAGTATAGAGAGGAGCCGCGGTGATTTATGCACAGGTCAAGGGAGCCGCGGACCAAAAATGTTTGAAAACCTCCGGTCTAGACATTTCTTTTTCTTCAGTGTTCAGATTAATACCTAAAACGTTAGTGACGAAATAATTTAATATGATCAGAATTTAATATACACAACAAAAACGTGAACTATGAAGAAGAAGAAAAAAAAAAATAAGGAAAAACAATAATTCAACGAAATTAACACACAAAAAATCTGATCTGAATCCAAACTAGACTTTTCGAATCCTACTAGCAGATAGACAATGGAAAGCACAGATACACTGGGGTTCAAACATTCATGTTAAACTATCGAAGCACAGATACACTGGGGTTCAAACATTCATGTTAAACTATCGAAGCACAGATACACTGGGGTTCAAACATTCATGTTAAACTATCGAAGCACAGATACACTGGGGTTCAAACATTCATGTTAAACTATCGAAGCACAGATACACTGGGGTTCAAACATTCATGTTAAACTATCGAAGCACAGATACACTGGGGTTCAAACATTCATGTTTAAACTATCGAAGCACAGATACACTGGGGTTCAAACATTCATGTTAAACTATCGAAGCACAGATACACTGGGGTTCAAACATTCATGTTAAACTATCGAAGCACAGATACACTGGGGTTCAAACATTCATGTTAAACTATCGAAGCACAGATACACTGGGGTTCAAACATTCATGTTAAACTATCGAAGCACAGATACACTGGGGTTCAAACATTCATGTTAAACTATCGAAGCACAGATACACTGGGGTTCAAACATTCATGTTAAACTATCGAAGCACAGATACACTGGGGTTCAAACATTCATGTTAAACTATCGAAGCACAGATACACTGGGGTTCAAACATTCATGTTAAACTATCGAAGCACAGATACACTGGGGTTCAAACATTCATGTTAAACTATCGAAGCACAGATACACTGGGGTTCAAACATTCATGTTAAACTATCGAAGCACAGATACACTGGGGTTCAAACATTCATGTTAAACTATCGAAGCACAGATACACTGGGGTTCAAACATTCATGTTAAACTATCGAAGCACAGATACACTAGATCACTAGACTAAGTATAAAAAATACCTTAATAATAACATAATTTTAAAAAATCAGAGAACTGCGTTTACGAATTCTTGAATTTAGTGTCTGCATCACTCATGAGATTTTTTAAAAAGAGTTTTGCCTCGTTTAGGCGAGGTGCGCTCCGTTTAACCTAGACATAAAGTCCGTCTCTTATATTAGGGCTCATGTTCAAATATAAATGACCTTGAGTTCCATTACGGGAGTGGAAGAGGTCTATAGTTATATTTCCGGTAGATGCAATACACAAAAAATTATTTGCGATTTTCTTATGGTTTTTAATTTTTTTTTAAACTGACTTTATACGCTTTGTCACAGCTCATTATGTATTACTTTTTATTAATAACAATAAAAAAATAAATAGTAATAATGTCTATGACGCAACACGAGACAGAACATGCAACATGGAAACATAAAAAGTTGTATTTATTATTTATATAAAAATGGTATAAACGGGAAAACAGCTGTTAATATTTTGCAAGTTACGTAACATTCTCTTTTAAACTACACACACAGAGATTTATGTCTCATACAAAAGAAATGCTAGTTTTTTAAAGTGTTCTTTCAAATACGGGGTGGGGGGGGGGGGGGAGAGAGAAGGGGGGGGGGGGGGGGGGGACAACAGCACAGTTTCGACAAAAATAATTATGACTTTCATGCACTAAGTGTATATACATACACAAATAATGATATAATTTAAATAATAGGCAATCTATTCGTTCACGGTCGTAAAGCCATGCACATTAAGTACACGATGCCTCACTCTTTCGCGTGTTATATTTTCACAGCCGTTTTGATGGGGGTACGCAGTATGATCAACTACACATGAGGATGTGGATGTGTCAGTAACGGGAGGATAACTGTGTTAGCAATGGTAGCGGTGACAAAGTTTGATCAAACATTAAAATCAAATACGGAACTCAAACAACTATTAGCTTGCGTATAGCTCACGACAATACATAAACCAAGATATTTATAAAACAATTAAAGTGCTCTTGGTCGTTAATATGAAATGTGGTATATGAATAACTGCGTTAAAAGCGTAATGTGAATTATGTTATGTAAATCACAGCATTAAGATCGTAATGTGAAATATGCTAATGAACTGCTGCGTTAAAATCGTAATATGAAACATGCTACGTGAATTACTGTGTTAAAATCGTAATGTGAAATACGCTACGTGAATGACTGTATTAAAATCGTAATTTGAAACATGCTATGTGTACTGCTGCGTTAAAATCGTTATGCGAAACAAGCTATGTGAATCACGTGTTAAAATCGTAACATGAAATGTGCTATTTGAATTACTGAGTTAAAATATTTATGCCAAACACGCTATGTGAATCACAGCGTTAAAATCGTAATATGAAATATGCCATGTAAATTACTGCGTTAAAATCGTTACATGAAATATGATATGTTAACTGTTGCGTTAAAATTGTTATGCGAAAAATGCAATGAGTTGCCTTAAAACAGCAACGTGAAATATACTGCGTGAATGACTGCGTTAAAATCGTAATATGAAATAAGCTATGTGAAGTGCTGCGTTAAAATGGTTACGTGAAACAAAATATGAATTACTGCGTTAAAATCATTATGTAAAATATGCTATGCGTAATAAGAATGAAATAATGTAGTTTATAACAAAAGTTAAATAACGCAGACCGTCCGACTGGCAGAGTGGTTAGTGCAGTTACCTCTCGCGGCAAAGTTACCGAGTTCCAGGTTGAAAAACCTGATCTCATCATGCTTCAGTCTACCCAGCTGTAAATGGGTATCTGACTCTGCTGTCGCGTTAAAGAAAGCAAAGGTAGCAAGGAAGGGAATTTCTCTTCCCCCCCCCCACACTTCATAAAGCTGGGCCTAGCATAGTAAAGTCTCTAACACTTCACTATGGCAGTATCTGATTTAAGACTTTACCTTTTTTTTTAAATGACGCAGCTTCGGTCTTTGCATTCTGTGTACACATTTCTACGAGTACTTTATTTCTTACGTGTGTCTGCAACATACTTCTTTATATACATTATTATTAGTACGCAACACGCCTGACTAGCATATATGTGAAATGTTCTGCTAGTGTACTGGTTAATTCTTATTATGTCTTCTGTAAATGTCGGATGAGTCCCACTGACCGACGCGTCCCGTTGGAGATTCAAGGCAAGTTAGGATTTTGTTTGGAATACTAAATACTTAAAAAAAAAAACAATTCTATAAATTTATTAGATGTGAAAGGAAATATGCAATTCAAGAGTTCATTGGGAAACCACTGTGCATCACCACAGTACAAGAACTACGTAGCAGCAGCGAGGATCCCAATGTGCGTATACGGGATCACACATTCTATAAATATATTTTTGTGCATACCGTCATTTGCGCATTCTTCTTTGGTAGGCGTTACTATTTTCGGGAGAGTACACATAAGGGAAACAATACAATTAATGTCTAACTTTCAACCAAAGTTGCATCCCTTAGCGTTACGCACTGACAGAAAAAGCTGGGATTTTATATATAGAACGATGAGGTCTGCCAGCCCAATTCAGTAGCCCCCTTCAGTCATATCTGACTATGGGAATGCGCCCCTGAGGTGACAGCCTCTGCTGTTTGTTTGTTTGGTTTTTTTTTAAATTTTAATTCCTGTGTTCCTCTCGGTGTGTTCCTTTCTCTAATGCTTGCTGTGAGAGCTTCTTGTCGCCCAATTTTAGATGGCGCCGCGAAGTAAATGATATCAGACCTAAGGGTCTTTTATATTTGGACACGCGCCCTAATATAACCGACTACGTTGAATGGAACGCGCCTCGCCAAAACGAGGCAAAACTTTACTTAAATAAAAAAAAAAAAAGATGGCGCCATAGAGAGCATCGTTACTTGCTGGCAGTTAAGCGTTGTCTGAGAGGGGGGGGGGGGTAGTCCTTTTCTTTCTTTGTCTTAGCAGAGCCCCCCCCCCCCCCTCCCCCGAGAAACTTCACAAGGCATATTGTAGTATCAGTGTACAAGACAGACAGAAAGGAAGGAAAGAAAGAATAAGAAAGAACGAAAGAAACAACAAGAAAGACAGAAAAAGAAAGGAACAAAAAGAATGGAAGAAAGAGAAAGAAAGACAGACAGACAACGAAGTACCAAAGAAAAACAACAAAAAGAAGGTATGAAGAAAAAGACCTTACAGCAATACAAAAAGGTAGACAAACAGAAAGAAAGAAAGGAAAGATAGAAAGAAATAATGAAAGGAAGAAAGAAAAAGAAAGACCGAAAGAAACACAAAAAGAAAGAAAGAAACAGAAAGTAAGAAAAAGAAACAGAAAGTAAGAAAAAGAAACAGAAAGTAAGAAAAAGAAACAGAAAGTAAGAAAAAATAAAACACGAAAAAGACATAAAGAAAGGAAGAAACAGAAGGGATGAAAAGAAAGAAACAAACAGAAATAAAGACAGACAGACAAACGATGAAAGAAAGAAACGAATAGAAATAAAGACAGACAGACAAACGATGAAAGAAAGAAACAAACAGAAATAAAGACAGACAGACAAACGATGAAAGAAAGAAACAAACAGAAATAAAGACAGACAGACACATGATGAAAGAAACAAACAAACAGAAATAAAGACAGACAGACAAACGATGAAAGACAGAAACAAACAGAAATAAAGACAGACAGACACATGATGAAAGAAAGAAACAAACAGAAATAAAGACAGACAGACAAACGATGAAAGACAGAAACAAACAGAAATAAAGACAGACAGACACATGATGAAAGAAAGAAACAAACAGAAATAAAGACAGACAGACAAACGATGAAAGACAGAAACAAACAGAAATAAAGACAGACAGACACATGATGAAAGAAAGAAACAAACAGAAATAAAGACAGACAGACAAACGATGAAAGAAAGAAAACAACAAAACAGAGGTCTGCAGGGAAAGACCTTACAGCAACACAACATTAGACAGCATGCCATTGCCTGAACGTGCTAATTTGGAAAGCGATTCATGAACCACGACGAACTTTGCTACAAATGTCAGGATTTCTTTGTCATTCGTTCTCGTATCACCACTTTCCTTAGCGCGCCTTATGGGGCACTAACATGATTGACCGAAAAGCTTGACAACCCTTGTCACATTTCTGTTATCTTGTTTTCTGTGCTACTTCTTTCTTTCGTACGAGGACTTTTAAGTTTTAATGTTTATTATTTGCTCACCAGAATTTTAGGATCATCATAATTAATTACCGAAGGAAAGCAATGCGACAGAAGCAAGAAATGTGAGATTTTCATGACTAATCGCATTAAAGATTTTCAAGAGATTTATGTTCAGAAATGGAGAGGGTAGATTATGATGGTACAGTGTCAACAATGACATCACGCCGTATTTGCATGTTTACAATGACAAAACACCGTGCTTGCATATGTATCGTTATAACAAACCGCATATCAACATGTATCATTATAACAAACCGCATATCCATATATATCATTTTCACAAACCCCATATCCATATGCATCATTATAACAAACCGCATATCCATATGTATCATTATAACAAACCGCATATCCATATGTCATTATAACAAACCGCATATCCATATGCATCATTATAACAAATCGCATATCCATATGTATCATTATAACAAATCGCATATGTGTATGTATCATTTAATCATGAGATGAGACGAAGCTGTCGATGGATAGCATACACATTAAAGAAACTGTTTGATAGCATTACTAGACAGTCCTAGTTGTGGAATCCCAAAGGTGAGAGAGCTACAGGGCTACCAAGGAACACACGGAGAAGAGAACTGGATACAGACGTGTTGGGGATGAAGACGGCACGGAAAGAACACATCGTATTTGCATGTGTATAATTTAGTACACCGTATTTGTATGTGCATAATAGCAATACACCTTTTTGTATGGTTCTCACTTATCTGGCCTCGGAGGAAGGAGCATTTTCCTAACATGAATCGGTAGTTGGACACTCAAAGAAGTGGTGGCCAAAAGTTTCGTAGGGGTAGTTACACAGCTTTCATTCTGGAGAGTGTTGTGGTTGGTTGGATTCTCTTCAAATGACTGTTGAGTAGTACGTTGTGTTCTAAGCCGAAAAGGGGGAGTTCTATCTATCGTGATAAACTGCGTCTGATTGGAAAAGTGGTTGCGCGCCTGCCTCCCGTGGCAAAGTCTCCGGCTACAAGGTTCGAATTTTTGGTAGCGTCAAAGCTCCAGTTCACCCAGTGTAAATGGGTGCCTGGCTCTGCTCTTGAGTTAGAGAAGGCTACGGGCAGAGAGGAACGGAACTAGTCACCAACCGCGCAAATCTGGGCCTAGTATCGCGAAGTCGCAGTCACCTGAAGTAGTATCTGCTGTCACCTTTTTTATCACGATAAAACACTGTATTTGCAAGTCTCCAATGACTACACGTCGTATTTACATGATTACAATGACAATACACTGTTTGTGCATGTCTAACTTTGTTCTCATGAGCTTCACAGTATCGTCTGACATTGTCACCTAAATATGAGGCCTACGGCAGAAAAACGGCCACATACGATCCCTTGCCTTTAACAACCACACGCCTAAGATCTTAATTCCTGTCACCACCAGACGCGGACAAAAATGTTTCGATTATTTTAGCAGTCTTACGGTGCCCCACCAGCAAAGTTTGTATGACAGGCCTGGCTAGGGGCATTCCGTGTCAGGTTGACCAGGTTATTTGGAAAACTGATTTGAGAACAGTGAAGCTGTGTTAGGTATAATATGGTTTCCATATATGGTTTCAACAAAGAACACCCGGACGTCGATATTTCATGGTTTCTTCTTTGTTCCACGGTGACATTTGGGGGTGGGGGGGGGTGGGGGGGGGGAGGGGGGGAGAGAGTTACAGGCTTTCTTGCAAACCCAGAGGGCTTCCCCGGCTGAGCGGGCTCGACATTGGTTTAAAAAAAAAAAACATATCAGACCTACCAATTGCTGGTTGGTGCAATGCCGCGAGTTGGATGACCCCCTCCCCTGGATGAGATCCCCTAGATGACACCCTCCCCTAGATGAGATTCCCCCTTGCTTTAATTCGCCCCGCTATTATCATTTTCCTTGTGGCTCCCCACAGAGCATGTAGCCAACACCACTGCTGGCAGGAAATCTGCGTCAAAACGTTGACATGCTCTTGCAACTGTGGCTTCTTTAGCCATCTGTTCTATATGATGAGAGTGCCCGCTCCATATACAACTTAATATTAATCGCTTTGTCCTGTGTATTTCCGGTGGGGAAAGGGGGGCTGTCTTTGAGTAGACAAAGAATGAGACTACTGCTCCATCTGGAAATTCGTAACACGTGACTAAATATGAGGTGGTGCCTGGGGTTAGAAACTCCATCATGTCAAACATATGCTACAGAAACCACCAGTACAAAAGAATATAAATACTTCAAGGTGCAGCTTCTTTGTGGGGGGGGGGGGGGGTCTGCTGTATTGGTGGTTCTGTGATCCATAGGGAGCAACAACAAAAACAGGAACATGATGATGATGATGATAGCAGTTGTTCTTATTGTTTCTTTAATCATACCATCGACCCCCCCCCCCGGGGAATAAGACGCCGCCATGCTTTAATTACCGTTTAGATATGAGTTAGGGAAGGAAAAGGCAGCGAGTAAGGGAACCGGTCACCCCCACACCTCTCGATGCTGCACCTAGAGTATAGTGAAGTCTCTAACACTTCGTTCTCCTACGGCAGTATCTGCTATGGGACTATCTTTGTCTTGTGTGTATGCGTGTGTGTGTTGATGCGAGTTTCATAGGTAAGACGGGAATATCTATCTGTAAGACAGAACTGTCATGGTTACTCCCAGCCCGGACTGATCCACCCTCCATTCATTAAAACTGTGCCCTTTCACTCGTTCCCGCTTTGTTAACTAACACCTGTCTTTATTTATTTCTTCTATTGACCTTTTATGCAGCATAGGTCATGCAGCTGAATCATAGCATGCTTTATTAAAACCTCTCGTTCGTTTCTGCTTCATGTGGCATATTAGGGCTACAATTGTTGCTCGACGCGCTTTCTGATCTGGGCCGCCTATATCAACTTAGCCCATGATATCTAGTAAAGAGTCCTTCAATTATGTTAGCCTTTAGAGGTCATTCTGTGATGGGTGCTCATTTTCCCTTTAACTAGCTTCCTGTGCTAGCAAGGAGCCAGGAGGCATGCATTTGTTCTTTCAGCAGTGATTTTTGTAGCAATTAATTTTACACGACGAGGCTGTCAGTCCCATAAATAACCTCATATTAGTCACCCAATACAAAATGTCTTGAGGGAGCAATAGTCCCCTGCTTTCTTTATCTCCTCGGAGACACCCAGAAAACACAATGAGCAGGGAAGAGAACTACAACCTGATTAATACTATAATACATTGTTTGGTTACTTCCCTTGCATTCTTTAACGAAAGATTAAAAATTATCGCTACACTGCTACGGCATTGTCACGCTTCAAATACGTACAACTGGAGATAACTTCACGTAATGCGTGTTATTTAAACCCATTATATGACCTGCCGTATACTAAAGTGTATATAATAAACCATATATTGATTTCCAATGGGTTATAGACGAGTCATATAAAATCTAGATAAATGCCTGTCAGGTATTGAAGTAAAAGCTCAATAGAGGCCTCGAATCTTCAGCAACTGGTGTGGATCTACTGTCCTGGTCATAGCTTCAAGAAAGAGCACCCGTTGTGGGTTCACTGCATATGGATAAGGCAGGCATAATGAGGACAATTAATGATCGCCTGTTAGAGAATGACACTCCAAACGATGAATGAACATGGCTAAGATTACTGGAATTCGGCGTCAAAAGTAAGACTGGCAGGATTGGACGTATGTGAGGATGCACGCGGCGCGCATACAACCAGCATGCAACAGGAACAATTAGGAATTATACACTTTGACATTTGCTGAGGGAGAGTTAGCACCTATGGGTTTGCCCGGAGTGCAGTTATGTCGATTTTGATCAACAATAACAATAACAAAACACGTTACATTTAAAAAAAAAATTAGGTCTTAAAATCGTGAAGACTATAACATTTTTAAAAGCTAATGGGCTTAAATTATTCGTGTTACAGATGTTAAATATTGACATTAGAAGTGCCTGCTGCCAATCTATATTCTTCTGTTCGTATGTTACACTGCCAGTGCTACAGCCGGGCGACCGCAGCTGAGGTTCAAAGATGTGTGCCAGAGAGACATGAAGTCACTGGACATAAATCCAGCAACCTGGGAGGATGAAGCTGCCGATCGTAACAAATGTCGATGCTCCCTACGGCGTTTCCTCAGATTGTGCGAAAAGAAGCTCTCACAACAAGCAGGGGAGTGCTGCCTAGGTGGCAGAGAAGATAGTAACGCTAGGCGGTGGTTCCGATTCCCGGTAAGCCTAACACTTCTGTTGTTATTTCTGTTGTAGAGTATTCTACTTCTTTATTTCTTACAAGTGGCTGAAACATAAAACCTTTTTGTGTGTTAATTATTTAATGACTGTTTTCAAGCCTCGGGTTTCCCCTCCTTGTTTGTTTATACGTTTAGAAGAGAACAGAAGAAAGAACACGCCGAAAGGAACATCAGGAAAACAAAATGCAGCTGATAGATATCACCTCAGGGGCGCATTCCCATTGTCAGTCATGACTAAAGGGCTGTCACCTCAGGGGCGCATTCCCATTGTCAGTTATGACTAAAGGGCTGTCACCTCAGGGGCGCATTCCCATTGTCAGTCATGACTAAAGGGCTGTCACCTCAGGGGCGCATTCCCGTAGTAAAAGTCATGACTAAAGGGGCTATTACTACTGCTACTGTAAACTGAGAAGGTAGTTAAGAGTGGTTGCTCTCCAGGCAAAGATACCGGTTCGAATCCAGCTAGCGTCACGCCTTAATCTACATAGCTATAAATGGGTACTTGACTCTGCTATTTAGTTAGGGAAGCGGAAGACACAGGCAGCTACGAAGGAACAGCCCCCCCCCCACCCCCCCCCCCCCCCCCCCCAGCTTAAGATCTAGTACAGCCAGGTTTTTATTACTTTACTTGCCTACAGCAGTATCTGCCATGGATTTAACTTTACCTGACAATAATTTCATTATGTGTGCGTTAATTTCCTCACTATTCCCTTCTCCCCTGGTCACCGCTCTCCTCCTACTTGTCTCCCTGCTCCTCCTTCAAAATATTAAATTTTTAAAAATAAAGGCAGGGGAAATTTGTTTTTTTTTTATTAAATAAAGTTTTGCCTCGTTTTGGCGAGGCGCGTCCCGTTCAACCTAGTCGGTTATATTAGGGCGCATGTCCAAATATAAAAGACCCTTAGTTCTGGTCGCCACAAAGAATAATAATTACGATACGAGAATGAACTACGGAGATTACTGTAAAAAGGTCAAGGTAAAGGATCCCGTTACACGCCCATTGTGAGATTACTGTACTAACATTATTTTTTAGAAGGCATGCCTCGTTTTGGAAAGGCGCGCGCCGTTCAACCAAGTTGAGTCCAACATAGAGTCCGTCGGTTATATTAAGGCGTGTGTGTGTGTGTGTCCAAATATAAAACAGCGTGTTCACTGGTGTAACGGTGATCTGTAGTCTAGTTTTACGCCATCCCATGAACAACAAAACACCACTGCTGCTAGTCCTATGTATATTGCTAGTTTATCTGGAGGCCATCTCTGTGCAAAACACCGAGGGAGGAGGGGTGGGAAGAAATACCACCGTTAGAAAGAAGCTAATATGTAACATTTGAAAGTTAACCTTCTGGGTGAGGGGGGTAGGGCGGGGGTGTAGGGTGAAAGATGACTAGGGAAGATAGTAATGGGAGGATTACGATGAGAGGGATAAAACTCAGAATAGATTTATGGAAAGATAATTTAAAGATATGAGATGATGAAAGATAGTACGCGGGTACGACAGGCTGAAAGTATATAATGAACAGGTGAGAATGAAGACTAAGAAAATATAATGTACAATGACACCTGCAGAGAGAAGGAAAAAAACGGCGATGACAGGTGCAATTATGTAGAAACATTTAATTCGTACACCCCCGCAGGAGCAACATTAATGGACATTAATGGAAAATTAATAAGAACAGAAATAGACATCTATCAAAACTGCGAGAAGAATAGGGAGCCGGAGAGACAGGGAAGGGAGAGGGGAAATAGAATGGACAGCAGTGGAAAGTTACTACTACTATTACTTAAACACCAGAGCTAAGGGTCCTTTATGTTTGGACGTGCGCCCTAATATAACCGACAAGGTTGAACGGGACGCGCCTCGCCAAAACGAGGCAAAACTTTATTTAAAAAAAAAAAAAAAAAAGTTACTACTAAATTTTTAAGAGAGATAGATATACCAGGATAAAAGCTGATAGAAGAGTTTTCGGGGGTCGGAGTGGAGTGAGAGAGATATGAGAGTCCGCCTGTAGATTCTAACTAGGATACCGGGTATCAGATATCCTAGATCAGAAAAGGAATGTAACTGATGGATATAGAGACTTCACCATAGGTCCAACACCAGGTGGGGGGGGGGGGGTGGGCTGCTTTTCCTTCCTAACTCTAAGTCGGGTGTTATACTCCGGGGTACTCTAACAATCTCCTGGCTAAATCCAGTGCCAATCGGACGCTCTAATCGGTACTTACAAAATATTAACCTTCTACGTGGGATTAAACGGCGAAATCTTTTTAAATAGGAGAGTCCCGTGTGCAAGTCACGCACATGAATTAGGAGCTCTTTTATGAGCTATTTCCAGCATTTTTTCATACAGCTGTAGACATAATACAGGTCTATATACTTTTATTCGAACCCATGAAAACCGAAATATTCTGAAAATCGAAAGTTATTTTGGGCTACTTTTCGGATCACAATTAGGATGATTTCTGCAAACCGAAAAAATCCGATGTACGAAACAAGGATTTCGGATAAAAGTATACAGGCCTGTAAAAGCAATTCCGTTGAACGTAAATCACCTAAATTTTCAAAACGTTTTGAAGAAGGTCAATATATAATGTACAATATATTCATAGCTACAGAATGACAAAGAACTAACTTAAAGTATGTTTTAGATTCGAAAATAAATGTTGAAATATATGAAAGATGAGCTTTTTACGTTTGTTTATAGTCACGAGTTCACTAATTAATTGAGCCTTCTGTTTCTTCTTCTTTTCAATTATATTCGAGAAAATATTATTTAACAAAGTGGTGACTTGTGATTTGGTATTTAATTCACGTTGTCAGTGCTTTTAATTTATAAAATATATTTATGTGTATTATATTGTGGTTGGGACCTAAGACGCGTCAACAGTGAGGAATGCAGTTAGCGACCCATAGCTAGACTGCTTGCGTCAGGGTCACCGAACCAGAGCTGACCAAGACCCTACTCCACCTCCAAGTGGTGGTCATGGAAACAGGCTCCATCACTGCAGTCTGGCTGAGTGAGTAGGGATCGAAGAGGGAAGGCTAACCCGGTCCCAAAAATGCCGTGCTGAAGTCGGATGTGTCGGCCGAAAGGTGCAAATATCGCAGCTTCGCAGTAAACGGACACAACGCAACCAACGTCCTTTTCAGGACCAACGAAGAAGAAGAAGAAGAAAAGATACTGTGTTTATGATGATTTGCCTTCTATAATATTATTATTTTTACTATACAGTATATCTGGCATGTCTCGTACCTCCAGGTGTAAGCACGCCGCCCAGGTCTAGACAAATTAAACGACAGTCTACATTTTTTATAGGCTCGCAACATGAGTTCGTGGACAATTAAGCGAAAGAAGTGGGACAGACTATGATGGCGGTAGAATCAGGGGCATTTAAAAAAACAAAACAGGTAGAAAGACGAGATTAAGATGTGATGACATCAAATAAATCAGCCAATGAGAGCAGACTGATTGAAACGGGACACGTACAACGGAAGTTGGGACACACGGGATGAAGTAAATAGTTGTCTGGGTTTTAATCTTCTTTAGTGCGACTTTGTTTTACTTAGGCAGTGACACACATTTGGAATGCACGCGAGTGTGAGGAGACCGAGTGTGGAGGAATATGCGAGCGTGAGTTTGTGTGCAGGAATGGTGGTGCGGGATGTTTTTGTTTGGCTGCATGTGCGTGTGTGTGGTGATGAGTGCGTGTGTGTGGTGATGGGTGCGTGTGTGTGGTGATGGGTGCGCGAGAGTGTTAGTATACCCCCCCCCCTTTCCCAGCGAATACTGGTATGTGAGTAAATTGTGTTATGTGTATGGGCGTGCCAGTGTGTGTCTGTGTTCGTACGTGCTCCTCACTGTACATAAGGTCATGATTCCCATACTGTACATAAATCACGTCATAACAATTACTCGTATCAATCCTCAACATATTTGCACTTACGAGCAACACATAGCACGTACGAACACAGACACGCACTGGATACGCGGTTAGAGCGCGTTTCTCTCGCGGCACAGTTCCGATGTTCAGGGATCGAAACATGGTATCGTCAGGCTCAAGTCTACCCAGTTGTAAATTGGTACCTGGCTCTGATCTTGAATTAGGAAAGGAAAAGACAGCGAAGAAAGGAACTGGTCACCACACCTCATAAAAAATCTGGACTTAGTATGGTGGCGTCTCTAACATTTCACTTCCCCTACGGCAGTATATACTATTGGATTATCTTTACCTTATCTAGTATGAGTGTTGGTATGTTTGACACGTGTGCGCGCGCAGAAAATTCCGTGGCGCAAGTGTGAATGCGCGCATGCAAGGCTGCTTCCGTATGTAAATAAATAAATAAATAATACACAAAGGTCACGTGTTTCAGGCACTCGTGAGAAATAAAGAAGTAGAAGACTAGACAACAGAAAAACAACAGAAGTGATAGACTCGACGGAGAATCGAACCCAGTACCTTCCATTACACTGAGTAACTTGTAGATTACATAAAAATTAATAAACATTACTAGTGTTACATTAAGTGTAGATTACATAAACATCTCTAGTCTTACAGTAAGATGCTTGTAGATTACATAAACGTTACTAGTCTTACAGTAAGTAACTTGTAGGTTACATACAATTTACTAGTGTTACATTAAGTAACTAGTAGATAAGTAACTTGTAGAGATCGTAACAAGTAACTGATAGATTACGTAAACTTAACTACTCTTACAGTAAGTATGATAGGAAACTCTATACAGAGCGATACAACAGGAGGCAATCTGATCATCAGAAGAGTCCCCCCCGTCGATCAAGTTTTTCGGCCCTTTAATCTCCTTTACACTCTAAGGGGGGCGGGCCCACCTAGGTCATGACTCCCAAGTGTCTCCTCCTCCTGTTGTCTTATGTAGCGTACACAAATATTACTAGTATTACTTGTAATACAGTATCTCGAACAGACTCAACGTAATTTCGCCTCAGCCAAATGAATCCCACTTGAACTATAAGGCTGAAACATGGTATCTTTTATGAGCCTCAGATGTATTTTCACTAACGCTCCACCCTTCCCCCGTCTCCCATATCTCCCGCTCAATTTGAGACGGCTCTCATCAGACCAAAATCGATAAAGCGATGTCTGCTCCCGGGTTGCCGGTTACGAAAGCGCGCCAGTTGCTCTCGACAGACTACAATTAAATTGTTGTTTGGCTTCAGTTTTATGCCTGTAACAATTTCCTGGCAGGTGAGGCCGCGATAAAGGAATAACATAAAAATAATATGTGTGCCAGGACCCATAAGCCACGCTGAGTGCGACTGAACATCTATATGTTTATTTTATGAGGCGTTTCAACACACCAAGCTTTTGTTAGGAAAACCATAAATTAATAAGACCCATTTTAAAAAATCCTCATACTGCTTGTAAAAACCGCATTTATTTTTCAACGGCAACATAAGAAGCAGAAGAACAAGACTATAATATAAATGCCGGCATATTTGGCAAGCACATAAAAACTATGCCAGGCAAATGCTTCCAGAGCAGGCCCTAGGGGTTTTCAAGGTAGTGTGAGGTCTTATGGTAGTACCTTTCTCTTATCCCCCCCCCCTCCCATCCATGCCGTAGTGCAGGGGTCGGCAACCTTGGAGCTTTGGGATCTGCTTTAGTAACACTAACCCCTCTTAATTTCTACTATATATATATATATATATATATATATATATATATATATATATATATATATATATAAGATTTATATATATATTATATATATATATTATATATATAATATATATATACTGTACAACCCACAAAAGCCAGATCCAAACCTCAGAAATGAGGTATCTGAGGAAGGTGGTTGAAGTAACAAGAGAGACATGGTCTGCAACCAGCGATTCGTCAAGGCCTTTAATCCTACCCCCTGCCAGGACCCAGTAGAAACAGTCCCAATTTAAGGGGGGTTTGGCCATGTCTGCAGAATGGGAGAAGATCGGCTACCACGACAAGCATGGGAAACAAAGAGCCCCATGGATCCAGGACCCGAGGTACGGACCCAGAGTCCGCTGTGAGTGGGACAAACATTAGACAATCTTTGAAGGATCGAGGACTAGAATGGAACCAGGCCAGGAGGAAGACAGCCGATAGGATAGTCTGGCGCTCTCTCTTCCAAACCTCTACACCTCACGGTAGAAGGGGAACGACTAAGTAAGTAAGTAAGTATACTGTACAGGCATACCTCACTCTTTTGACAGGTTAGGGACCAGAGTACGGACGCAAGTCGAAAATCGACGAAAGTCGAAGCATAGCCTTTATTTAGCTTGCAAATGCATTAGGACCGCCAAAAAAACGTAATAATAACTAACTATATAACACTTGCGAACGCGTGCAACACCTAAATAAACAGAATAAACATAATAATAAAGAAAATACAGTAATAAATAAAAAAATACGTAAATAACATCTTACCTTAAAATCATTATTGAGCAAGTAGACGATGAATATATATAGTATGTACAGTTTTGAATGTTGGTGATTTAGGGGATTCTAGACTTAGAAAATCTGATGGAGAAAATGGAGGAGGCTAGCTTCAGAACTGAAGGAACTCAATCTAATTCTTTTAGGAGAAGAGGACTTCGAAGGAGATCTAACACGGGCTGGGGCTGATGTTGATGGCTCGGAATCTGAAGGGTTAGAGGGAAGGTGACTGAAGTTGGTGGTGGGCGGGTTTTGCCGTCTTGAAAAGGAGAGCATAGAACTTTCTTTGCCGCTGCAATTCCCACATTGTAACACCTCCCATTCTCCCCTCACCACCAATTAAATTCCCGTGCCCTCCTTCTGTCCCCATTAACGCATCTGTGGCTACCCCCCCTGGCCCTGGTACGCGTAGCGTTTTTCATTTCCACTAACACTAATAGCGTTATAGTTCTTTATCAATTTGTCTAACTTAGTGTGAGGTACCACCCTAAGCGGCGGCCTATTCCAGGCAATTTGAGATACCTTGTACATTAAGCTTGATTAGCTCAAACATTCTCTTACAACTTGACAACCTTATCGTTGTCGTTTAACTATCGGTCACTAACACCTTAGACCCAATTAAGATTATAGCTTAAAGCACAAAAAATAAGTAGTACTGTACTGTATAGGCCCAATCACAAAAAAAAAAGTACAGAATGAAAACTGTACACGTGTCATATCATCACGATAAGAACACTGACCATTATACTGGTATACACAAAAATAACTATGAACTGTTTATAGTATAATCACAACAATAATATAGTATTAATAGTTTGGTTATTTTAATCACAAAAATAAGTAGTATTAATATGTTTAATCACAAATATAAGAGATTCAATGCGGACAATTTAAAAAAAAACAGTGCACACTGAACGACTTCTATTCAAAGACTGAATGAAAAAAGAAACAAGATGGCGCGCGGTGGTTACGAAATGAGACAAAAGAGCGAAGCAAGCGACAAAATTTGGAAACGTGGTTATAATTGAAAACCGACGAAGAGCGAAGCGACAAAACTCGAAGCGAAAGTCGAGGTATGCCTGTATATATTTATATAAGCGGGTGGAGGATAACCTTACAAAGAAAAGGTCGTGTTTCTATCTCATTCAGTTGACGAATATATTTCAGTAACCAGCTGGAGAGTTGTCATTGGGAATGCGTAAAAAATACCTCTGATCTCGCGGACGCCGCGATTTTAAATGCTGGCGAAAGAGGTCTGGCCCGAAATTTCCCTTGTTTAAAAAGTCTTTCTTCTCTTTTCCCGCATTCGTATAAAGATCTACCAACTCATTCACTGTGAGCTACCGGTAGAACGAGATTGACTTGATGCCGACTAATCAGTCATCGGTCGCGTACGCGCGCTGTATGGAGATTCAAATCGCACGTCGGGTGGAATTACCACTATAATTTCCGCATAGAGGACCTGATAATTTATATGTTATTCCCGCTTGATATTTGTGTCATATCCGTTGGATAACATTTCCGCTTCGTGTGGTGCACGCTCTGGAGCATGTACAAAAACATGGGATATTGTGTTGTATTTGTTTAATATCTAATATATGTTGTAATTTTAGAGTAACACGTGGAGAAGTATAAAATGACGAAAGACATGAAAAGGGGTGTGACAGAAGACGTGGGAGACCTTGAGCTGGAGATGGCGGGAAGCCATTGATGACACCTCTAGGGTTAGGACGATTTGAAGGCCTAAGCTCTTTGAGGTGCAG
>JAMPIV010008448.1:0-18049 GCA_024509875.1 Oreohelix idahoensis
TCTTTTTTCCATAATTAGTTTTCTTACTCTTACATGTCATTTTAACGGAGTACACTTTATTTTTCTTTACGCTCATGTAGTCAAGGATCAAAGACATGACATTATGTACACATTCATTAAGTCAGTAAGTAGGAATTTCAGGATTTATTTCTATATAATTTTATATTGATATTTACTTTTACACACCAACTGTCTTGGCGTATACTAACACACACACAAGAACAAAGAAACTGATACAAGCTTCCACGCATTAACAGATCGGTATAGAAGAATTGATTGAAATAGCCGTTAGAAATGTTGTGCACAGACTTGTAGTCCCTTTTTAGGAGTCGCGGTAGAATGGTGGTTAGTGCACTGACTTCCTAGGTCGGTGGTTCGATCCCCATTTGAGGTGGGATTTTTTAGACCACAAACGGCTCGGGGGTCGACCCAGCCTCATAAATTGGGTACCAGAGGAACTCTGGGAAGGTTAAGGCGGCCGGCGTGATCCTCACCACATCACCCCTAGTGTGCCGATGGTCGAGAAAATATGGGCCTAACACCATATTCCCAATATGCCTCAATGGGTGTGTGTTAAGCCCTTTTTCGCATAGGAGCTATGTAGGCGAAACTTAACATAGCTAGATGCATGGCTAACTGTGACAGATGCACTATGTATGCATATCTGTGTAAATATATGTTTAATTGTTGCATTAAAGAACACAACTTGGTGCTAGCATGTTTGCTTTGTTACCAAACAGCATTGACGTAGAGAGGAAAAATAGCCGGTGATCGAAGACGGTTGTCTTCCAACATTATTGATTGAAGTTTTCGCCCCATATCGTGGGAAGACTTCCTATTATATTTGTGATGCTACCTTCATACTTGAAGTGGTAGCCATTGCCAATTCTGGTTCGTTTTCACTTGTATCCAGTAATTTTATAAGATACCAGTGATAAATCTCCAGCAAGACCGCGGCAGGGCTTCGGCATGCCCTTCATGGCTGCCGCTAGTGAGACCCAGGTCCAATACTGGAGTAACTATTATATTATCACACTGATGAACCTTCCAGTGGAAATCCGGCTTTATTGATTATTGAAAAAAATCAACTAAGAAACGTAAAAGAAATATTTTGATAATACTCCCGACGTCCTTGGGACTTAGGTAGTCAGTCGTTGAGGTCTGTCAAATTGGACAATGACAATCGTAATTGATATAATTTATCTGACATGCAATATTGATGATCTGCTGTTATTCGTCCAAATAAAATGCTTCGTCATTGATGTCAAGCCACTGGTTTCGGAGTTTTACTTACCAGTTGATCAATCCTTATGATCATATGATTATCACAATGTTCTTTGTTGAATTTGTAGGCCATCTGTAAGCCCGACCAAGGCTGATCGTTTTCATAAGCAACTGTATTAACATTCTGTTCTAACCGTGATACCCATACCCACGCAATGTAAAGACACTAACAGAGTTGTGTCCAGTGTTAGCTAAATAAAAACGATACAACAGTGTGTAACGGGATCCTTTACCTTTACCTATTCTGTGTTAAGTATCGTCTCGTGAAGTAAAATAACAAAATGTTGTCACTTAATTTAACTTCGCTTGTGTGTATATGTGTGTGTGTGAGTGCGTGAGTGTGTGTGAGTGTGTGTGTGTGTGTGCGTGCGTGCTTGCCACCCTTATCGACACCTGGTGTTAAAGTGTAAGATGTAGGTGTCTTCTCTGATTTAGGATGTTGCTGTGTATGTGGTAGTGGAACAGTTCACAGGGTTATCACACAGGCAACATGACGTGTAGAGTCATAGAAAGGGTAACTTCGTTGTATAAGTTTCTTTCATTTATTGCACGCCACAAAACAGTCATGATACTTATGACATCAACATGGTTAACGAGTTCAGCAAGATGATATGGCACATTGAAAACAATTTCTGTAGTCAGCAATGATAGCTGTTGTATATATGCGTCATAAGACATCACAGTTCAATAGATTCAGAAATTCATCAATCATCGAGTGCTAGTTCGTGAAGCTGTATAAATAATAATAATTTCTATAACTTCTGCAACAGTGTCAGCTACAGATCTTCAATGTTCATAAACAATAATAAATGCTCCCATTCTGATGCTAGCAGATCAGTTGTATACAATAAGTCCGTTCACTGTCTGCACGTGAATAGCATACATGGGCTACAGGTCAGCTCGACCTTTATAATGTTCCTAAGTCTAACCATCTGACTTGGACGTGATCTCTGATATAACGAATCCTGGAACACAGACAACAGTCTTGTTGGTCTAGAGCGACCCATATATATTTAACTAGTTCAGGTATACAGATACTGGTGACTTAATCCTAGTCAAAGTACCTCTCCATTTTGCATCACACAGGCGAGCAAATAGGCGACAAAATGACGAACCTCTAGACGATAGCATAAAGTTCGATACAAGAGGAATTACCTTATTTCGGAAAATCAACCATGAACATATGCCTCCAGGCAGGCTGCATAATACTGGGAAATAGTCTAGTTAGCTAACTAACTCACTAAGACACTGTATTTCCCTCAGAGAATCACAAGACGCAGTTGCGTCTGCTCGCTTCTTAAACCATTTCTAAACTGCCCCAACTGGGCGGAACACACAGAACGAACTCCCGGTTTTTGACATGCGCAGAACGACAATCTCTGAGTTGCCGTTCACAATAAGACGATTCGAAGAACATTCGAGATAAAAGTCTTACACAGTCGCGCCTTTTATGGTCATGAAAAGAAGCGTTAAGAAAGGTTTCAGACATCTACCATAGTTGACTGATACTACCAAATAAGGAGATGTGGTCACGCTTCGTTCAAGAAATTATAGACCGAACGTGTCTCTATACAAGAGAAGGCAACTCCTAAAAAATTGTAGTTTCGACAACTCGGATTATGTCCCTTTGACCATAGAAAACATAATACACACTTCAGTCAAAAAAAATGATCATACATATGAAAAATGTTTATACAAACGAAAAATAATAATGATCCGTGCGTAACATTACCGCACCCTCCCTGGAAAAAAAAAATGAAACATTTTTTTTTTTTTTTTTAAATCCTGGAGCCGGAAAAAATCTAGGCTCCTAACGCACGTATGATGCGTGGATATTTACCTAACAAATTAGCTCAACGCATGGAGCGACACTGAGATCATATCTCAGATCCTTAGAGAAAAAATTTATCTAAGTATACGCTGATATATTCCAGGAAGGTGCCACCAACACACGCCACAATGATGGCAACAACATAATGACAATCAAATTATACTCATACCAATATATGAAATTAAATATATTATGTGTTATCATACAATGTGTTGCAAATAGCGGTGTAATTTACTAATATACCGCACTATATTATTACATTATATAAAGTAACAGTAATTAATAAGTAATACATGTGTTGCTCTTCGGTGACACAAAACATTCAATAGAAGAAGATGTGGACATCATCCGCTCCCAATGTAGGACAGGACTTGATATCCTCAAAGTTCCACAATGGACATAAACTCGCAGACTTCAATGATGTGCTGCGAAAATATCAATAACACAAATCTTAAAGACAACTGGTAAATTTCTTAATACAATCCTGAAAATAATTTATTTAAATGTGGCCGAGTGATCTTTTGGCCCGTATATCACTAACTAAGCCTTCTTAGATAATTACATGGTACAATGTTATAAATTTCCCTCAAAAAAAAAAATGAGACAAAATCTACTAACATGTCATTATAACATTGGACTGTATATCAGGAAATATATATATATGACAGAAGAATCATGTGGAATCGTGTGGACATCTGGACAGAATGTCTGCCATTACATTATCCGAACCACGGATAGCTCGAACCGAGAAATGAAATGGTTGAAGAGCTATGGCATAACGAGTGGACCTCGAGCTCTTCAAGTTTTTGCTCTGAATAGCAGTAAGCGCTTTCTGGTCGGTTTCCACAATGAAATGTGCGCCTAGAAGAAATCTTTGTAACTTCAGAATAGACCATACCATAGCCAATAACTCACGGTCTAAAACCGAGTAATTCTTTTCTGCAGCGTTTAATTTCCTAGAGATATACATCACCGGATGCAAAGTATCAGAATACTCCTGCATTAGTGCTGCCCCAATCCCTGTTGACGAGGCGTCACTTCGAAGAACAAAAGTCTTCTCAATAGTAGGTAACTTAAGAATAGGTGGAGATGAAAATAGGGCTTTAACCTGGTCCAATGAGGATTGACATTCTTTAGACCAGCGGATCAGATTAGGCGACCCTTTCTTCAATAAAGTAGAAAGCGGTGCCATAATGGAGGACAGATTCGGAATGAATCGTCCGTAGAATTGAATCAAACCTAATAGACTCCTTACTTGTTTCTTCGTCTTAGGGACCGAAATGTTAAGTATTTTTGAAACATTGTGGTCCTCTGTCTTTAAAAGACCATGACCAACCCGATGACCTAGGAAAGAAATCTCGCTAAATCCTATAAAGGCTTTAGAGGGTTTTGCAGTCAAGTTATACTCGCGAAGAGTAGACAGTAATTCGTATAAACCCAAATAATGATCTTCCCAAGAATCACTGAATAGACAGATATCATCTAGGTATGCTATGACATCTGTACGATATGCGAGAATTCGCCGCATCATGCGTACGAATGTAGCAGGGGCGTTCATAAGACCAAAAGGCATGAAATTCCATTGGAATAAACCCCTAGGTGTAGAAAAAGCTGTAAAAGGTTTGGCACGTTCAGTTAGCGGGACTTGCCAATAACCTTTAGACAAATCTAGTTTGGTAAAGAATCTAGAATTAGAAAGTTTATTGAGTAGCTCTTCTAATGAAGGCATAGGTTCAGCATCGAACTTCGTAACTTGGTTCAATTTGCGATAATCTACGCAAATGCGAATGTTATTATCCTTCTTTCGAACAATAACCATAGACGAAGAGTATGCTGAAGTGGATGGTTCAATGATTTCCAAACGTATCATTTCATCCAACTCTTTTTCGACTTGAGACTGGAAATGAATAGGTATTGGATATGGTCTGACTCTGATAGGATTGTGATCAGTTAGCACAATGTCATGTTCTATGACATGTGTGTGTCCCGGGATGTCTGTAAGAACATCCTGAAATGTTTGCAACATCGAAGAAACTTGTCGATGTTCCTCAGCGGAAAGATTTGGAGAAACGGTCACGTTTTTCCAAGATTCCGTAGAATAAAGTGGGACCATAGAAAGAGGAAGATTGACATCAGAAAAAGTAGTTTCCTCATCCTGTATAACTGACAGAGATGAGTACTGACCATGAGTTGCTTGTGAATTGTCCGTAGCCTGGAAAATAGGCTGCAAATAGTCAGGTCTTTCATAAAATTCTGTGAGCATATTTGTGTGGAAAGTTTTATGCTTTCCATCAATATCGACAACATAGTCGACATCAGAAATTTTGGAGACTATTGCATATGGACCTTTCCATGCAATTAGAAGTCTGTTCTCCCTTGAAGGAAGTAGAACGAGAGCTTTGTCACCTGGACAAAGTTGTCGTAGACATCTATTCTTATTTGCAAACTGCCTTGCCTTTTCTTTAGCAAATTCTGAAGACGAAGTTGCTAGTTTGCATGCCTCGATGATCTTTTGCCTAAGAGCAATGACGTACTCATAAGAAGATTGAGTCTCATCGCTAATATTATCGGCAGTGATTAGATCGTGAAGTAAAGACATAGGGCCGCGCGGTTGCGCGCCAAAGACAAGTTCAAAAGGGGAAAACCCCGTATGTTCATTGGGGACCTCTCTATACGCAAAGAGAGCCGCGGGTAAGACCCTGTCCCAATCCTGAGGATGATCCTCAGTTATTTTACCAAGTAAAGTTTTCAGAGTCCTATTTAACGTTCGACCAACCCATTAGACATTGGGTGATAGATACTGCTGAGAGACCTTTTAATGTGTAGCATAGACATTACCTGTGACATAGTGTCTGATATAAGTTGAGTGCCATGGTCTGACAATATTTCTCCGGGAAAACCCAAGCGAGAAAATATCAGCCAAAGAGCGTCTGCGATATCAGCAGTTGAGATGCTCTTGAGAGGTATTGCCTCTGGCCAACGTGTGCACATATCGACACATGTAAGGATAAATTGATGTCCTCTAGCCGACTTAATTCTAAAAGGACCGATAATATCTATTGCCATTTTTTGAAAAGGGCGAATAGGAATGTCAGCAGCCTGGATAGGCGCAGCATGTCGTGGTCCTTTAGATTTGACCTCCTGACATACTTTGCAAGAGCGACAGTACATTCGTATGTCCTTGCTCACAAATGGCCAAAAGAAAGCCGCAAGAACCCTCGACTTTGTACGGGAAAAACCCATATGTCCAGCACATTGCGAGTCATGAGCATGTTGCAATATTTGCAATCTCATGCTCTTAGGCACAAGAATTTGTGAATGAGTGGACGTAGTCGAGTCTTGTACCATACGTACAAGTACGCCGTTCTTCATAGAAATCCAAGATTTCCTATTAGTGTTCTGATTAGGATCACCTTTTTTTGCTAGAATGAAGAATTTTTGTAAAGAAGGATCTTCTTCTTGCAATTTGATAAATGAGTCACGTGTAATAGTCAAGTGACTATCTTGGTCATTTACTTCATCATTATTAGTTAATGAAGTTTGAGGTGGATCCAGAGCATGTGCTCTTGTGACCACCGCATTGGTAGCTTCAATGTTTTGCTCTTCCCAAACAGCAATCTGCTGTGGGGTACATTCCCTAACTCCGTGAATACGACCAATAATAAGGTCCGCAATAGGGTTTGGAAGTAGACACGCGTGGACCTCTCCCGTGAAGAAAGGAGTAGCAATGTGTATTATAGCAGTAGGATACTTTTCTAACGTGCCACCAAATGTGACACATTTGATGACTTTTCCTGTAGCACAGGATGGATCTACAAGAGATTGCCTAACGCCGACAGTAGTACATCCAGAATCAAAACAACACTGAGACTGGATTACTATTTACTAGCCCCTTATGTAATATAAGAGAACCTCTCCCATCATGAGCAACATTAGCAGGAAGAGCGGGCAAAGGATGACCACAGCTTAGAGTACTAATGGTTTTCGGATCAAATAAAGTACTGCATTGGATACACTTATTTGCCCTACGAAAATCAAAAGATGAGCATCCGATAGCATTATGGTCTTTATCATTATTAACCTGTTTATCTGCTCCCTGAGATTCTTGTTGAACAGAATTTGTCTGTTGATATCTTTTTCTCTTATGTTGCGATCTACCGCGACCATTATTGCCTCTGCAATTATCATTAAAGTCCCTACTGTAATTTTTATCCTGGTTTGAGTTCCAGTTTCCATAACTGTCATTACTATCTCTATGCTGTTGAGAACCTCTATTATCTTGGTATTGAGGTCTCTGCATAAAATATTTTCCTCTATACCGATTACCTTTGTGAAAATTTCTAAAGTTAACCGGAGTAGAATAACGTGTAGTATTAGGTTGTCTCCAGTTCTGGGAAGAAGAATCACCCTGGAATTGATCACTATGGTTCTGGGCATAATTACGATTACTCTTTTTATTGAAATTTTTCTGGCTACCCTGAAATTTACGCATAAAATTTGGGCCATAAGGTGCTGCCGAAGCAACTGGCAGACCTTCTTTCACCTTAGAGTTACTAATGGTTATGTGCGGATGCGCAGTAACATACTGGCTACAGTATTCTTCCATTTCTTTTATGTTTTTAGGCTTACGCTCATGAAGAAAAGATAGAAAAGCTTCATTAACAGAAGACATAACCTTATCTCTAAGTAGTAAATCCATAAGAGCTTCAAATGTATTTTCTGTCTTAGACAACTCAACCCATCGTAAAAAAGTAAGACGGATGCCTGAGATGAATTCAGAGAATTCAACTCCAGTTTCTGGTAACATGGTTTTAAATTTAAGACGATATCCGTCCTCGTTAAGTTGGTACTTCTTTAACAATGCCGCCCTGACAACCTCATAGTTGTTTTTGTCAGGCACATCTACCATACTCAACAAAGTCAAAGCATCACCTCTAAGTATCTTGGACAGATGATACACATATAATGTTTTATCTATATTATGTACATTACATGCACTTTCAAATCTATCTAGATAAAATGTTATATCATCGATTGAGGGATTAAATGCTGGTAGATTAAGCTTGAAATCCTTAGCATTAGTCTTATTTGACACCTTATTTGCCTCATTAGCATTACCAGTGTTCAATAACTTTAACTTCTCTAACTCTAAAGCTAAGACTTTTTCATCATGTTCCATTTTTGCTTTTCTCTCATCAGCCTCTCTTTGTAACCTTCTTTCTTCAGCCTCAGCCTGTAACTTTCTTTCTTCAGCCTGGGCCTGTAACTTTTTTCCTTCAGCCTCTATTTCAAGTCTCTTATTTTCAGCTTCTTTTTCAAGTCTCTTATTTTCAGCTTCAGCCTGGGCCTGTAACTTTTTTTCTTCAGCTTCTTTTTCAAGTCTCTTATTTTCAGCTTCTCTTTTTTGTTTTTCCATTTCCATTTGAAATCTTTTTTCCTCCACCTGCATCTGCAGTTTCTTTTGTTCTATTTCAGCCTCTATTCTCTTTTGTTCAGTTTGTTCTTTCATTTTCTTTTCTTCCGACTTCAATGCCTTGGCATATTGAACAGTCGCAAATTCTTCTAATTTATCACCTGTCTTCCCAAGGGCTTTACCCTGCTCAATAAAGTACTCAAATGTAGACATGATGTCCAAAATGTGAGTACAGAACCTGAAATAATTAATTATCTTATTTCAATGTTAAATAGCAACAAGACTTAATAAAGTGCTTGTATAATCTCTATGTTGAACCCAATCTCTGTGGGAAACAGGAGTTGACACCAACTTGTATTATCAAATGTATAATAATATCACAAGTCACCTCTTAATTAACAGTGCACTACCCAAATCAGTGCATAATCATCAGTTATTTATCATAACTGCACTACAATAGTGCATAAGCAAAAACACCAGTTTGTTATGATAAGTGCACTATAGACCAATAGTGCATGAGCATATATCAACAATAGTGAAAGCTAACTATGCAAGAACTATGTAAACAATAACAAGACAATGTAAACAATAGCAAAGGTCACCAACAATGTAAACAATAACAAAGATCAAAGTCAATGTAAACAACAACAAAGATCAGAGTCAATGTAAACAATAACAAAGATCAGAGTCAATGTAAACAATAACAAAGATCAGAGTCAATGTAAACAATCAACAAAGATCAAACAATACGAAAACATTCGCATAAGTCAAATACACAAACAGCAAAACTAAAAAGAAATATGCGAAGATATGACTAACAAATGACGCTACAGTGTATACACAAAAATATACGTAAAGAACTGAATAATAGCAAAGGGGAGACCTACAAATACAAACAATCGAAATCGAAACTAAAAACACAAAGAAAGAGAGAAAGAAAAAAGAAAAAAAAAATATATATATACAAGAAACAAAAATAAAGCACAACTCGTCACAACTAAACAGATATAGCAACGATTGTCGCTAGCAAATTTCACTGTAGGAAATTCGCACAGTCCCTAACGAAAACGCTAACAGTAGAACCTCTGTGACGTGGTATCTTCTACTGCAAGACTCCGCCCAACCGAGAAAACCCGCTGAAATATAAACATATAAATATACAAATAACAAATAACATATAACATATAAACATGTATCATGAAAACAATAGGAGAAAGTGTGAAAGTACAGAAGGCTCAGTTAGAACATAAGGGCACAGTTCACAAACAAAACAGGCCACTTAACTTCTATAAATCCAGCGTCAGCACGGTGCAGAACAGGATGTAATCAGCATTCTGAGGATAATGATCCAACGTTGATTAACTTCTGCTCCCATAAACAGCCATGACGAAGGAAATGAGCTTCTAATACTGCAACAGTTGTTACGGCACTTGACCTTCTGAATCTTCTAAATTGATTTAACCGGCACTTGACCTTCTGAACCCGCAGCAGTACCCCTGAGACCGGAACAGTTGTTACGGCACTTGTCCTTCTTTTCACCAGATCAGGAAATCCATTCGCTCGGTACTTGTCCTTCTAATTTTACATAAACTTCAATATTGCCGAGCAGCGCCGGGTAGTTTCAAAATCAGCAACTGTCAGAAAATCCGGATACTTTCAATAAAATTTCTTGTAAGGTGGTAGTTGATGCTGTAGTTGTATCTAGTATGATGATGATGTCTGGGTTTGCTGACCCCCTTGATAGCTGGAATCAGAGTGAACCAACCTATGGCCACCAAAAATGATATGGTGCGCCAAAATATCAGATGATAGAACCAGCTCTGGCCACCAAAAATGATAAGGGTGGATTTGTGCTGAAGTGGTAACTTGCCACCCTTATCGACACCTGGTGTTAAAGTGTAAGATGTAGGTGTCTTCTCTGATTTAGGATGTTGCTGTGTATGTGGTAGTGGAACAGTTCACAGGGTTATCACACAGGCAACATGACGTGTAGAGTCATAGAAAGGGTAACTTCGTTGTATAAGTTTCTTTCATTTATTGCACGCCACAAAACAGTCATGATACTTATGACATCAACATGGTTAACGAGTTCAGCAAGATGATATGGCACATTGAAAACAATTTCTGTAGTCAGCAATGATAGCTGTTGTATATATGCGTCATAAGACATCACAGTTCAATAGATTCAGAAATTCATCAATCATCGAGTGCTAGTTCGTGAAGCTGTATAAATAATAATAATTTCTATAACTTCTGCAACAGTGTCAGCTACAGATCTTCAATGTTCATAAACAATAATAAATGCTCCCATTCTGATGCTAGCAGATCAGTTGTATACAATAAGTCCGTTCACTGTCTGCACGTGAATAGCATACATGGGCTACAGGTCAGCTCGACCTTTATAATGTTCCTAAGTCTAACCATCTGACTTGGACGTGATCTCTGATATAACGAATCCTGGAACACAGACAACAGTCTTGTTGGTCTAGAGCGACCCATATATATTTAACTAGTTCAGGTATACAGATACTGGTGACTTAATCCTAGTCAAAGTACCTCTCCATTTTGCATCACACAGGCGAGCAAATAGGCGACAAAATGACGAACCTCTAGACGATAGCATAAAGTTCGATACAAGAGGAATTACCTTATTTCGGAAAATCAACCATGAACATATGCCTCCAGGCAGGCTGCATAATACTGGGAAATAGTCTAGTTAGCTAACTAACTCACTAAGACACTGTATTTCCCTCAGAGAATCACAAGACGCAGTTGCGTCTGCTCGCTTCTTAAACCATTTCTAAACTGCCCAACTGGGCGGAACACACAGAACGAACTCCCGGTTTTTTGACATGCGCAGAACGACAATCTCTGAGTTGCCGTTCACAATAAGACGATTCGAAGAACATTCGAGATAAAAGTCTTACACAGTCGCGCCTTTTATGGTCATGAAAAGAAGCGTTAAGAAAGGTTTCAGACATCTACCATAGTTGACTGATACTACCAAATAAGGAGATGTGGTCACGCTTCGTTCAAGAAATTATAGACCGAACGTGTCTCTATACAAGAGAAGGCAACTCCTAAAAATTGTAGTTTCGACAACTCGGATTATGTCCCTTTGACCATAGAAAACATAATACACACTTCAGTCAAAAAAATGATCATACATATGAAAAAATGTTTATACAAACGAAAAATAATAATGATCCGTGCGTAAAGAGCACGACATCTCTGTAAGTCGGACCATAACAGAGAAAAAGATAAACAGGTAATACCCTATCATAATGTACCATCAAGGGGAGAGATGCAAGCGTCAAAGATTCATTACATCCAGCCTTCACTGCGAAGATGTCACATGATGTTAATGTGAACGTAATGTTATGTCCGCTAGTTTCTGACGTAACACGGAAAGAATAAAACCACTATTCTCTTATTCATGACGTCAGAAGCGGCTCTTGTAAGATTGTACATGAGCTAACAATCGTATCATATCAAAAACATTGCAAACATATTGAGAAATCATGAAGTCTCCTTTAGTTTATTATTATATATATATATATATATATATATATATATATATATATATATATATATATATATATATATATATATATATATATATATATATATATATAATATATATAATATATATATACTAAGATGATTTAAAATTACCACTGTTGATTTAAAACAAACATAAAATTCCAATATGAAGTTAACATACCGATTAGGCTCCCATCGGCTTCAGGCCATTGCACTAAATTGCAACGCTTGAAATGAGGCACGTTTTTTCCTAAAAATATTAGGTATGCACTATCAAAATAAATGGAACAATTGTAAAACTGGTCAACAGATTCAAATACCAGGTTATGTTAATGACATAGGATAGAATATCCATCCCAGAAGTCAAGAGTAGAATAGCCCAGGCGAAAGTTGCATTATATAAAATGAAAATTATGAGTATTTTATGCAACAAGTCTTTGTTAATGAAAGTAAGAAAGAGAGTTCTTTCATTTTATACAGAACCAATTCTGACATTGGAAGTGAGTTATGGACAATTTGTTAAGAAGTAGGAAAGGCACTGGAGGCACCAGAGATGTGGTTTTACGAGAAATGTTAAAACTACCGTGGGCATGAGTAATGTGGTTGTCATGTGTCACGGAGTGTTTTGAGAATGTTTTCGTGTAGGAATGTTCCTGTGCTCCAGTGGGAGCCTAGTCGGTATGTTAACTTGTGAGTGGTGTATGCGTGCTTTGTAATATTTGAGCCACAGGCGATATTGTGAGCGGGAATTAAGACAAGCTGCAAGCTATAGATACGCGTGAATGGCGCTCGGTGGAGTGTGGAAGGTTTTCACGTTTTTGGTGAATATGAATGGAAGGGGTCAGTCGGACATATATGTGTGTTGAGACAGTAGATAAGAGACTGTAGAGAAAGTGGTAGCTAGTGAATAGAGCAGGAGAGTAAAGTAGTGAACGATCAGAATGCAATGGATGCCGTGAAGTAGCAAAAATTATGAAGTAGCTGTTGATGTAGATGTTATCTATGGCGCCACCTCAGATTGAGCGAAAAGAAGCTGACACAACAAGCAGAAGAGAGAAGAAAACGTTAAAAGGAGCACAATGAAAATAATCAGCTGAAGGCTGTCACTTCAGGGACGCATTCCCATAGTCAGTTATGACTGAAGGGGCTATTATATATATATATATATTTATGTGTGTGTGTGTGTGTGTGGGTGTGTGTATGTATGTGGCGTAGGCTTTTGCACTCCACATGTGAGTGAGAATAAAGATGATTGTATTGCTAGCAAGTGCGGCACTATTCTGTTGTCGCTGTGCGTGGTTCGCATGTGACGTCTCATTGTTTGACTTAGTAAGTTAAGCATTTATTTACAGTCGTGTAGATTGACCAGTCGTGTCTGACAGTGTTTCTTGTTGGAACTAATTTGGGATAGTGTTTATACCCCGTAATGGAATTCATGAGTGTACTTGAAGTACCAGATGTATTTGAGAATGATGGTATGAAGATACCGAAATATGTTTTTCTTCAATGTTTACAAATAAATGTCGTCATGTTCAGCAAGGAGTTATGGTCAAAGTATTTATTGCTGTCTTGCTTAGAAGCCAGTTCTTAAGTGGATAGTCGAAATCCGTAAACCGGGAACCGCTAGGACAACGAACCATAGTGACAGAAACACAGATGCTAGTGAAATTGACCACACCACCAGATATGGGGGATACGTCATATCGATTTTACCAGATTTTTTTAATGCCCGTCGGTACAAATTTTGAAACTGAATGGATCGTCGATTTGTTGAATGCTGAAATGAACAGTTGCTCAAGTACTTTATCTACACGTAATCTATAAACGTGAATGCCACATGATACATATTAATGTGCAAGGTCATGCTCGAGACATGGACTGTTTGATGATGAATTTTGCTAACACTTTTGCCTACCCAGTAAGATTCGCTTTATGAATGCTTACTTCAAGAACTGAGCTTCCTCATGATGAGAGATTTTACCAATCGATTTCTCCACGGAGATTTATGTTTGGAAAAACATATGACACTCCACGTTTTTTGCGGCCAATATTGATCGGATTGTCGACATTGACCGGTAAGACAACCGCAAGGTCACCCCAACGTGACATATTCGATTGACATTGACATGTTCCAACTGACGCTGTCTTCATGAAGAATAAACCTTTCATGGATGTTGAAAGATCGACTTTTGTGCTGAGGACAATGTTTTACTTGCATTTCTGCGCAATCAGTTCAACACGTCCTTGACGTGGTCTCTCGCCGTCAGAAATTATTCTGGAACAACTGTCTCGGTTAGATCATATCCGAGACACTTGTAACGTTTCACAAACGTGCACGACAGATATCGAAACCTGCACACACTTTTCGAGCTCTGTTGGATATTTTTCAGACTACTCCGATGTTTCGTTTTAGCACGTTTGTGTCAAGTTTTGGACTACACACTGCATCAGCATTAGAGGTTTACACTGTCATGTATTATCAGGTCGATCCTGCGGTTTATAGATGCATCTGAACTGCAGCAGAAATTGGCAGTTCGGGAAAGTTTTCAGATACGTTATCTGATAGGTGGTGGCAAGTCCATAGATTATCTGGCAATGTTATGTGGGTCTTCATTTTGTTGTGTAGCTTCTATGGGGGCAGTTGGAGGGAGCCCTGATGTTTTTAATCTTCTGATGAAATCATTAGGAGCTTTTCTGTAGGTATTGTATATAATATTCTCTTTCGGAGGGCCGGCATTTATTGCTGTGTGATATGGCCGCTCTGTTTTAGTATATTGTATTCGTAAGTGGTTAGTTGTTCTGTCGCGTATCGTACTGTCTGTTATCTGCATTATGTTTTCTTTATTTCAGTATAGTTATGTTGGCGCTACGTTGGTCTTCTCTTGCTTTAATTTTAATGTTTACATTATATATGTCTTGATTGTAGTACGTCTGGTTTTGTCTTTTCGTTAATGGAAGCAATAGTTTTATTTTATTGCTGATATCTTTCTACATTATTAACTTTCCGTAAGTTCTTTCATTTGTTTCCACTAATGACGTTTTGTACTCCGTTTGTGATAGTATTATGTTAAAGCTTTCATGCAATTTTGTATTGTATAGATTATGAAAATATTTTAATTTGGTATAAAGCTGAGGATACAGCTACGATGTGATATTTTGGGGTAAGTATCGTATATAAGTCGGCGTCTGTGGCCTAATGGATATGAACGCAGTTTCATAATCCAGATATACCAGGTTCGAAACCAGCTGCAGGCGGTTTGGTAGCAGATCGCTTTGTGTGGATTTTTTACAATGGTATAAGCGCCGTACCATCCAGAAAGCAATGGCAAACTACTGAATGAAAAAATTGCCTAGAAAAATCACAAACAGCCAATAAAAGCTGGGGTTGATTGCCACGTCCTGTAAAGGATAAGCAACTAACTTATCGTATATAAATATACGATTCCCGTTATTTCTTTTTCACACATTACGACTAAGTAAAGTCACCAGGATTACGACTAAGTATTGTATTACATATGCAATTATAAATTACAAAGGTTTGATTTAACTTACGACTAATTTTATTCCATGATCTTAAAACTGACTATAATATTATTAGTATAATACAAGTATAATACAAGGAGTAATTGGGCCGAAACACTTGTCGGATGGGGGGACTCCTTCTGATGATCAGATTGCTTCCTGTTGTATCGCTCTGTAAAGAGTTTCCTATCATAGTTGCATGGTCAAACCAGTGACGATCGGGAAAAGACCGAGTGACTTCTGGAAGACAGATGACACTGGGAAAGACTAGAAACCGGCTGACCGGGTTAGCACCCCGTAAGCGGTATTCAATTGCTATAGGACCCAAAAACGATAGATGCCCCCAGGATTCACCGAAAGGGGGGGGGGGGGAGGAGAATGATGAATCCACAGGCTACCTCAAATGGAATCGACCAGACCCGTTACATGGACTTCGAGCTCTTGACAACGGCTGGAATTTCCATGTGTCTGTGGTAGGGAATTCTCTACTCAGAGAGGAATGAAAATCCACAGAACAAAAAAGGGGTGTGGGAGGTCATCAGAGGGAGATCAACAGCGCTCTGTCTCGACGGATAAGACGTTAGAAGAATGCAGCCAGGAGTCAATCCACAGTGCTGAGTACATTCAAGTTGATCTGCCTGATGATGATCTCACACACTTCTTGGACGGGAAGAGAGATGCAATCAAGTTTCCACCTGTCAGTGCCAAAGGGCTTTGGGAACCGCTGGACGAAGCCTTGGCAAAAGAGTTAGATAACAGCCCGAAGCAGCTAACCTTGCAGAAGAAGCTGGCACTCTTCGGCGACATAGTATATCTGCACTGTCGCAAAGAGTTCGGTGTGAGGGAGGCAAGGGAAAGTAAACCCCCCACGGAAATGTAGAAGACAAATTAAAATAGATGAAATCAGGAAACAGAAGAAGCATGCCCGAAAACTGTTCAAGAACGCAGTTGCCACAGAGAAGGAAGGGTTACGGCAAGTTTGGGAGCACCTGAAAGGCCAACATAATGCCCTTTGTAGAGCGGAAAGGTTGTGCAGGAAGAGAAGGAAGGCTCGAAGGGATAGGGAAAGATTCTTTAGGGAGCCCTTCAAGTTTGCCAAAGAACTGTTTGAGCAGCCACGGTCGGGTACGCTACACATCAGGAAAGAAGACCTGGAAGAACACCTTAGAAGGACATATTCAGATGGTCGCAAAGATGAGCCACTCAGCAGCATGGTAGGCCTTAAATGGCCGGGGAAGCCAGGAGCTGAATTTAACACTAAGCCTCCAACAGTGCAAGAGGTAGATAAAAAGCATTGTCCAGAAAGCTCGATGCAAAGTCAGCTCCAGGTCCTAATGGTGTTCCATATGATGGGGTGTATAAAAGATGCCCTGAGGTTCTCAAACGACTGCTCCGTTTACTGAAGAATGCGTGGAAAACCCAACTCGTAAGCAAGGAATGGAGAAAGGCAAACGGAGTCTACATCCCGAAGGAACAAAATTCCACTGACATCAGTCAGTTCAGTCCAATCTATCTACTCAATGTGGAAGGGAAGATATTCTTCTCAGTAATGGCGAAAAGACTCACTACATACCTCCTGGCAAATGGGTACATTGACACTACCATTCAGAAAGGAGGTATCCCAGGTACACAGGAATGTCTAGAGCATGCCGTATTGATCTGGGAAGCAATCCAAAGGCAAAGTCTGACAGAAACAAACCTCCATGTAAATCTGGTTGTGATCTAGCGAATGCTTATGGATCCGTTCCACACCAGATTGTTGTGGCATGCCCCTAGAAATGTATCATGTTCCACAAGAGATTGCAGCAATGCTGAAGCTGTATTTCGCTTATAGGGGTTTTCTGTCAGATTTTCATCCCAGAGAGTACACAACGAAGTGGATTGGCCTTGAAGTTGGAAATTGCGGATGGGATGTACATCTCTCCGATACTATTCGTCCATGGCTATGCACGGTAATCGCTCAATGCGGGCTGAAGGAATGGCTTATAGAAAAAGCGCCAAAGCTCGGTAGAATGTGTCACATGCCACCGCTCAAAGCATTCATGAGTATGACACAAACAATTATGTCATCAGTATGAAACATCAGGCTCGGAGGATGTTAGCACGCCTGGATGAAAAATATGGCAGAGTGGTTGCAGAATGAACTTCAAACCCAAGAATTCGAGAAAGCCTATCAGTCAGGATAGGAAGATAGCAGGAAGTCAGATTCACGGTTTCTAGCCAAAGGATTCCTACTGTCATTGAGGAAACCTGTTAAAAGTCTTGGCAGGGTGTACGTTGCCTCTTGATAAGACTCGAAGGCAGTTGCAACAGACAATTGACATGGCAGGACGAGGACACAGATATAGACCAAAGCAGACTCTGGGAAAGTTCAAACTGGGTGCTCCAGATCCATGTTGATACTGAAGTGCTGTGGCCACTGATTATATATGAATAAGGACAAATTCAGTGGAAGC
>JAMPIV010008449.1:0-86254 GCA_024509875.1 Oreohelix idahoensis
TGGGGGGGAATGGGGGGAAGGGGAAGGAAGGGTGTTGTGGGGGGGGAGGATGGTTTGTGGAAAAAGGGAGAGGTGGGGGGGGGATGGGGGGATTGGGGGGGTTTTATGGGAGGTGTGGGGAAGTGAAGATAAGGAGAAGGAAGATGAGAAGAGGGTGGTGATGGGTTGTGGGGATAAGGAGGAAGAAGGAGGAGGGGTAAGGGGAGGATAGGGAGAATGGTGATATGGGGGAGAGGTGGAAAATTGTTGTAGGATTCCCCCAAAAGAGATTATAAAAATTGTGATGTGGGGTTGTTGGGGATGAGTGATAGGAGGCTGATAGGTGGGAGAAAGAATAGCGAGTTGGGGGGGATAAGTTAATTGAGTGGGGATGGGAAGTGTGAGTGGGAATGTCCTTAGTCGCCCCTTGTATTTCCACTGTTTCTGTGGTATACTGACTTGGGTCCACTAGGCTAGACTTCACAACTGAATCATAATCCAAACCTGTTAATCTTCGCGTCCCCGACTTCATTGCAGCAATGTTTGAAGGTTTCCTTCTACAAAATTCGGTGTTATGGTTATCCTTCTTGCACCATTTACACCATCTTTTTCCTTGGTTCAACGGTTTTCTTTCATTGAACTTTTGGTCATTGAACTGTGAGTTTCTGTCGCGATAGTCATTTCTTGGCCGCTCAAAGTTTGTCCTACCTTTATTTCCCTGCTCTCTATTATCAAATTTATTAAATTGCTGTGGAGCTTAAAAATTGTCTATGTGCTTCTTTTTAGCACCACTTACCTCTGCCTGAGCTGCCTGATACCTCTCAGCAACATTTAAAATTTCCCCCAACTTCTCTGCACCTTGTTCCATGAGAAATTTTCTCATGTCTGGAGCCATGGACTCTCTCAATTGCTCAATCATGATCATTTCTTTAAGATCTTGGGTCTTCCCCAGAGCCGTCCATTTCTCCAAATAGGTTTCTAGTCTAGCAGAGAATTGGTGGTATGTCTCCCCAGACAACAGTTTGGCATTTCTAAATTTCTTACGATAAAATTCACCATTCTTCTCGTACCTTAATAACAAAGCCTGCTTTAACATGTCATAATTGTCTTGGTCTTCCCTGTTCATTTTGGCAAATACTTCATAAGAAGTACCTCTCAATCCCTGTGATAGCTTTAAACTCCACCTCTCTCTCTCTAACCCATATGTAGTAGCTAATAACTCAAAACGTCCTAGGTACCCCTCTATGTCATCGTCTTTTTCAACAAAATGGTCTAAATGAAACCCCATAGCTGAGTTTGAGGCTCCCAGACTGGGCGTAGCATCTGAGGCAAAAGGGCTGGCACCATTTTCAGGAGCCGGGCCTTGTAATTCCAGCTCCCTTAGTCGTAATTCGTGCTCCCTTTGCAACCTTCTATCTTCTGCCTCCCTTTCGGCAGTCAACCTTTTTTCTTCTGCCTCCCTTTGCTGTCGTTTTTCTTCTGCCTCCCTTTGCTGTCGTTTTTCTTCTGCCTCAATCTGCAGCCTCTTAATTTCTCTATCAGCCTCAATTTGTAACCTCTTCTCTTCAGCTACCTTTCTATCTTCCCTTTCAATATATTTATCACATTCAGCCGTTACATATTGAATTAAAATCTGACCATCCATTCCCATCTCCTTTGCGGTCAGCACAGCAGCTGATCGGAATTTTGCTAGCTCCGCCATACTTTTCAGACAATATAATAATATACAAGCTAAATCTCTAACCAGTAAATACACTAAGTACTTCTTATGACTATAGTCTAACTAATTCTAACTAACCAGTTAACTAATTAATTATCACTGGCTGTGAAGATTCACCAACTTTTATCTGCAGGGACACTTTTAATTTTAAAGGGAATTTCACAATTTTTTTTCCCTAATTTTATTTCTCCAACCAGGAGATCCTAATATTACTGTTGGGCTAATTATCCCTGGACAAGACCCCAATGTATGTAGTGGGTTTGATGGTATTGTATGATGGTGATATTACTAAATGTAATGTATGAGGCCAGCTGTGAAGGCTCCTGAGATAAAATGTAGTTGTGAATTGTCAGAAGGCCTTTCTTGCTACCACTACGACCTCACACTAAATTTTTTTTCTTAATGAATGTAGCTATGTAAAATGTCTAGGGTAATGATATGTAATGTGGTGTGATAGTTATAGATACACCCACAGATATTTAAGCAGACTAATAATATTTAACAAATATTATAATACACTGAACTAACTCAAGAGTGTAAAATTTTTGATAGAATTATATTACATTTATTTGTTCTGGATCAAGTTTTATGTTGACCAGAACTTTTTTTTTTAAAAAAAAGGATTTAAAAAATTATGAAAGAAATGCATGGAATGTTACATAATAAATGCAAGAGTGTACATATATAAGTACTAGACTAGTTAGTTTTATTAAAATGTTCTAGTAGTCATCTACTTGGGAGGATAGTTAATGCTTGTGCTGTTGGGGTGGCCTCATCACACCTGTCTATATTGACTACACAGTGTCCAGTAAATTACAGGAATTTTATGGGGTATTAGTAACTAAAAGGCGTTGGTGAACTTCCAGCAGACCAGAGGCTCACTCAACTTGCATATGTAGCTCTGGTGCTGAAATCTGGTGGTCCCACCTCTCCGTGCTGGCGGGCAATAATAGTGGTCTCTGTCACAACGTACTGCACAGATACACTCGAGTAAAATCACCAACTGAATGGACACCGCCTTGTTGACAACTGAAACTCACAGCTCAGATTATGAATAAAGAACACAGAAATGCTAGCAAAACTCAGCTGAGCTGCTGGCTATAGTATGGCGTCCCTGAACTTATTTCACTTTCTTTCATTTGGAAATCACCACACTTTAAAATACTGTGTCTATCATCGAACAACTATTGAGGAATGGCCCCACTTGCGCGTCTGAGCGCCGATAAAATGATTGTCTGTGGCCAATCACTGCCTAGGTTTATTTCAAATTCAAATTTCCTACCCTAAAGTCATTTCAGTCATGCTTCAGTCAAGTATGGATGTTTATCTGTTAGTCTGTCCGTCTCTACTTGTTTTTTTTTTTTCAAAAACGTACTTGATTTTTGAACCAACCTTTCTCTCCCCTCCAAAATTTTGTCGTTAAAAGTTATATTTAGACACAGCTCCCACCAATGTCCCTTCGCTTCCCTACTAAGTAGATTTGAACACCTGCGTCTCAAGGTCGTGTTTTTTTGTGCAAATAGCGACACTTTTTATTCCATACAGTCTGTCGCTGATGTGAACAACACTGTCTTTTGTCATTATCTTCAATATTATCTATCCGTCTGTAAAATTAAGAACATATTAGTTCACTGCTCAGAATGGGCCATCCGGCCAGCTAATTTTTATATTCCTAACATTAATATTACGAAAAAGTTACTTTTTAATTTTTGTAATATTCCAAACATCTGCGTTCTGCCGCTGAATTCAAATCAAAGGCTTGGTATCGCAAAAGCGACCAATAAATGACTGTGGCGTAACATATCCAAGGTCCCTTCTGTCGAGTTCCTTACTTTATGTCAACTTGGGAAACGTGACTTTTCTCCGTTTCCCCCCCCCCCCCCCCCCCCAATTGCGTCTCCTTAGCCTTTCTAGTCTCACGCAATCTTTCCAGTCATATTTTTTCCTTTTTATCCGCCGTTCCCCTCCTGTCTAGCAAGTCAATTTTTATGGAGGGTGATGACCCGCGGTCTGGGCAATCATGTACTATCAGCAGCCTACGCATTATGTTTTTATCCTTACATGTTATCTTTGGAGGTATTTTACCGTTGTATCTCTGTCAATTTCACTACACTCACAAACTGGGGGGTGATAAGGTTCCTGTTGTCCATTAGGATTAACCTTTAATCTTCGCGTCCCCGACTTCATTGCAGCAATGTTTGAAGGTTTTCTTCTACAAAATTCGGTGTTATGGTTATCCTTCTTGCACCATTTACACCATCTTTTTCCTTGGTTCAACGGTTTTCTTTCATTGAACTTTTGGTCATTGAACTGTGAGTTTCTGTCGCGATAGTCATTTCTTGGCCGCTCAAAGTTTGTCCTACCTTTATTTCCCTGCTCTCTATTATCAAATTTATTAAATTGCTGTGGAGCTTTAAAATTGTCTATGTGCTTCTTTTTAGCACCACTTACCTCTGCCTGAGCTGCCTGATACCTCTCAGCAACATTTAAAATTTCCCCCAACTTCTCTGCACCTTGTTCCATGAGAAATTTTCTCATGTCTGGAGCCATGGACTCTCTCAATTGCTCAATCATGATCATTTCTTTGAGATCTTGGGTCTTCCCCAGAGCCGTCCATTTCTCCAAATAGGTTTCTAGTCTAGCAGAGAATTGGTGGTATGTCTCCCCAGACAACAGTTTGGCATTTCTAAATTTCTTACGATAAAATTCACCATTCTTCTCGTACCTTAATAACAAAGCCTGCTTTAACATGTCATAATTGTCTTGGTCTTCCCTGTTCATTTTGGCAAATACTTCATAAGAAGTACCTCTCAATCCCTGTGATAGCTTTAAACTCCACCTCTCTCTCCCTAACGCATATGTAGTAGCTAATAACTCAAAACGTCCTAGGTACCCCTCTATGTCATCGTCTTTTTCAACAAAATGGTCTAAATGAAACCCCATAGCTGACTTTGAGGCTCCCAGACTGGGCGTAGCATCTGAGGCAAAAGGGCTGGCACCATTTTCAGGAGCCGGGCCTTGTAATTCCAGCTCCCTTAGTCGTAATTCGTGCTCCCTTTGCAACCTTCTATCTTCTGCCTCCCTTTCGACAGTCAACCTTTTTTCTTCTGCCTCCCTTTCGGCAGTCAACCTTTTTTCTTCTGCCTCCCTTTGCTGTCGTTTTTCTTCTGCCTCCCTTTGCTGTCGTTTTTCTTCTGCCTCAATCTGCAGCCTCTTAATTTCTCTATCAGCCTCAATTTGTAACCTCTTCTCTTCAGCTACCTTTCTATCTTCCCTTTCAATATATTTATCACATTCAGCCGTTACATATTGAATTAAAATCTGACCATCCATTCCCATCTCCTTTGCGGTCAGCACAGCAGCTGATCGGAATTTTGCTAGCTCCGCCATACTTTTCAGACAATATAATAATATACAAGCTAAATCTCTAACCAGTAAATACACTAAGTACTTCTTATGACTATAGTCTAACTAATTCTAACTAACCAGTTAACTAATTAATTATCACTGGCTGTGAAGATTCACCAACTTTTGTCTGCAGGGACACTTTTAATTTTAAAGGGAATTTCACAATTTTTTTTCCCCTAATTTTATTTCTCCAACCAGGAGATCCTAATATTACTGTTGGGCTAATTATCCCTGGACAAGACCCCAATGTATGTAGTGGGTTTGATGGTATTGTATGATGGTGATATTACTAAATGTAATGTATGAGGCCAGCTGTGAAGGCTCCTGAGATAAAATGTAGTTGTGAATTGTCAGAAGGCCTTTCTTGCTACCACTACGACCTCACACTTAATTTTTTTTCTTAATGAATGTAGCTATGTAAAATGTCTAGGGTAATGATATGTAATGTGGTGTGATAGTTATGGATACACCCACAGATATTTAAGCAGACTAATAATATTTAACAAATATTATAATACACTGAACTAACTCAAGAGTGTAAAATTTTTGATAGAATTATATTACATTTATTTGTTCTGGATCAAGTTTTATGTTGACCAGAACTTTTTTTAAAAAAAAATTTAAAAATTATGAAAGAAATGCATGGAATGTTACATAATAAATGCAAGAGTGTACATATATAAGTACTAGACTAGTTAGTTTTATTAAAATGTTCTAGTAGTCATCTACTTGGGAGGATAGTTAATGCTTGTGCTGTTGGGGTGGCCTCATCACACCTGTCTATATTGACTACACAGTGTCCAGTAAATTACAGGAATTTTATGGGGTATTAGTAACTTAAAGGCGTTGGTGAACTTCCAGCAGACCAGAGGCTCACTCAACTTGCATATGTAGCTCTGGTGCTGAAATCTGGTGGTCCCACCTCTCCGTGCTGGCGGGCAATAATAGTGGTCTCTGTCACAACGTACTGCACAGATACACTCGAGTAAAATCACCACCTGAATGGACACCGCCTTGTTGACAACTGAAACTCACAGCTCTGCAATCAAAGTATTGGCTATGTGTCAAAATTCTATTCTCTACCCACGTCTGGACACAACACGGACACAACAACCACATCATACAGACAGGTCAGATCTCTCTGACCAAACAGCACATTTACCATGGTGGTTTTACATCAGATAGGTCCTCCCAGACTATAGATTCTGAAAAAAATATTTATTAGTTTCCTTCCCTAAAAGTGGATAGGTAATATGTTTCATTATTCTCAACACTTGATCTGTCTTTCCTAACCCTTGCTGGAGTTTATGTATATTGTTGGTCCCTAGACCCTGACTTGGGCGGGGGGTCTAGAGCAAATCCCTACTTGTTTGTAAGGCTAGATTATGATATGGCAGTATCAAATCACTCGAACATTAAACAATATTCAAAATATACAAAGAAATAATTTCAATCTTACCAGATTATGAATAAAGAACACAGAAATGCTAGCAAAACTCAGCTGAGCTGCTGGCTATAGTATGGCGTCCCTGAACTTATTTCACTTTCTTTCATTTGGAAATCACCACACTTTAAAATACTGTGTCTATCATCGAACAACTATTGAGGAATGGCCCCACTTGCGCGTCTAAGCGCCGATAAAATGATTGTCTGTGGCCAATCACTGCCTAGGTTTATTTCAATTTCAAATTTCCTACCCTAAAGTCATTTCAGTCATGCTTTAGTCAAGTATGGATGTTTATCTGTTAGTCTGTCCGTCTCTACTTGTTTTTTTCAAAACGTACTTGATTTTTGAACCAACCTTTCTCTCCCCTCCAAAATGTTGTCGTTAAAAGTTATATTTAGACACAGCTCCCACCAATGTCCCTTCGCTTCTCTACTAAGTAGATTTGAACACCTGCGTCTCAAGGTCGTGTTTTTTTTGTGCAAATAGCGACACTTTTTATTCCATACAGTCTGTCGCTGATGTGAACAACACTGTCTTTTGTCATTATCTTCAATATTATCTATCCGTCTGTAAAATTAAGAACATATTAGTTCACTGCTCAGAATGGGCCATCCGGCCAGCTAATTTTTATATTCCTAACATTAATATTACGAAAAAGTTACTTTTTAATTTTTGTAATATTCCAAACATCTGCGTTCTGCCGCTGAATTCAAATCAAAGGCTTGGTATCGCAAAAGCTACCAATAAATGACTGTGGCGTAACATATCCAAGGTCCCTTCTGTCGAGTTCCTTACTTTATGTCAACTTGGGAAACGTGACTTTTCTCCGTTTCCCCCCCCAATTGCGTCTCCTTAGCCTTTCTAGTCTCACGCAATCTTTCCAGTCATATTTTTTTCTTTTTATCCGCCGTTCCCCTCCTGTCTAGCAAGTCAATTTTTATGGAGGGTGATGACCCGCGGTCTGGGCGATCATGTACTATCAGCAGCCTACGCATTATGTTTTTATCCTTACATGTTATCTTTGGAGGTATTTTACCGTTGTATCTCTGTCAATTTCACTACACAAAATGTGACTGACCGACCGACCGAAGTACTTACGGCGGGTATTATGGTATTGAATAATGCGTGTCCTTTCTAATTTCATAGCAAATTAGGCTCACGACAATTTCTATTACGTGCAAAAACGCTACGTCGAAATGACACCGCATGGAGACACACGACCTTATTTATCGATCGATGACTCATAACTCTACCTACACCCTAAACTCTAAATATTTTTTTTCATTAAAACTGCACAAATAGACCTATCAATAACCCCCTCCCTTAGCCCCGCTACAATGCCGGTACCCTCTCCCCACCCCCTTTGTCACGTGGGTCTTTATATCATTAAATTGCCTACATCTTCTTCCTATTCTCTCACCCAAATCCTTTCATTTTATTATCTTTCCTTACTTGTTTTCCCTGTATTTTTCGCATCACTCGTTTGCGAAAAATATTTTCTTCAGTATTCTAAAACTTTACCTTGTGTTTTTCTCATACTGGGATACGTAATTCTATTACATAGATGTCAGTCTCTGCCGGTCGAACCATAGCTGTGAATATACAGTTCTCGCCAGACATACGTCTGCAGTTTCCCCGGTCAGAGCGCGGCCCGACCGGATTTCTGGGCCTGGGGTGTGAGAAATTCGTTTCGCTGGACATGAGCAGACTTTTGGTCTACCAGTTTCACCTGACACTAACGTAGGTGCTAAAACTGCCAACCCGCTTTCGCCCAGAGCAGACGGTTGTCTGAGATTTGAAACTGACACGCGTACATCTTGGTCAGTAGGTTGCAGTTACGACATGTTAGGTGTTAAACGTATCGTTTAAGCCGGAAAGGAGAGAGCATTTCGTTCTACGAAATAATAGTTCATCCTTTGACTGGTTTAAAAATATTAAACCTAGTTTGAAACTTTATCTTCATTCTTTCTCTATAATCGCAGTAGACAGGTGGTTCGCGAAGAGTAGAGCTGTATAAGCGAAGTTTCTTAGTTTGTTGCGACAATTTGTCGAACTTCTAGACTTCCATAAATATAAGCGTATAATTCTTAATTGTGCGATACCCTGTAGTGCTGTGTTTGAGGTAATATATATTATATCTAGTATTTTGTGAAGTGATTTAGTGTTAAAATCGCCTATTTCATTCTAAACTAGTTCTGTGTCCTGAGTGCTTAAGTTATAGTTTGTATTAATTTTCTAGTGACGCATACAGTGGAAATAGATAATAAATTATATCTTAGCTTACTAAAACTAGTAGCTATAAGGAATTTAATTTAACGGCTAATACTCAGTCGATAATATTTTATATCAAACTTATAAAATGCTAGATGTGACATCAGTGAATAGTGACGGAATACGCACCATATTCCTAATTCCTGATGATCGATTTTATATAACTTATTTCACCGGAAGTTTAAATAATAAGTCAAGCTGTAGGCTTGCTGTTTTAAATGTAAGTTATATTGAGTACATATATGTAAATTATTTGATATGTGTTCTTTCTTTTATATAGTGAAACGGTGGTACCCAACTTGCCAGCGTTTAGTAGCCTGAGAGACATATTTGTGAGAAGCACAGACATTTCCTATCTTTAACCACGTGGGTTTTTTTGTTTCAAGTAACACGGGTCTGACAGTGCATAAGCCATCAGAGAGAGACAGTAATAGCAACCCCACTAACGGTTTCTAAAGACTAGAAATATATATTGGGCTTTTGAGCCAGTTCATATTGCTCCACAAATTTAAATGTACATTCTGCCTGGCGGCGAGAATATTACAAGATTTACATTCCGACAGAGATTGTGACTAGTATTGTGGTGACCAAATATAGTACCCGCCTGAAAGTAGACACCGATCTGACATTCCTTAAATTCTAGAAACCAAAGCTAATGACATTGTGCTCTGCTAACTTTCGTGCCTGGACAAATTTCCTGTGACGTAATCAGACATTCGAAAAATTAGAACACCCAAGGAATCGTTCCCTGAGAGTTTAGTACGTCTTTTGAAACTGGGGATTTCTTGGTCAAGGACTGCATTTTCGGGTCTGTGTGGAGGTCCTAGAATTTATTATGTTCCCAGAGGCAGCGAGCAAAGTTGTGAGTATAACTGTGTACCCATGGCCATGGCTGAATGAATGAGTGTACGCAGATCAGAGTGTTATTTTACAGTTGTATTATTGTCACCCATTTGCTGTCTTAACTTTTTTAAATCTGCAAATTTGTTACAAAAGCTAGAGTTTCTTTTTTCTTAGGCTAAATCAGATTATTCAACTCTGTTCATACATTTACGAGAAAGAAAGAAACCTCTTAGACTCAACCCTATGTATCTATAACTCTTTGGGCCATTATCTGTTCTCTTAACGGGGCTGTGGGCGAAACCTAGAGCTAAGATCATAACGGGGCTATCATCCTTGTAGCATTTTCCTTGAATTCTATGACTATTTGTATATGTTTTTCCTTGATGTGTTTTTTGGTGTTGTGAGAAGATTTTGTTTAGATGATAATAATAAAATCTCTCTTGAACTAAATCAGTGCGTTGGTCAGCTCGTTTCAAATAATATATATATATATATATATATATATATATATATATATATATATATATATATATATATATATATATATATACAGGGTTATAGATTTCCCACGTCTGTGTGTTTAACTGTCGTCACGTGTATGTGGGTGCCTGTGAGTAGATAGAGATTTATGTAATATATATCTGTGTTTAGACTGTCTGACGCCTTTAAAAACGGTCGTAGAAGATAGGTGAGAGAGAGAAGATTATCTCGATTCTCAAAGACAGCCTCTATATCACATCCTATCATCTCACGTGTGGAAATTCTATTTCTTTTCACCAGCTCTCACTGTATCTATCACTCATTCCAACCTATTCAGAAGGGACCTAACCCAAGTCTTAATACTCCTTTCTAAAATCTACGACAAATGGTCGCTCGTTACCGGGAATTGAACCCAAAATCCTAAGGCGATACGACAAATGTGGTCTCGCCCGACGGATTTTTGAACTTAGAATAGGAAGACGACTACGACAAATGGTCGCTCGTTACCGGGAATTGAACTCAAAATCCTAAGGATCTACGACAAAAGGTGGACTCGTCTATCTGGATTTTGAACTTAAGATTCTTTATTCTGAAATAGAGTAAGAGTGTGATGTCGTGTGAGTTTGGTATCTTTTAAAAATAATTTATCCCCTAGACTAACGATCTGTTTACGGGCGTGCTGACCACACAAACTAATAAGTTTTTTTTCCACAGCATTTTGAATAATATACATTTGAGTTACAGGTGGATTTTGTCGGAATATATGTTATTGTTGATTTGTAATACTAAACGCTGGTAAAGTTTTGTGAGTGTATAACATTCACAAGGGTTCTGAAGCAGGTAGGTGTTTGAGCAAAGCTAAGGAGTGCGTTTCGGACTATTCGTCCAGATTAATTGCCCCCCTCACCCGAACTGTCTTCAGGGGTGAAACTTATAGTGGATTAAAATTAAGGGATTTTTTTTTCCTTAAAATAAATTTTGCAATAAAAATTTTGTTTTCCACGGTAGCAACTTATTTTTCAGAAGTAATCTTAACTACCATTTAGTTGGCGTAGTCGTGTTTTGCATTAAGTGCTTTATTGCCGATAATAGCAGCGATAGTTAGATTTTATTCTGGAGGAGGTATCCCAGGGTTAAGGATATCATCTTTCGGATTTTTGGAAATTTTTTCTCCTAAGCGGTAGGAACCAGGTTATTCTTTTTCCTATTTGCTATCTCAACGTGTCTCAGTCACTGACATAATATGGCCGAGAGGGCAAAGCTTAGACAACTCCTCAGGGACGAAGCGAGAGAGGAGGGACTGGAAGGCGAAGAAGCGAAAGCTTTTGTCAGAGACGAACTTGAGAGATACGATGCGGAGAGGAAAGAAGAAGAAGCTAGGAAGAAAGAAGCGGAAGACCGGCTATTACAGCAGAGGAAGATGGATGAGGAAATGGAAATCCGCAGGGAGAGAGAAAGAGAGAAGGAGAGACAGCATGAGGAAAAAGAGAAGGAGAGACAGCATGAGAAGGAGAGAGAGGAGAGAGAGGAAAGAGAGAAGGAGAGACAACATGAGTTGGCTCTTAAAGCTCTAGAACTTCAAAGTTGTGGTGCTGCCTCTACCTCCAGCAACGGAGAGTCTTCTCCGCATTCTTCCTTAACTGATCCTGCTAGTACTCAATCTACTCATCTCACTGCTATGTCTTTTCCGTTAGAATCTTTCCCTTGTCCCAATGAGAAGATTGACACATGGATAGAGAAATTTGAGAAAATTGCAACTCTGTACGGTTTAGAGAGGTCGCGTTGGAACATGAAGCTTTCCCAGGCTTTGAAAAGTTCTGCGTATGATGTTTACGCCAAACTGGAAAGCAGCCAACAAGACAACTATGAACTGTTGAAGAAAGCGTTACTGGAGCGCTTTGAAATGAACGCTCGCAAATTTTTGCAACTGTTTCGCAACAGCCGGAAAGAGAATTCTGAAACTTTTCAGCAGTTCTCGTCTCGTTTGAAGGGTTATCTGACAAAGTGCCTAGAGCTCTCACAGCTCCCCTCTACCTATGAAGTTCTTGAGGAATTTGTTTTAACAGAACAAATAAAGAACACATTGTCTGCAGATACCCGGAGATTTCTAGCTGAGCAGGGAGCAGAAAAACTTGAAGACATCTTACAGAAGTCTGAGCGTTACCATAATGCGCTGGCTGAACTACCGGCCACAAAGCGGAAACCGACAGAGGAGCATTTTCGAAAACATAACCTAGAGCAATCTTCTCAGGCTTCTAACCAAAATAACCACAGAGAAACTGGACCTCAAAACCCCCCTCCTGAAAAATCCAAGTTCTACAAAAACAAGTACCCCAACCACCCCAAACAGTCTGATCAACCCGACCGCCCTACATGGCAGTGCAGCCAGAAAGGACAAGGTGGCAAAGGGAGAACCCCTGAGCACGGGACATATGATCAGACCGAGCACACCGAGCCTAAACGCATCGGATGCTTATTGACAGTCTCGCAAGGCGGAATTATTGACAGTGATTCCCAACCTGTTGGGGATACACCCTCAACGCGAGGTACTGTTATTTTGAACGGTTCTCAAACTTCTTGCTTATTTGACACGGGGCTTTCTTATGATTGCATTGTTGCCATAAACCTGGTTAAACCCGGTCAAGAGACAGGAGAGACCGTCAAACTTTGTGGAGTTCGTAAGAGTGATGCACCTACAGCGCTTCCCATCGCATTGGTGGAGATACACTCTGACTTTGTCAGAGGCGTGATCAAAGCGGCTGTTATGGATGATCCCATCTACCCAGTCATACTTGGCGGGAGATACGTGTGTATTGGGAAACCGGAAGAGCCGATTGTGGCAGCAGTAACTACAAGAGGGCAAACCAAGAAGGAACGGGAGCCTGCGCCTAATTTGTTACCTATGGAACTTAAAGAAGCGCAATACAAGGACCCTACTTTGGCACCTTGCTTTAGGAAACTGCCCATGGCTAAGGAACCCAGACAGCACGAGGACATTTTTTCTGAGGATGGCGTACTTTATCGGAGAACGGGCAAGCCTGACCAAGGTTACAACCAGCTCCTAGTACCGAAACAGTACAGAAGCCAAATCCTAGAAATGGGGCACTCTCTTCCCTTCAGCGGACACATGGGACAGAACGCCACAAACCAACGTATAACCACTCATTATTGGTGGCCAGGAGTAAACACTGATATTATCAGGTACGTCAAATCCTGTGCCCAGTGCCAACGTGTACCACCCAAGCAACGGACACCCCCAGTCCACATGGGTGAAATGCCAATAGTGGGAACACCATTCGAACGGGTTGTGATCGACATTTTAGGGCCTTTCGAAAGGACTAAAAGAAGGAACAGGTTTATCCTGACCTTAGTCGATACATGCACTTTATGGGCAGAAGCTATCCCGCTAACATGCGCAGATGCCAAGCATGTCGCAGAAGCCCTCGTGCAGATTTTCACTCGGTTGGGATTCCCGCAGCAAGTGTTGACGGATAACGGATCTCCATACCGAAACCTGTTGATGGATGAGATCGTTAAGATCTTGAGGACCCAACACATCCACACTAAGCCATATACTCCGACCGGAAATGGGCTCGTGGAACGTGCTAATGGAAACCTCAACATGCTGCTAAGTAAACTGGCACAAGTGAAACCTGAAGATTGGGACCTTTGTATTCCTGGAGCTTTATTTGGCTACAGAGAATCTCCTCATACTTCCACAGGATTTCCGCCAGCGACACTCTTATACGGCAGACCCATTAAGGGCCCGCTTGAAGCCTTACTTCAGTCTCTGACAGACGAGAAGGCGGATGAGACAGTTGTCTCAGCCAGTAAATATGTGTCGGTTTTAAAGGAAAGGTTGAAACTAGGGTGGGACCTAGCAACGACTAACTTTAAGCGAGCACGCACCAAGCACGCTAACCGATACAGGAAAGTTGCGAAAGAGAGAGAACTGGAAACAGGAGAGAAAGTTTTGGTGTTACTCCCGACCGAGAACAACCAACTGAAGATCGGATGGCAAGGGCCGTTTACCGTCCTGAAAAAGATGTCTAAGGCTAACTACCAGATATCTATTCAAGGAAAGGAAAAGGTTTTCCATTTAAATCTCTTAAAGAGATACTTGGAAAGACTAGTGCCGACCTCCGACCATCTCCTGACGATCGCCAGAGCTGACGAAGATGATGATAGTGGCAGGGATATTCCACCGCTATCACAGGAAATCTTTCAAAAATGTCAGAAGCGGCGACGCTCTTTCAAGCGCGCATGGGAGACATTCCAGAGGAAGGAAACTTTGGGGAGTAGACTTGAGTAGGAAATGGAGAGAGATGGAGGGGGAAGATGAGAGGGAAGAAGACAGACACCCTGAAGCTACGGTTATAGGAAATTTAATTCCATAACGTAGACATGGAGTGCTTCCATATCTTAAGGGGGGACGTCCTGTCACGTGGGTCTTTATATCATTAAATTGCCTACATCTTCTTCCTATTCTCTCACCCAAATCCTTTCATTTTATTATCTTTCCTTACTTGTTTTTTCCTGTATTTTTCGCATCACTCGTTTGCGAAAAATATTTTCTTCAGTATTCTAAAACTTTACCTTGTGTTTTTCTCATACTGGGATACGTAATTCTATTACATAGATGTCAGTCTCTGCCGGTCGAACCATAGCTGTGAATATACAGTTCCCGCCAGACATACGTCTGCAGTTTCCCCGGTCCGAGCGCGGCCCGACCGGATTTCTGGGCCTGGGGTGTGAGAAATTCGTTTCGCTGGACATGAGCAGACTTTTGGTCTACCAGTTTCACCTGACACTAACGTAGGTGCTAAAACTGCCAACCCGCTTTCGCCCAGAGCAGACGGTTGTCTGAGATTTGAAACTGACACGCGTACATCTTGGTCAGTAGGTTGCAGTTACGACATGTTAGGTGTTAAACGTATCGTTTAAGCCGGAAAGGGGAGAGCATTTCGTTCTACGAAATAATAGTTCATCCTTTGTCTGGTTTAAAATATTAAACCTAGTTTGAAACTTTATCTTCATTCTTTCTCTATAATCGCAGTAGACAGGTGGTTCGCGAAGAGTAGAGCTGTATAAGCGAAGTTTCTTAGTTTGTTGCGACAATTTGTCGAACTTCTAGACTTCCATAAATATAAGCGTATAATTCTTAATTGTGCGATACCCTGTAGTGCTGTGTTTGAGGTAATATATATTATATCTAGTATTTTGTGAAGTGATTTAGTGTTAAAATCGCCTATTTCATTCTAAACTAGTTCTGTGTCCTGAGTGCTTAAGTTATAGTTTGTATTAATTTTCTAGTGACGCATACAGTGGAAATAGATAATAAATTATATCTTAGCTTACTAAAACTAGTAGCTATAAGGAATTTAATTTAACGGCTAATACTCAGTCGATAATATTTTATATCAAACTTATAAAATGCTAGATGCGACATCAGTGAATAGTGACGGAATACGCACCATATTCCTAATTCCTGATGATCGATTTTATATAACTTATTTCACCGGAAGTTTAAATAATAAGTCAAGCTGTAGGCTTGCTGTTTTAAATGTAAGTTATATTGAGTACATATATGTAAATTATTTGATATGTGTTCTTTCTTTTATATAGTGAAACGGTGGTACCCAACTTGCCAGCGTTTAGTAGCCTGAGAGACATATTTGTGAGAAGCATAGACATTTCCTATCTTTAACCACGTGGGTTTTTTTTGTTTCAAGTAACACGGGTCTGACAGTGCATAAGCCATCAGAGAGAGACAGTAATAGCAACCCCACTAACGGTTTCTAAAGACTAGAAATATATATTGGGCTTTTGAGCCAGTTCATATTGCTCCACAAATTTAAATGTACATTCTGCCTGGCGGCGAGAATATTACAAGATTTACATTCCGACAGAGATTGTGACTAGTATTGTGGTGACCAAATATAGTACCCGCCTGAAAGTAGACACCGATCTGACATTCCTTAAATTCTAGAAACCAAAGCTAATGACATTGTGCTCTGCTAACTTTCGTGCCTGGACAAATTTCCTGTGACGTAATCAGACATTCGAAAAATTAGAACACCCAAGGAATCGTTCCCTGAGAGTTTAGTACGTCTTTTGGAACTGGGGATTTCTTGGTCAAGGACTGCATTTTCGGGTCTGTGTGGAGGTCCTAGAATTTATTATGTTCCCAGAGGCAGCGAGCAAAGTTGTGAGTATAACTGTGTACCCATGGCCATGGCTGAATGAATGAGTGTACGCAGATCAGAGTGTTATTTTACAGTTGTATTATTGTCACCCATTTGCTGTCTTAACTTTTTTTAATCTGCAGAATTTGTTACAAAAGCTAGAGTTTCTTTTTTCTTAGGCTAAATCAGATTATTCAACTCTGTTCATACATTTACGAGAAAGAAAGAAACCTCTTAGACTCAACCCTATGTATCTATAACTCTTTGGGCCATCATCTGTTCTCTTAACGGGGCTGTGGGCGAAACCTAGAGCTAAGATCATAACGGGGCTATCATCCTTGTAGCATTTTCCTTGAATTCTATGACTATTTGTATATGTTTTTCCTTGATGTATTTTTTGGTGTTGTGAGAAGATTTTGTTTAGATGATAATAATAAAATCTCTCTTGAACTAAATCAGTGCGTTGGTCAGCTCGTTTCAAATAATATATATATATATATATATACAGGGTTATAGATTTCCCACGTCTGTGTGTTTAACTGTCGTCACGTGTATGTGGGTGCCTGTGAGTAGATAGAGATTTATGTAATATATATCTGTGTTTAGACTGTCTGACGCCTTTAAAAACGGTCGTAGAAGATAGGTGAGAGAGAGAAGATTATCTCGATTCTCAAAGACAGCCTCTATATCACATCCTATCATCTCACGTGTGGAAATTCTATTTCTTTTCACCAGCTCTCACTGTATCTATCACTCATTCCAACCTATTCAGAAGGGACCTAACCCAAGTCTTAATACTCCTATCTAAAATCTACGACACCCTTCCACCTACAATAATTCCAGCTAGAAACGAAAAATCAGGCATAGACATAACACTAACCCCCTCACCTCGCTCTGAACCAATGCCACCACCTCCCCCCAACCCTTAACTGGCACCCCTACCCTCACATCCCCCTTTGCCCCCAAAAATACAATAAAAATTCCGCAACTACATTCCTTTGCTTTTACATATATCATCTCGTATGTAACCGAATAACGCCGCAATTATATACAGTGTACGTAATTATAGCCATTTGACCAAAATAGACCACCATGGCGGCCTCTAGTCTACTGCCATTCATCGGCCCGACACACTAACTATATGTTAATAATTTCTTCTAACTTTTTACCGTGTTTGCAATTTCTACATTGGAAATATCACTTATGACATACTGTTATATGCTTTTCGTTTGATTGTCTCGATCTTTATTTAATACTATATTCTGCTGCGTTCTGTTCACTGCCACACTAAAATAAAACTATGCAGTGGTTTCATTCAGCCAGTTTGCATAGGTTTGCCGGAATCGGGTGCTGAAATGTGCCGGTTTCTTAGATCTGCTTAATAAATTTATTTGGGGTATAAAATTAGGCTAATATAACGAAGTAAAACGTGAATTTACTAGCAATAACCGACGGGTTTTTAATTATAGTGTGCTGTTTCCGTTCCCCGATGAGCATATAGAAGTACATTCTTAAAGTGTTTTTGGTTTCTTTCCATTATACAAGGGGATTGACATAAGTCTTGGGCCTGACCATGAAGGACATGACACAGAGAGCTCAAATTTTGTATAGTGTTTATTCCTTTTCAATATAGCCACCGTCTGAATTGACACACATCTGCCATCTCTGCTTGACCTTGAAAAGACCTTGGGAGTAGAACACCCTATTTTTCAAACTAAACCAGTCGTCACATGCCAGTATAACCTCTTCATCGCTGTCAAAATGATTTCCTTTTAGCTGTTTTTTAAGATTTGGGAATAGAAAAAAGTCTGATGGAGCCAAATCTGGAAAATATGGTGGGTGTGGAAGAATTTCAATATTCAAATCATTGGCTGCTAGCTGCAGAAGCCGTGCTTTGTGAGAGGGCGCGTTGTCTTGAAGCAAAGGAAGATTTTGAGTGCGCGTTATCCCTCGTTTCCTGGTCACAACCTTTCTTAGTTTTGTGAGAAGATCTGCACAGTACTGTCAATAAACTGTGTTGCTACGAGGCAGATAATCTTTCAAAAGGACACCTTTGCCGTCCCAAAAAACAGTCAGCATCACTTTTCCTGCAGATTTCTGCGCCCTCGGCTTGACATGTGTTGGGGAGCCCGGGGTTTTCCATTGCATGCTGGCAATTTTGGATTCGGGGTCATAATGGTGTACCCAAGTCTCATCTACTGTCACCATGGTCTCCAAAAAATTTTGTGACTGACACTTTTTGAGCAACTGTTGACAGCAATTTACCCTCGTTTGCTTCTGTTCACGTGTCAACAGTCACGGAACCCAGCGTGCACACACTTTTCTCATGTTCAGTCTGTTGTGTAAAATTCTATAAACTGTTCTTTCATTTAGTTTTACTCTACTAGCTATCTCCACAATTGTCATTTTTTGATCCTGGTCAATGATTTTCTTCACTCTTGTTGCATTTTCATCGTTGCACTCTGAGGCTGGTCTACCAGATCTTGGCAGATCGGCAACATTTGAGCTGCCGCACTTAAACTGTTGACACCAGTTTTTTACCGAAGTATATGAAGGACAAGAATCACGAAACACTGGTTCCATCTCCCTGTGTATTTCTGTAGGTGTTTTTCCCTGAAACATCAGAAATTTTATCACAGCTCTGGCCTCCTTCTTTTCCATTGTTTTGTCAAATCTTTGGAGCAGCAGATCCGGTCAATAGGGTACATTGCGCCGTGCACCGTAGCGGGAAAACCCATTGAAGAAACAAATGCGTACTTTACACATTCAGTGCAAATATGATGAACTTTAAATGTGCCAAGTTTTATCTTCCTCCTGTGACTCCTTCATGGTCAGGCCCAAGACTTATGTCAATCCCCTTGTACAGTGTAATCAAACTATTCATGAACACCGTCATTTTAAACGCTTTTCTTTGTTGATTGTAACTATTTTCGAGAGAGTATATATAATGGAAACAATACAATTTTTCAACACGGTTGCATTCCTCAGCTGTGACCAACGTACACACGGCGAGAATTATGTTATTTTAGATTCAATTTAACAGTTGTTTGATGACAACATTTCGTGTGAAAGTGCGTGGATTGTTTTCAAAGAGTATTCCCTGATAATAAGTGGTTTTAACAAAAACTTTGCCATTGTTAGGAGGAGCTCATTCAAATATGTCCGGGATGCTAGAGTCTGGAGGGGGCAGAGATTGGAAGTGATCACTACCTGCTTACAATCAAAAGAACAACTGAAAGAGTTGCTCAGCCTAGGAACTGCCCAACATCACGCAAGAAACTAAGTAAAAGAACGGGAGAAATGAGCATTAAGACCTACAAGCTGAGAGAGCCAGAAATTAAGACCAGATATCAGGGGCTTATTGCTGCAGCGGTGAGCAACGCAGAAGAACAACCTGATGACTTGGAAACCCTCTAGCTTAAATTCAAGGACATCATAAAGACAGCTTCTGCAGAAGCATGTGGTGAAGTCCGACTTGGGAACAAGAGAAAGAGGACACCTTGGTGCACAGAGGAAGTCAAAGAGAAAATAAGAGATAAGAAAATGGCATGGAAACAATACTTAGGAGCTAAAAACACAACAGGACAAATGGAGAAATATAGAGAATATGTGACACTCAGAACAGAAGCAAAGAACAAAGTGCTAGCAGCAAAACAGAAGTCATGGGAAGAATTTGGAGAAAAGCTAGAAAAAGATGCGCAATAAAACCAGAAATTGTTCTATAAGACCCTAAAGAACATGAGGAAGGAAAAACAATGCCCTCTCAAATTTATAAAGGACAAGCAAGGCAAATTGCTTACTGCCCCGAAGGAAGTAATGGAAAGATGGAAAGAATATTTCTCAGAAGTCCTGGATGGTGAGCATGGTGAAGCATCAGAAATGATAACCACTAGCACAGAAGAGAAAACCAATGATGGTGAAGATGACATAAAGATGGAAGAACTGAAGGCAGCACTGGAGAAAATCAAGATGGGCAAAGCAGCAGGGCATGATAGTATATCATCAGAAATGGTTAAGTACATGGGAGCATCAGGCGACCTATTAAATCTTAAGGGTCCTACAGGCAGCGTGGTGCAATGTCGTACAGATAGGTTGCGAGTTATTTTTTTGCCCGTCTGAGTAGAGTCGATGGTGATAGGTTCGTGAGAAAGGTGTGAGAAATATATTTCACGGGTGGTAGTTTAAGGAAAAAGATATGTCTCTAGAATGAGTAAGTTTCTATATCCCAGCCTATCTACACGACTATAATTTAGTGCATGACAACCTTGCCCTCCCTCCTCATACATATAAATATAAGTTTAACTACACACACACACATAGCAATGTGACAACAAGACACAAACGTGAAAAAACTACAGTTACTTGGGTATGGGTCTGACTAACACACAAAGTTAAGTTTCATTGTTGTTTATTATCCTTAAACTTGACAACACCAATTATCTAAAGAAAGATCAAATAAAATCAGATTTACGTACATATGAAATAGCAGAATAAATGTGCCCTCCCCTTATGGAGAAAAGAACCCAAAAAGTTAACAACTCAAAGGTCGAAGGTTTGCACTATTTTACAGAGTAGACAGTAAAATAAACAAGTTCCTACTATATGCTACCCAGTAAAGAATACAAGTTTAAGCAAATCCAATGTTGGTAAATTCCCTGAAACAAAGAAAAATATTCACTCTCTCTTTCATACAGTGGCCACTCAATCACTCTTACCTATTCTTGGTGATATCCCTTGGAAATACACTTTCACTGAAAATATGTTTTATCTGGTTCACTTCCCAAATTGGCCCCAGTTCATACTCTAACCAAAAAGAGACAAGTGAGGCGAACGCCGAATCTGGTGTGAGTTTTTCCTGGATGAACAAAATGTCACCGCCAATAGTTGATGTAGGAACGAGCTCTTGGGATACACAGTTAAAAGAGGAAAATACTTCCAGTATTGGGAAACATCTGGTTGCTAAAATAAAATTTTACAATTGATAAATGATGATAATCCTATCGGCTGACTCTATGTTAGAGCGCCGATTTCTGAAGAGCGTAAATTTCTGGATGCTTGAATACGACTGTCAGTAGTCGGGAATATTAATGTTATTTTGTACACCCCAGTGAGCTGGTGATATTGGGAAAAAACATCTGGGTTTGGTAAGTCCAGTTAAACTTATAAGTTAAAATGTTGCTCATGTATCTTTGGCTAATACTCTCTCACGAATGAAATTGGTGACGCACAAGCCAAGAAAAAGACAACATTAACCAATCAATAAAAAGAAAAACCTCTGGAACGCTCCTGCTCAGGTCTGCTAGGAATATAAGAAAACATTTATGGAAAAATGCTACTATTCTATATAGCTATATATATATATCCACACAGACGGGGACTAGGCGATCTCTTATCCACTCCGTCAGTCCTGATTAAAGTTAAACGGCACAGGTGTTTTTTAGCCTACCCTATCGCACGTCGCTTAGCGAGTGTAGATTGGATGGAGCTATGCGACTCTCTTCCCCCCCTCCCCCCCGCTCGCGGTTAACGATCAGCGCACAATGTCAATTATCACAAACTATCGCCGGACGTTAAGTAGCTATTAATTTGGTCGGCGTCTGATAGTTAATCGTATATATTAAATAATAAGCACTTATAATAAATACGCATAATGAAATAACGCGTTGATTCTTTTCTGTCACTATCAGTCGCGATTAGCATATAAACCATTCAGCTTCTTGTGTGAGAAAGCGTGTGGTGAAAATTAACATTATAACTGAACATCTGGTATGAAATAGCTACGCGTTATTTTATTTCACTAGTGTTCACAGCAAGAAAATCTAAGTGAATTATAGTGGTAAAAGCTAACACTTTTAATTGGTAAAAGCTATCACTTTTAAACACGTAAGCGCTAATTTCTATTATCAGAAAATCAGAATGAAAAATCCCCACGAATGCTAATAACACATTTTTCCACAATAATGGTTCTACAACTGCGTGCTTAGACTATCCAAAAATACATTTCTGTGTGCACTAGGTTAATTTTTTAAATGTCCAAAAACTGGGTCACTTTAACCCGCACGTGAAAATTGCCATTGTTGGTGCAAAAACTCGTGGTTTTTGCAACACGCCCCACTAGTTCAAAAGGTGAAAAAGTGAGTTGAATTTCTTTTTGTTAGTAAGTCACACATTATTAAAAAAACTTGACTGATCTTTTCCACGGATGAATCAACTCTATTTTGTAATAAGTTGTTTACTCCTGGTTGCATTTAATTGGTCCATAGAGGAGTTTTTCTTGGTGGCCCTTAACTTTTGTCCAGTAGTATATTTGCCCGCCAGGACCCTAAAAGCGCGAGGCTGCAGGCTAAAGACTGCATTTGCTTACGTCTAAAACCGCCATTGAATAAACTTTCTCTTTTTTACTACACCTTTGAAATGAGCTTTGTTTGGATGTTTCACATCTTTGAGCCCGTGATTCACAAGGTTTTAGATTACCTATAGCACTGAATTTTTGCATTCGACCTTCTCTTGTAGTACATTTAAATCTCTCAAAATGTGAATACACCTCGAGTGACCTGTCCCAGGCTCGTCAATCAAAAAGGGGAGCCTGTCGTAGATTTTCGATAGGAGAATTAAGACTAGGTTTGGTCCCTTCTGAATAGGTTTGAATAGGTGATAGACTCAGTGAGAGTTAGTGAAAGGTAATAGAATTTCCACACACGTGAGATGATAGATTTTGATATAGTGGCTGTCTCTGAAAGCGAAAAGAATTCTTCTCTCTCTCACCTATCTTCTACAACGGTTGTTACAGCGTCAGACAGACTACACCAATATACATATTACGTATATTTCTATCACTCACAGGCACGCACATACACGTGACGACAGGTAAACACACAGACGTGGGAAAACTATAACAATGATATATATATTATCTAGAACGAGCTGACCAAACACGATTATTAAGTTCAAGAGCGATTTTAATATCAGGAAAAATCGGCTCACAACATCAAAGAAAGTACATCAAGGAAAATACATATACACATAGTCATAAAATTCAAGGAAATGTTGCAAGGATGATAGCCCCGTTATAGTGTTAACTCTAGGTTTAGCCCGGCCCCGTTAAGAGAACAGATGATGGCGCCCGAGTCACAGATACATAGGGTTTGAGTCTAAGAGTTTTCTTTGTTTTATCTCGTAATTATATGCACAGAGTTTGAAAAAAAATCTGATTTAACCTAAGACAAAAACACAAGAACTCTAGCTTTAGCAACAAATTATGCAGATTGAAAAAAACAAATAGGACAGCAACAGGGTGTCAAAGATATAATAGTGAAAATATCACTCAAACCAGCGTACACTCATTCATTCCGCCATGGCCTCTCATACAGGTACTCACGACTTTGCTCGCTGCCTCTTGGAACACACTGATTTTAAATTTTCGCACAGACTCAAAAAAATGCAGTCTTCTGCCAAGAAGTCCCCAGTTCCAAAAGACGTATTTAACTCGGAGTCTCCGGGAACGACTACTTGGGTGTGCAAATTTGTTCAAATGTCTGATTAAGTCACCTAACAGTTATTCCAGGCGCGGGAGTTAGCAGAGCACAGTGTCAATAGAGTAGGTTTCTAGAAATGATGAATGTCAGGTCGGTGCCTTCCCTCAGTATAGGATTCACTTTAGTCACACCACAGATTTGTCCACAAAAAATATATATATATAGTCGGGAAATGTTAGTTAATACTAGAAGTATTTCGCGCCACCAAGCAGAAAGATTACGTAGAGTTTTCTAGAAGAAATTAAGATCTGGCTCCAAGGTCCAGTATTTATCATTACAGTCTTTGAAAACCCGTTATTGGGATATAGTATTTCTGGCTAACTCGGGTTGCATATGCACTGTTTAGACCAGTGGTACTTAAGAAACCCACGTGGTTCAAAATAAGGACTGTCTATTTCTTCACAAGTATGGAAACTACTACTAGGTGCTGGTAAAGTTAGGGTCACCCCAAAACTTTCACTGTGTGGAGGAAAAATAACACATATAATTGTCATGAAATATTCTAATCCACATATATAAATTATTAGGTAAATATGAAGCCTAACAAATAAAATTAATAAAGAGAAGAGCAATGGGAAAATAACAGTGCTGTCACAAAGAATGTACTCGAAATCCCCCTTGTTTTCTGCTTCGTCTGCAAATTGTAACGCTTTCACGTTGATATAAAAGCTTACTGTATTATTACCCGCCTTCTTCAATGAAACGTGTGCTGCATTTCTAAGAAAAACATTGAGACGTACTGCGTAATGACCTAAATTAATCCTAACATTAATTATACTGCGTTACCAAAACGAACGAACAGTTGGACTAAAGGATAAAAAGAGAAGGGAGAGGCAGAAAGCCGAACACTAAACACGCTTCGCGCGATACATAAATGCTGCCATCACGCGTGTAAGACTACAAGCACTAACTTTTTTTCAGACGGACAGTGATAAAATACATTAACCATCCCAGAGTTAGGTTTATAAATCATAAAAAACTCTTATTAGAAAAGATAACATTAGATGGGTTTACGGTTGAGAACATAACAGTACCCAGACAGCACATCTTCGAAACAGGAGGTAGAAGAAATTGCATATTTTGAACGCAGCCACGTAGCTCCTTTAAATTTGTATTTTTGGGTTCCTTAGGGCTTGCTGACAAATAATATGTAAAACGTTACGCAAATAGTCCAGGAATTAATAAATTATACCCAAAATAAAATATGGGGGGTGCCTGACAGCATAAAATCATTTCTGCTCATAAGATTTTTTTTTAACGTGTTTGAAAAAAAATTTACGTTACAGAAATAGCCTACCATGTAAACTCCAAATTGATTGGAGCGCAACAAATGAAAGCCTAACCACGATTGGTCGGGCTATAAATACTATCCTGGTTGTTAGGGGAAACGGGGAAAGGTAACATTTTTTCAAACACTTGTCGAAACGGGGCTCATTGGTCAGACTCGCTGATATACACACTTGGGAGCGTTAGTTCGAAACCACTTGTTTAAAATAGCTTGATAAAGCATCAGTGCGTTGAAGCCAGCATATATTTGGCTAAATAAAAGCCTGGAAGATAAGCAGATGGGAATTTGTGCCAGTTTGTGCCAGAATTCATTGCTAATCAACGTATCTGTGTTTATTCGTATGAATTGTGGTAAGCTTGAACCATTCAATATCTTTTAATGAAAATTGAATGTGAATTGTTGATTTATGCCTGTATATATATGTGTAGTTCAGTGGCCAACGTGAGGTAAAGCCTGTAATGCTCCAGCCTGAACAGAGGGTGTCGGAGAGAAGTAAAACGGCATGGAATGGCCAAACAGTACACTGACACCTGGATGATTGAATAGAAAGAAATAATGCTGGAAGTGCAGAGGCGTAGTAACCATTAAGAAGGGTAATACTGGAATAAAGTATTTCAAATGAAGCTGACAGTTGGCCTAATGCTCTGAACTCAATGTTTGTGCTGTGTTGTGATCAATGTAACAAGAGAGTTTAAGTTAGTTATGAAGTAGAAGGTACATCCTTCTTGATTTCAGGGACCGTGGTCTTGATGGTACTGAGCAGCACCTGGTCAGAGCTTTGCTGAATCCAGTGTCGGACAGCATACTCCTTGGTCCTTTTAGCTATCAGTGAGGTGTCTCCAGAGCCCAGAGGAGAATTCGAGCAGAGGAGTCCTTTCCTGCCGCCATCACGCCAGATAAGCTAACTTGGCCAGCTGAGCTCAACATTATGTCCCCTCATCTTGAACTGACTTTGTAAAATTAACATTAAGAGGGGAATTTACTTGTCTTAAAATCAGGAACTGTGAACATCTCCAATACTAGTCCCTAAAGACAAACTATTGAAGTCATGATGACAAATACCAACAGAGCTTGAACAAAACAAAACCAGTATTACCTCATTTTACTACTACACAACTGACACACATAGAACATTTGTAATAATATATGTCACTACAATATTCATATTAAATACATTCTGTACATAACTTGTAATTTAAATTGATTGTGATTCCTGGTTCCCTTGTAGTTGAATCAGGACACATATTCATTCATGCCAGTAATGAATACATATTGTTATTTGAAAGTTTATCAGTGACTCTTTTAAGATATCTTTGTAGAGTGTTATATGTATGTGAGTGTCACAGTGTTGTCAAGAGTAGTGGATTAAATTAAATTGTTTATCTGTCTGTTGTTGTGACTTACACTTCACCATACTCATACCCTAGACACATAACGTAGCATCACACTATTCCAGAATAATTCTGACTGAGATATATAGATATGTGGTAGCAAGTAAGGTTATCTATAATACACTACTCTTAATAGATATAGATACCTTCACAGCTGATCTCAGTCAGTACACTAAGTTCCCTATAAGTATTTATAACATCCCACTTCACCACATATATTGGGGTCTCGCTCTTGGGATTTTGAATCTTTAACTATTAAAAATATTGGGGGTAATTCACTTCAGGGAATATAAGAATTAAAAGGTATCCTTGGGTGGAATTAAATAAGGTTGAGCTCACGGTGCCTGTGTTGTCCATTAGAGATTGAATTGTTGGTTAGACATTATATAAAGTTACCTGATAGACAATGGCGGACCTGGCCAAATTTCGATCTGCTGCGGTTCAGACTGCAAAAGAGTTAGGATTAGATGGGCAAGTTATGGTTGCCTATGTCATGACGGAATGTGACAAATTTATTGAACGTGAAGAAAGAAGATTAGAAAAAGAGGCCGAAAGAAGGTTAGAGGCTGAGACTAAGAGGTTGCAGGCTGAGGCTGAGACTAAGAGGTTGCAGATTGAGGCTGACAAAGAGGCTAAAGCATTGGAAGCCGAGGAAAGAAGACAGGCTGCAGAAAGAGAAGAAATTAGCTGCAGAAAGAGAAGAGAAGAGATTAGCTGCAGAGAGGGAAGCAGAAAAGGAGGAGAAGAGATTACAAAGGGAACATGAGTTACGACTAAGGGAGTTTGAGTTTCAAGGCCATGCTCCTGAAAATGGTGCCAGCCCCTTTGCCTCTGATGCTACGGTTACTCAGGGAGCCTCAATCTCAGCTATGAACTTTCATTTAGATCACTTTGTTGAGAAAGACGATGATATTGAGAGCTATATAAATAGGTATGAGCTATTAGCTACCACGTATGGGTTAGAGAGAGAAAGGTGGAGCTTAAAGTTATCTCAGGGACTTCGTGGGGCAGCTTATGAGGTTTTTGCAAAAATGAGCAGAGGTGATCAGGAAAATTATGACATGCTAAAGCAGGCTCTTTTGTTAAGGTATGAAAAGAATGCAGAGTTTTACAGGAAAAAATTTAGGAATGCTAAACTACTGTCAGGTGAAACATATCACCAGTTCTCTGCACGAATAGAGACATACTTGGAGAAATGGACTTCTCTGGGGAAAACCCAAGATCTTAAGGAAATGGTCCTTATAGAGCAGCTAAGAGAGTCCATGGCTCCAGACCTGAGAAAGTTTCTCATGGAACAAGGTGCAGAGAGGCTGGGTGAGTTGCTAAATGTTGCTGAAAGGTATCAAGCAGCTCAAGCAGAGGTAACAGGTAATAAAAAGAAACAGGTGGATAACTTTAGGGCACCACAGAACTTTAATAAATTTGATCCTAGGGATCAAAATAAAGGTAAGCACCAATTTGATAGGCCACGGTATGACAATAAAAATAAATTCCCACAATTCGATGAAAGGAAATATGATGAAAGAAAATCTTTCAACCAAGGAAAAAGGTGGTGTAAAAATTGTAAGATGGACAATCATGACACTGACCGTTGCAGAAGGAAACCTGTGTATATGGCAACCCTTCAGGTCAGGTCGACCTCAGGACAGGAGGAGGATATTATGTTAGATACCACTCCAGAAGAGATGAGGAAGGCACAGGCTGGGGATAAAACACTCAAGCCTTGTTTCAGAAAATTGTCAACTTGTCATACAACTCCAGGCAAGGGAGATTTTTACATGAAAAACAAGTTGATGTATAGGAAGACTGGAACTAGATCCAATGGCCACGGACAGCTGGTTCTTCCAAAAAGATATAGGACAGACTTAATAAGGAGCCTACATGTGAAACCAGATGGGGACCATGAGAAAATAGGTACCATCATTCAAAAGGTGGCTCACAATTATTATTGGCCCAAAGCAAGATGGGACATTGAGAATTTTGTAGAAAGGTGTAGCATAGCACATGAGGGAACACCCACAAGTGGGAACATGGATCAGGACCTGGACACGCCCCGGAGCAAAATTAGGCCTGATAATAAAAAGAAAAATAGATTTGATAAAGTGGACCAAATGGAATGGGAAGCCCCTTTTCACGGACAAGCTTCACTTAACTGTTTTACAATGGCCACTATGCGGAGAGTGCAAAAAGATGTCTTACCCCAGGATAAGCCGACAATCCCTCAATCGGACTTAAACAAACTGGAGGAAGAGGATGTAGAGAGGAAATCTCTCATCAAGAATTTTAAGAGGGGAGACAGCCCCAAGAGAAAAATTGGTAGCGGTCGTTTTGTGCATGAAAATTCTGGGAAGAAAAATCATCACTATAAAGCTTCGAGTGGAAGAGACCATACCGGTGCATGGACAAATAGGTCCACACAATTAAAGGTCCATATGTAGCTATGTTAAGAACGTGGACTGGTGAAAAGGCAGAGGAAAACATTACATCTTCATACCAGTATGTGAATGAGCTGACCACTCGGTTAAAAACTGGCTGGAAACTTGCCAATGAAAATTTGAAACAAGCCAGGAAGAAACATGCTGCCTATTATAACAGGAAGGCGAAAGACAGAAATTTGGCTGTGGGAGAGAAAGTACTGCTTCTTTTGCCTGGGAGTCAGAATAAGTTACAAATTGGATGGCAGGGTCCATATACAGTTTTAGAGAAGGTGTCTAGAACAAATTATAAGATAGATAAGAAGGGGAAAGAAAAAATCTATCATGTGAATCTCCTGAAGAAATATTTGGAAGAGAACATCAGGAAGAGACACACTTGTTGACCTTGTCCATCGCCATGGAGATGAAAAAGGAACCACTTTCATCATTTGAATATCCATTACACACCTGTGAGACAGCAGCACAGGTGAAAATCAGTACACATTTAACGAAAACTCAGAAAGAGAGAGTGCAACAGGTTCTAAATAATCATGCAGAGGTGTTAACAGACCGACCAGGGCATACCAACCTATTGGAATATGATATGAAACTCATAGACTCCACACCTGTCTGTATGAAACCATATTCGATTCCGTTTGCTAAGGAAAAAAGCTTTGAAGGAAGAGATAGACTATCTATTGAAGGAAGGAATTATTTCGCACAGTGAGTCTTCGTATAGTTCCGGTGTTGTACTCTTAAGGAAGCCCTCTGGAGAACATAGACTCTGTATAGATTACAGGAGACTGAACGCTATTACAGAAGGACAGGTGGATCCATTGCCGGATACAAATCAGCTGTTTGCCAGGCTAAATAAAGCTAAATATTTCTCAAAAGTGGATCTGAGTAAAGGATACTATCAGATTCCAGTAAAGCCTGAGGTTAGACCATACTAGCTTTTAGTACCTCAGAAGGACACTATGAGTTTAATAGATTGCCATTTGGATTGAAGAATGCGCCTAGTGTCTTCTCTAGAATGATGAGAAAATTATTGGATCCTCTGAATAATCCCTGTATAACAAATTTTATGGATGATATCCTTATAGCAACAGAAACATTTGAGGAACACATTGACTCTCTGAACATGCTGTTTGATCGACTTATGGAGGCAAATTTAACAGCCCGACCAACCAAATGTTGCGTTGGATGTAAAGAATTGGAATTTTTGGGACACACAGTTTATCAGGGAAACATGACCCCTGACCCAAAGAATTTAGAGAAACTACAGAAAGCCCGAGACCACAAACCAAGAAGGACGTGAGATCCTTTGTCTCCTTATGTGGTTTCTACCAGAAGTATATCAAAAACTTTAATTCCATATGTGCACCGTTAACTGAATTGACACGTAAAGGACATCCAGATCGCCATACATGGACTCCACAATGTGAAATGACTTACCAAGAGTTGAAGGAAAAGCTCACAAGTAAACCCATTTTGAAATTACCTGACTTAAGTCAAGAATTCATAGTAAGGACGGATGCAAGTAATATTGGGCTGGGTGCAACTCTTCTACAGAAATCAGATGCATTGGATGGGGAATTAAGCCCAGTGGCATATGCTAGCAGAAAGTTGAATAAAGCTGAAATCAACTACTCAACTAGCGAAAAAGAATGTCTTGCAGTAATATGGGCGATAAAGAAATTCAATATTTATCTATATGGGAAGGCATTTAAGTTGCAAACAGATCACAAACCTTTATCGTTTTTAGCACAGGCTAAGCATGAGAACTTTAGGTTACTCCGATGGTCTTTGCTTCTGGCTCCATATAATTTTAGCATTGAGTATATATCTGGAAAAACAAATCTGGGAGCGGATTTTTTAAGCCGCCATCCGTGTGATGAGAATCACCGTAAACCCCAGAAATAATAATAAATTTCTCTATGTGTATATAGAATAAAGGACTGACATATAATGTCTGTTTTAAGAGGGGAGGTGTCATGAAATATTCTAATCCACATATATAAATTATTAGGTAAATATGAAGCCTAACAAATAAAATTAATAAAGAGAAGAGCAATGGGAAAATAACAGTGCTGTCACAAAGAATGTACTCGAAATCCCCCTTGTTTTCTGCTTCGTCTGCAAATTGTAACGCTTTCACGTTGATATAAAAGCTTACTGTATTATTACCCGCCTTCTTCAATGAAACGTGTGCTGCATTTCTAAGAAAAACATTGAGACGTACTGCGTAATGACCTAAATTAATCCTAACATTAATTATACTGCGTTACCAAAACGAACGAACAGTTGGACTAAAGGATAAAAAGAGAAGGGAGAGGCAGAAAGCCGAACACTAAACACGCTTCGCGCGATACATAAATGCTGCCATCACGCGTGTAAGACTACAAGCACTAACTTTTTTTCAGACGGACAGTGATAAAATACACTACCCTTTCCCAGAGTTAGGTTTATAAATCATGAAAAAACTCTTATTAGAAAAGATAACATTAGATGGGTTTACGGTTGAAAACATAACAGTACCCAGACAGCACATCTTCGAAACAGGAGGTAGAAGAAATTGCATTTTTTGAACGCAGCCACGTAGCTCCTTTAAATTTGTATTTTTGGGTTCCTTAGGGCTTGCTGACAAATAATATGTAAAACGTTACGCAAATAGTCCAGGAATTAATAAATTATACCCAAAATAAAATATGGGGGTGCCTGACAGCATAAAATCATTTCTGCTCATAAGATTTTTTTTTAACGTGTTTGAAAAAAAATTTACGTTACAGAAATAGCCTACCATGTAAACTCCAAATTGATTGGAGCGCAACAAATGAAAGCCTAACCACGATTGGTCGGGCTATAAATACTATCCTGGTTGTTAGGGGAAACGGGGAAAGGTAACATTTTTTCAAACACTTGTCGAAACGGGGCTCATTGGTCAGACTCGCTGATATACACACTTGGGAGCGTTAGTTCGAAACCACTTGTTTAAAATAGCTTGATAAAGCATCAGTGCGTTGAAGCCAGCATATATTTGGCTAAATAAAAGCCTGGAAGATAAGCAGATGGGAATTTGTGCCAGTTTGTGCCAGAATTCATTGCTAATCAACGTATCTGTGTTTATTCGTATGAATTGTGGTAAGCTTGAACCATTCAATATCTTTTAATGAAAATTGAATGTGAATTGTTGATTTATGCCTGTATATATATGTGTAGTTCAGTGGCCAACGTGAGGTAAAGCCTGTAATGCTCCAGCCTGAACAGAGGGTGTCGGAGAGAAGTAAAAACGGCATGGAATGGCCAAACAGTACACTGACACCTGGATGATTGAATAGAAAGAAATAATGCTGGAAGTGCAGAGGCGTAGTAACCATTAAGAAGGGTAATACTGGAATAAAGTATTTCAAATGAAGCTGACAGTTGGCCTAATGCTCTGAACTCAATGTTTGTGCTGTGTTGTGATCAATGTAACAAGAGAGTTTAAGTTAGTTATGAAGTAGAAGGTACATCCTTCTTGATTTCAGGGACCGTGGTCTTGATGGTACTGAGCAGCACCTGGTCAGAGCTTTGCTGAATCCAGTGTCGGACAGCATACTCCTTGGTCCTTTTAGCTATCAGTGAGGTGTCTCCAGAGCCCAGAGGAGAATTCGAGCAGAGGAGTCCTTTCCTGCCGCCATCACGCCAGATAAGCTAACTTGGCCAGCTGAGCTCAACATTATGTCCCCTCATCTTGAACTGACTTTGTAAAATTAACATTAAGAGGGGAATTTACTTGTCTTAAAATCAGGAACTGTGAACATCTCCAATACTAGTCCCTAAAGACAAACTATTGAAGTCATGATGACAAATACCAACAGAGCTTGAACAAAACAAAACCAGTATTACCTCATTTTACTACTACACAACTGACACACATAGAACATTTGTAATAATATATGTCACTACAATATTCATATTAAATACATTCTGTACATAACTTGTAATTTAAATTGATTGTGATTCCTGGTTCCCTTGTAGTTGAATCAGACACATATTCATTCATGCCAGTAATGAATACATATTGTTATTTGAAAGTTTATCAGTGACTCTTTTAAGATATCTTTGTAGAGTGTTATATGTATGTGAGTGTCACAGTGTTGTCAAGAGTAGTGGATTAAATTAAATTGTTTATCTGTCTGTTGTTGTGACTTACACTTCACCATACTCATACCCTAGACACATAACGTAGCATCACACTATTCCAGAATAATTCTGACTGAGATATATAGATATGTGGTAGCAAGTAAGGTTATCTATAATACACTACTCTTAATAGATATAGATACCTTCACAGCTGATCTCAGTCAGTACACTAAGTTCCCTATAAGTATTTATAACATCCCACTTCACCACATATATTGGGGTCTCGCTCTTGGGATTTTGAATCTTTAACTATTAAAAATATTGGGGGTAATTCACTTCAGGGAATATAAGAATTAAAAGGTATCCTTGGGTGGAATTAAATAAGGTTGAGCTCACGGTGCCTGTGTTGTCCATTAGAGATTGAATTGTTTGTTAGACATTATATAAAGTTACCTGATAGACAATGGCGGACCTGGCCAAATTTCGATCTGCTGCGGTTCAGACTGCAAAAGAGTTAGGATTAGATGGGCAAGTTATGGTTGCCTATGTCACGACGGAATGTGACAAATTTATTGAACGTGAAGAAAGAAGATTAGAAAAAGAGGCCGAAAGAAGGTTAGAGGCTGAGACTAAGAGGTTGCAGGCTGAGGCTGAGACTAAGAGGTTGCAGATTGAGGCTGACAAAGAGGCTAAAGCATTGGAAGCCGAGGAAAGAAGACAGGCTGCAGAAAGAGAAGAAATTAGCTGCAGAAAGAGAAGAGAAGAGATTAGCTGCAGAGAGGGAAGCAGAAAAGGAGGAGAAGAGATTACAAGGGAACATGAGTTACGACTAAGGGAGTTTGAGTTTCAAGGCCATGCTCCTGAAAATGGTGCCAGTCCCTTTGCCTCTGATGCTACGGTTACACAGGGAGCCTCAATCTCAGCTATGAACTTTCATTTAGATCATTTTGTTGAGAAAGACGATGATATTGAGAGCTATATAAATAGGTATGAGCTATTAGCTACCACGTATGGGTTAGAGAGAGAAAGGTGGAGCTTAAAGTTATCTCAGGGACTTCGTGGGGCAGCTTATGAGGTTTTTGCAAAAATGAGCAGAGGTGATCAGGAAAATTATGACATGCTAAAGCAGGCTCTTTTGTTAAGGTATGAAAAGAATGCAGAGTTTTACAGGAAAAAATTTAGGAATGCTAAACTACTGTCAGGTGAAACCTATCACCAGTTCTCTGCACGAATAGAGACATACTTGGAGAAATGGACTTCTCTGGGGAAAACCCAAGATCTTAAGGAAATGGTCCTTATAGAGCAGCTAAGAGAGTCCATGGCTCCAGACCTGAGAAAGTTTCTCATGGAACAAGGTGCAGAGAGGCTGGGTGAGTTGCTAAATGTTGCTGAAAGGTATCAAGCAGCTCAAGCAGAGGTAACAGGTAATAAAAAGAAACAGGTGGATAACTTTAGGGCACCACAGAACTTTAATAAATTTGATCCTAGGGATCAAAATAAAGGTAAGCACCAATTTGATAGGCCACGGTATGACAATAAAAAATAAATTCCCACAATTCGATGAAAGGAAATATGATGAAAGAAAATCTTTCAACCAAGGAAAAAGGTGGTGTAAAAATTGTAAGATGGACAATCATGACACTGACCGTTGCAGAAGGAAACCTGTGTATATGGCAACCCTTCAGGTCAGGTCGACCTCAAGACAGGAGGAGGATATTATGTTAGATACCACTCCAGAAGAGATGAGGAAGGCACAGGCTGGGGATAAAACACTCAAGCCTTGTTTCAGAAAATTGTCAACTTGTCATACAACTCCAGGCAAGGGAGATTTTTACATGAAAAACAAGTTGATGTATAGGAAGACTGGAACTAGATCCAATGGTCACGGACAGCTGGTTCTTCCAAAAAGATATAGGACAGACTTAATAAGGAGCCTACATGTGAAACCAGATGGGGACCATGAGAAAATAGGTACCATCATTCAAAAGGTGGCTCACAATTATTATTGGCCCAAAGCAAGATGGGACATTGAGAATTTTGTAGAAAGGTGTAGCATAGCACATGAGGGAACACCCACAAGTGGGAACATGGATCAGGACCTGGACACGCCACGGGGCAAAATTAGGCCTGATAATAAAAAGAGATATAAATTTGAAAAAGTGGACCAAATGGAATGGGAAGCCCCTTTTCACGGACAAGCTTCACTTAACTGTTTTACAATGGCCACTATGCGGAGAGTGCAAAAAGATGTCTTACCCCAGGATAAGCCGAAAATCCCTCAATCGGACTTAAACAAACTGGAGGAAGAGGATGTAGAGAGGAAATCTCTCATCAAGAATTTTAAGAGGGGAGACAGCCCCAAGAGAAAAATTGGTAGCGGTCGTTTTGTGCATGAAAATTCTGGGAGGAAAAATCATCACTATAAAGCTTCGAGTGGAAGAGACCATACCGGTGCATGGACAAATAGGTCCACACAATTAAAGGTCCATATGTAGCTTTGTTAAGAACGTGGACTGATGAAAAGGCAGAGGAAAACATTACATCTTCATACCAATATGTGAATGAGCTGACCACTCGGTTAAAAACTGGCTGGAAACTTGCCAATGAAAATTGAAACAAGCCAGGAAGAAACATGCTGCCTATTATAACAGGAAGGCGAAAGACAGAAATTTGGCTGTGGGAGAGAAAGTACTGCTTCTTTTGCCTGGGAGTCAGAATAAGTTACAAATTGGATGGCAGGGTCCATATACAGTTTTAGAGAAGGTGTCTAGAACAAATTATAAGATAGATAAGAAGGGGAAAGAAAAAATCTATCATGTGAATCTCCTGAAGAAATATTTGGAAAGAGAACATCAGGAAGAGACACACTTGTTGACATTGTCCATCGCCATGGATATGAAAAAGGAACCACTTTCATCATTTGAATATCCATTACACCCCTGTGAGACAGCAGCACAGGTGAAAATCAGTACACATTTAACGAAAACTCAGAAAGAGAGAGTGCAACAGGTTCTAAATAATCATGCAGAGGTGTTAACAGACCGACCAGGGCATACCAACCTATTGGAATATGATATGAAACTCATAGACTCCACACCTGTCTGTATGAAACCATATTCGATTCCGTTTGCTAAGGAAAAAGCTTTGAAGGAAGAGATAGACTATCTATTGAAGGAAGGAATTATTTCGCACAGTGAGTCTTCGTATAGTTCCGGTGTTGTACTCTTAAGGAAGCCCTCTGGAGAACATAGACTCTGTATAGATTACAGGAGACTGAACGCTATTACAGAAGGACAGGTGGATCCATTGCCGGATACAAATCAGCTGTTTGCCAGGCTAAATAAAGCTAAATATTTCTCAAAAGTGGATCTGAGTAAAGGATACTATCAGATTCCAGTAAAGCCTGAGGTTAGACCATACCTAGCTTTTTAGTACCTCAGAAGGACACTATGAGTTTAATAGATTGCCATTTGGATTGAAGAATGCGCCTAGTGTCTTCTCTAGAATGATGAGAAAATTATTGGATCCTCTGAATAATCCCTGTATAACAAATTTTATGGATGATATCCTTATAGCAACAGAAACATTTGAGGAACACATTGACTCTCTGAACATGCTGTTTGATCGACTAAGGGAGGCAAATTTAACAGCCCGACCAACCAAATGTTGCGTTGGATGTAAAGAATTGGAATTTTTGGGACACACAGTTTATCAGGGAAACATGACCCCTGACCCAAAGAATTAGAGAAACTACAGAAAGCCCCGAGACCACAAACCAAGAAGGACGTGAGATCCTTTGTCTCATTATGTGGTTTCTACCAGAAGTATATCAAAAACTTTAATTCCATATGTGCACCGTTAACTGAATTGACACGTAAAGGACATCCAGATCGCATTACATGGACTCCACAATGTGAAATGACTTACCAAGAGTTGAAGGAAAAGCTCACAAGTAAACCCATTTTGAAATTACCTGACTTAAGTCAAGAATTCATAGTAAGGACGGATGCAAGTAATATTGGGTTAGGTGCAACTCTACTACAGAAATCAGATGCATTGGATGGGGAATTAAGCCCAGTGGCATATGCTAGCAGAAAGTTGAATAAAGCTGAAATCAACTACTCAACTAGCGAAAAAGAATGTCTTGCAGTAATATGGGCGATAAAGAAATTCAATATTTATCTATATGGGAAGGCATTTAAGTTGCAAACAGATCACAAACCTTTATCGTTTTTAGCACAGGCTAAGCATGAGAACTCTAGGTTACTCCGATGGTCTTTGCTTCTGGCTCCATATAATTTTAGCATTGAGTATATATCTGGAAACACAAATCTGGGAGCGGATTTTTTAAGCCGCCATCCGTGTGATGAGAATCACCGTAAACCCCAGAAATAATAATAAATTTCTCTATGTGTATATAGAATAAAGGACTGACATATAATGTCTGTTTTAAGAGGGGAGGTGTCATGAAATATTCTAATCCACATATATAAATTATTAGGTAAATATGAAGCCTAACAAATAAAATTAATAAAGAGAAGAGCAATGGGAAAATAACAGTGCTGTCACAAAGAATGTACTCGAAATCCCCCTTGTTTTCTGCTTCGTCTGCAAATTGTAACGCTTTCACGTTGATATAAAGCTTACTGTATTATTACCCGCCTTCTTCAATGAAACGTGTGCTGCATTTCTAAGAAAAACATTGAGACGTACTGCGTAATGACCTAAATTAATCCTAACATTAATTATACTGCGTTACCAAAACGAACGAACAGTTGGACTAAAGGATAAAAAGAGAAGGGAGAGGCAGAAAGCCGAACACTAAACACGCTTCGCGCGATACATAAATGCTGCCATCACGCGTGTAAGACTACAGCACTAACTTTTTTTCAGACGGACAGTGATAAAATACATTAACCATCCCAGAGTTAGGTTTATAAATCATAAAAAACTCTTATTAGAAAAGATAACATTAGATGGGTTTACGGTTGAGAACATAACAGTACCCAGACAGCACATCTTCGAAACAGGAGGTAGAAGAAATTGCATATTTTGAACGCAGCCACGTAGCTCCTTTAAATTTGTATTTTTGGGTTCCTTAGGGCTTGCTGACAAATAATATGTAAAACGTTACGCAAATAGTCCAGGAATTAATAAATTATACCCAAAATAAAATATTGGGGGTGCCTGACAGCATAAAATCATTTCTGCTCATAAGAATTTTTTTTTAACGTGTTTGAAAAAAATTTACGTTACAGAAATAGCCTACCATGTAAACTCCAAATTGATTGGAGCGCAACAAATGAAAGCCTAACCACGATTGGTCGGGCTATAAATACTATCTTGGTTGTTAGGGGAAACGGGAAAAGGTAACATTTTTTCAAACACTTGTCGAAACGGGGCTCATTGGTCAGACTCGCTGATATACACACTTGGGAGCGTTAGTTCGAAACCACTTGTTTAAAATAGCTTGATAAAGCATCAGTGCGTTGAAGCCAGCATATATTTGGCTAAATAAAAGCCTGGAAGATAAGCAGATGGGAATTTGTGCCAGTTTGTGCCAGAATTCATTGCTAATCAACGTATCTGTGTTTATTCGTATGAATTGTGGTAAGCTTGAACCATTCAATATCTTTTAATGAAAATTGAATGTGAATTGTTGATTTATGCCTGTATATATATGTGTAGTTCAGTGGCCAACGTGAGGTAAAGCCTGTAATGCTCCAGCCTGAACAGAGGGTGTCGGAGAGAAGTAAAACGGCATGGAATGGCCAAACAGTACACTGACACCTGGATGATTGAATAGAAAGAAATAATGCTAGAAGTGCAGAGGCGTAGTAACCATTAAGAAGGGTAATACTGGAATAAAGTATTTCAAATGAAGCTGACAGTTGGCCTAATGCTCTGAACTCAATGTTTGTGCTGTGTTGTGATCAATGTAACAAGAGAGTTTAAGTTAGTTATGAAGTAGAAGGTACATCCTTCTTGATTTCAGGGACCGTGGTCTTGATGGTACTGAGCAGCACCTGGTCAGAGCTTTGCTGAATCCAGTGTCGGACAGCATACTCCTTGGTCCTTTTAGCTATCAGTGAGGTGTCTCCAGAGCCCAGAGGAGAATTCGAGCAGAGGAGTCCTTTCCTGCCGCCATCACGCCAGATAAGCTAACTTGGCCAGCTGAGCTCAACATTATGTCCCCTCATCTTGAACTGACTTTGTAAAATTAACATTAAGAGGGGAATTTACTTGTCTTAAAATCAGGAACTGTGAACATCTCCAATACTAGTCCCTAAAGACAAACTATTGAAGTCATGATGACAAATACCAACAGAGCTTGAACAAAACAAAACCAGTATTACCTCATTTTACTACTACACAACTGACACACATAGAACATTTGTAATAATATATGTCACTACAATATTCATATTAAATACATTCTGTACATAACTTGTAATTTAAATTGATTGTGATTCCTGGTTCCCTTGTAGTTGAATCAGGACACATATTCATTCATGCCAGTAATGAATACATATTGTTATTTGAAAGTTTATCAGTGACTCTTTTAAGATATCTTTGTAGAGTGTTATATGTATGTGAGTGTCACAGTGTTGTCAAGAGTAGTGGATTAAATTAAATTGTTTATCTGTCTGTTGTTGTGACTTACACTTCACCATACTCATACCTAGACACATAACGTAGCATCACACTATTCCAGAATAATTCTGACTGAGATATATAGATATGTGGTAGCAAGTAAGGTTATCTATAATACACTACTCTTAATAGATATAGATACCTTCACAGCTGATCTCAGTCAGTACACTAAGTTCCCTATAAGTATTTATAACATCCCACTTCACCACAATAATATAATAAACAGAATATGTACTGGTTATAACTTACATTTAAACTTGCAAGCAGAGAGCTTTGCTTATCATTTAAACTTCCCGTGACGTAAGTTATATTTAAAAATCAGCAATCCTCATGAATTAGGAACACGTGCGTATTCCGTCACCATTCATGAGGCTCGATTCTAGAGTTTATACGTTAGTTTAGAAAAATACACTCGACTGAGTATTAGCGGTTAATTAAATTCATAAATAGCTACAATTGCCGTTATAAGCTAGAAATTTTAATTTTATTCTGCTTTCCACTGAATGCTTCCCTAGAAAATATAATAGCCTACCACTTTATTTCTCTTCTGCGCTAAAGAAATAGATTAAAATGAATTAAGCGATTAAACACTTTAACACTCACAAAATCTATATATCTATCATATTAATTACCTCAACCACAGAATTACAGGTAGTCGCACAACTTAAGAATAAAAATGCTGAAAAATATTTCTGGAAGTCTAGAAGTTCGACAAATTGCCGAAACAAACTGAGATCTTCGCTAACAGCTATTCTGTTTACGAGCAACCTATCTACTGTGAGTCTATGAGCGAGAATGAAATTAAAGTTTCAAACTTGGCCAATATCTTTAAAATCGGACACAGGATCCTAATCTTATTTCGCCAAGCGAAATAGTCTCCCCTGTCCGTATAACACCTTCGTCCGCTTATCGCGTGACGTAACAGCCATCAGTGGCCGAGGGCTTGCATGAGTTGCAAATCTCAGACCACCGTCTGCAGTGCGGAGTGGATTTTCACGCTAAGCCGGGTTTTTCCTGACGAAAAACCTCATGCGTTTACTGAAATGCAGACTCTCTGTCTACTTTCCATGTCCCTCGGGTGAATTTTCACGCCCCAGGCCAGAGACCCTCAGACGAATGTCTAGCGAATGCTGTAAATTCACGCCTATCGTCCGACCAGCGCGACTGACATGTACGCAATACCACCCAGGTGCGATTCTCAGTTTTAGAGAAAGGAAAACAGGTAAAGTTTGCGAATTATATGAAAATAATATTCGCAAAAACGAATGGATGAAAAATATACAGGAAAAATTAAATACAGAGATAATAAGAGAGAGAAATCGGGTGAAAGGATAGGAAGAAGATGTAGGAAATTAAATGAATATAAACCGTACGTGGCAGAGCCTCCCCCCCTTTAAGATATGGAAGCACTCCATGTCTACGTTATGGAGTTTAATTTCCTATAACCGTAGCTTCGGGGTGTCTGTCTTCTTCCCTCTCCTCTTCCCCCTCCATCTCTGTCCAATTCCTACTCAAGTCCACTCCTCAAAGTTTCCTTCCCCTGGAATGTCTCATATGCGCGCTTGAAAGAGCGTCGCCGCTTCTGACATTTTTGAAAGATTTCCTGTGATAGCGGTGGAATATCCCTGCCACTATCGTCATCTTCGTCAGTTTTGGCGATCGTCAGGAGATGGTCGGAGGTTGGCACTGGTTTTTCCAAGTATCTCTTTAAGAGATTTAAATGGAAAACCTTCTCCTTTCCTTCAATAGAGATCTGGTAGTTAGCCTTAGAAATCTTTTTCAGGACGGTAAACGGCCCTTGCCATCCGATCTTCAGTTGGTTGTTCTCGGTAGGGAGCAACACCAAAACTTTCTCTCCTGCTTCCAGTTCTCTCTCTTCCGCGACTTTCCTGTATCGGTTAGCGTGCTTGGTGCGTGCTCGCTTAAAGTTAGTCGTTGCTAGGTCCCACCCTAGTTTCAACCGTTCCTTTAAAACCGACACATATTTACTGGCTGAGACAACTGTCTCATCAGCCTTCTCGTCTGTCAGAGACTGAAGTAAGGCTTCAAGCGGGCCCTTAATGGGTCTGCCGAATAAGAGTGTAGCTGGCGGAAATCCTGTGGAAGTATGAGGAGATTCTCTGTAGCCAAATAATGCTGCAGGAATACAGAGATCCCAATCTTCAGGTTTCACTTGTGCCAGCTTACTTAGCATCATGGTGAGGTTTCCATTAGCACGTTCCACGAGCCCATTTCCGGCCGGAGTATATGGCTTAGTGTGGATGTGCTGGGTCCTCAAGATCTTAACGATCTCATCCATCAACAGGTTTCGGTATGGAGATCCATTATCCGTCAACACTTGCTGAGGGAATCCCAACCGAGTGAAAATCTGCACGAGGGCTTCTGCGACATGCTTGGCATCTGCGCATGTTAGCGGGATAGCTTCTGCCCATAAAGTGCATGTATCGACTAAGGTCAGGATGAACCTGTTCCTTCTTTTAGTCCTTTCGAAAGGCCCTAAAATGTCGATCACAACCCGTTCGAATGGTGTTCCCATTATTGGCATTTCACCCATGTGGACTGGGGGTGTCCGTTGCTTGGGTGGTACACGTTGGCACTGGGCACAGGATTTGACGTACCTGATAATATCAGTGTTTACTCCTGGCCACCAATAATGAGTGGTTATACGTTGGTTTGTGGCGTTCTGTCCCATATGTCCGCTAAAGGGAAGAGAGTGCCCCATTTCTAGGATTTGGCTTCTGTACTGTTTCGGTACTAGGAGCTGGTTGTAACCTTGGTCAGGCTTGCCCGTTCTCCGATAAAGTACGCCATCCTCAGAAAAAATGTCCCCGTGCTGTTTGGGTTCCTTAGCCATGGGCAGTTTCCTAAAGCAGGGTGCCAAAGTAGGGTCCTTGTATTGCGCTTCTTTAAGTTCCATAGGTAACAAATTAGGCGCAGGCTCCCGTTCCTTCTTGGTTTGCCCTCTTGTAGTTACTGCTGCCACAATCGGCTCTTCCGGTTTCCCAATACACACGTATCTCCCGCCAAGTATGACTGGGTAGATGGGATCATCCATAACAGCCGCTTTGATCACACCTCTGACAAAGTCAGAGTGTATCTCCACCAATGCGATGGGAAGCGCTGTAGGTGCATCACTCTTACGAACTCCACAAAGTTTGACGGTCTCTCCTGTCTCTTGACCGGGTTTAACCAGCTTTCTGGCAACAATGCAATCGTAAGAAAGCCCCGTGTCAAATAAGCAAGAAGTTTGAGAACCGTTCAAAGTAACAATACCTCGCGTTGAGGGTCTATCCCCAACAGGTTGGGAATCACTGTCAATAATTCCGCCTTGCGAGACTGTCAATAAGCATCCGATGCGTTTCGGCTCGGTGTGCTCGGTCTGATCATATGTCCCGTGCTCAGGGGTTCTCCCTTTGCCACCTTGTCCTTTCTGGCTGCGCTGCCATGTAGGGCGGTCGGGTTGATCAGGCTGTTTGGGGTGGTTGGGGTACTTGTTCTTGTAGAACTTGGATTTTTCAGGAGGGGGGTTTTGAGGTCCAGTTTCTCTGTGGTTGTTTTGGTTAGAAGCCTGAGAAGATTGCTCTAGGTTATGTTTTCGAAAATGCTCCTCTGTCGGTTTCCGCTTTGTGGCCGGTAGTTCAGCCAGCGCATTGTGATAACGCTCAGACTTTTCCAAAATGTCTTCAAGTTTTTCTGCCCCCTGCTCAGCGAGAAATCTCCGGGTATCTGCAGACAATGTGTTCTTTATTTGTTCTGTTAAAACAAATTCCTCAAGACCTTCATAGGTAGAGGGGAGCTGTGAGAGCTCTAGGCACTTTGTCAGATAACCCTTCAAACGAGACGAGAACTGCTGAAAAGTTTCAGAATTCTCTTTCCGGCTGTTGCGAAACAGTTGCAAAAATTTGCGAGCGTTCATTTCAAAGCGCTCCAGTAACGCTTTCTTCAACAGATCATAGTTGTCTTGTTGGCTGCTTTCCAGTTTGGCGTAAACATCATACGCAGAACTTTTCAAAGCCTGGGAAAGCTTCATGTTCCAACGCGACCTCTCTAAACCGTACAGAGTTGCAATTTTCTCAAATTTTTCTAGCCAAGTGTCAATCTTCTCATTTGGACAAGGGAAAGATTCTAACGGAAAAGACATAGCGGTGAGATGGGTGGATTGAGTGTTAGAAGGATCAGTTAAGGAAGAATGAGGAGAAGACTCTCCATTGCTGGAGGTAGAGGCAGCACCACGACTTTGAAGTTCTAGAGCTTTAAGAGCCAACTCATGTTGTCTCTCCTTCTCTCTTTCCTCTCTCTCCTCTCTCTCCTTCTCATGCTGTCTCTCCTTCTCACGTTCCTCCTGCTGCATCCTGCGGATTTCCATTTCCTCATCCATCTTCTTCTGCTGTAAATCTGCGGCTGCTTTTTCCTTAGCTTCCGCTGCTTTCCTCTCCGCATCATATCTCTCAAGTTCATCTCTGACAAATGCTTTCGCTTCTTCTCCTTCCAGTCCCTCCTCTCTCGCTTCGTCCCTGAGAAGTTGTCTAAGCTTTGCCCTCTCGGCCATATTATGTCAGTGACTGAGACTAGTGGAGAACGAAAATAGGAAAAAGAATAACCTGGTTCCTACCACTTACGAGAAAAAATTACCAAAAATCAAAAGATGATATCCTTAACCCTGGGATACCTCCTCCAAATTAAAATCTAACTATCGCTGCTATTATCGGCAATAAAGCACTTAATGCAAAACACGACTACGCCAACTAAATGGTAGTTAAGATTACTTCTGAAAAATAAGTTGCTACAGTGGAAAAGCAAAATAATTATTGCAAAAATTAAAGAGAAAAATAATCCCTTAATTATAAAGTCCACTATTAAGTTCACCCCTGAAGACAGTTAGGGTAAGGGAGGCAATTAATCTGGACAAATAGTCCGAAACGCACTCCTTAGCTTTTGCTCAAACACCTACTTCTGCCTCAGTACCCAGTGAATGTTATACACTCACCACTTTACCAGCATTTAGTATTACAATCAGCAGTTAACATATATCCCGACAATCAACCTGTAACTGAAATGTATATTATTTCTAAATGCTGTGGAAAAAAAACTATCAGTTTGTGTGGTCAGCACGTCCGAAAACAGATAGTTAGTCTAGGGGATAAATTATTTTAAAAAGATACACAACTCACAAGACATCACACTCTTACTCTATATCAGAATAAAGAATCTTAAGTTCAAAACCCAGATAGCCGAGTCCACGTTTGTCGTACTCGTCTTCCTATTCTAAGTTCAAAAATCCGTCGGACGAGAACCCATTTGTCGTATCGCCTTAGGATTTTGGGTTCAATTCCCGGTAACGAGCGACCATTTGTCGTAGATTTTCGATAGGAGAATTAAGACTAGGTTTGGTCCCTTCTGAATAGGTTTGAATAGGTGATAGACTCAGTGAGAGTTAGTGAAAGGTAATAGAATTTCCACACACGTGAGATGATAGATTTTGATATAGTGGCTGTCTCTGAAAGCGAAAAGAATTCTTCTCTCTCTCACCTATCTTCTACAACAGTTGTTACAGCGTCAGACAGACTACACCAATATACATATTACGTATATTTCTATCACTCACAGGCACGCACATACACGTGACGACAGGTAAACACACAGACGTGGGAAAACTATAACAATGATATATATATTATCTAGAACGAGCTGACCAAACACGATTATTAAGTTCAAGAGCGATTTTAATATCAGGAAAAATCGGCTCACAACATCAAAGAAAGTACATCAAGGAAAATACATATACACATAGTCATAAAAATTCAAGGAAATGTTGCAAGGATGATAGCCCCGTTATAGTGTTAACTCTAGGTTTAGCCCGGCCCCGTTAAGAGAACAGATGATGGCGCCCGAGTCACAGATACATAGGGTTTGAGTCTAAGAGTTTTCTTTGTTTTATCTCGTAATTATATGCACAGAGTTTGAAAAAAAAATCTGATTTAACCTAAGACAAAAACACAAGAACTCTAGCCTTAGCAACAAATTATGCAGATTGAAAAAAAAAAATAGGACAGCAACAGGGTGTCAAAGATATAATAGTGAAAATATCACTCAAACCAGCGTACACTCATTCATTCCGCCATGGCCTCTCATACAGGTACTCACGACTTTGCTCGCTGCCTCTTGGAACACACTGATTTTAGATTTTCGCACAGACTCAAAAAAATGCAGTCTTCTGCCAAGAAGTCCCCAGTTCCAAAAGACGTATTTAACTCGGAGTCTCCGGGAACGACTACTTGGGTGTGCAAATTTGTTCAAATGTCTGATTAAGTCACCTAACAGTTATTCCAGGCGCGGGAGTTAGCAGAGCACAGTGTCAATAGCGTAGGTTTCTAGAAATGATGAATGTCAGGTCGGTGCCTTCCCTCAGTATAGGATTCACTTTAGTCACACCACAGATTTGTCCACAAAAAATATATATATATAGTCGGGAAATGTTAGTTAATACTTGAAGTATTTCGCGCCACCAGGCAGAAAAATTACGTAGAGTTTTCTAGAAGAAATTAAGATCTGGCTCCAAGGTCCAGTATTTATCATTACAGTCTTTGAAAACCCGTTATTGGGATATAGTATTTCTGGCTAACTCGGGTTGCATATGCACTGTTTAGACCAGTGGTACTTAAGAAACCCACGTGGTTCAAAATAAGGACTGTCTATTTCTTCACAAGTATGGAAACTACTACTAGGTGCTGGTAAAGTTAGGGTCACCCCAAAACTTTCACTGTGTGGAGGAAAAATAACACATATAATATAATAAACAGAATCTGTACTGGTTATAACTTACATTTAAACTTGCAAGCAGAGAGCTTTGCTTATCATTTAAACTTCCCGTGACGTAAGTTATATTTAAAAATCAGCAATCCTCATGAATTAGGAACACGTGCGTATTCCGTCACCATTCATGAGGCTCGATTCTAGAGTTTATACGTTAGTTTAGAAAAATACACTCGACTGAGTATTAGCGGTTAAATTAAATTCATAAATAGCTACAATTGCCGTTATAAGCTAGAAATTTTAATTTTATTCTGCTTTCCACTGAATGCTTCCCTAGAAAATATAATAGCCTACCACTTTATTTCTCTTCTGCGCTAAAGAAATAGATTAAAATGAATTAAGCGATTAAACACTTTAACACTCACAAAATCTATATATCTATCATATTAATTACCTCAACCACAGAATTACAGGTAGTCGCACAACTTAAGAATAAAAATGCTGAAAATATTTCTGGAAGTCTAGAAGTTCGACAAATTGCCGAAACAAACTGAGATCTTCGCTAACAGCTATTCTGTTTACGAGCAACCTATCTACTGTGAGTCTATGAGCGAGAATGAAATTAAAGTTTCAAACTTGGCCAATATCTTTAAAATCGGACACAGGATCCTAATCTTATTTCGCCAAGCGAAATAGTCTCCCCTGTCCGTATAACACCTTCGTCCGCTTATCGCGTGACGTAACAGCCATCAGTGGCCGAGGGCTTGCATGAGTTGCAAATCTCAGACCACCGTCTGCAGTGCGGAGTGGATTTTCACGCTAAGCCGGGTTTTTCCTGACGAAAAACCTCATGCGTTTACTGAAATGCAGACTCTCTGTCTACTTTCCATGTCCCTCGGGTGAATTTTCACGCCCCAGGCCAGAGACCCTCAGACGAATGTCTAGCGAATGCTGTAAATTCACGCCTATCGTCCGACCAGCGCGACTGACATGTACGCAATACCACCCAGGTGCGATTCTCAGTTTTAGAGAAAGGAAAACAGGTAAAGTTTGCGAATTATATGAAAATAATATTCGCAAAAACGAATGGATGAAAAATATACAGGAAAAAAAAAGAAATACAGAGATAATAAAAGAGAGAATTTCGGGTGAAAGAATAGGAAGAAGATGTAGGAAATTAAATGAATATAAACCCTACGTGACAGTCCTTAAAATCATTGTCCCGTGTAACTTTTACTTGTTTACCAGTTGGGAAAATCCAACATTGGTCCGTCCTCTTCCTACTAAACTGACAACAGGATCACAAAACTTGGTTTTCACGCAGGAAACTCAGTGAACTGATCTCCTTGGTAGCAGTTATTTAAAACTTTGAACACTATTTTTTCGTGCAATTTGTTTTTCTTCCCACTCACTAGCCTGCAAGGGGATTTAATTGTGTGAATTTGATTGTCTCCCTTTGAGGATTTTTAAACCTTAATATTACAGTCCCTTTTTAGTCTTGTACTAAAACAACTCTGATTTCAATTTCCATTCATCTCTAGTACCCATCTCTAATACGTAAGTCTAACTCAGCCTTATTTTCAGTAACTCTGAATTAAAGGGTTATCTGCCCTTAATGCATCTAAGCATTATCCAGTACAATCTTTTATCTCCCAGCTTCAAGACAAAAATTTTCCTTGGTGTAAAAACCAAACCATTTTCCATTCTGATTTTGTCCTGATCAAAATCATTAAATCACTGTTCATCACAAACCTTTAGGCTGACATTATTTTCTGTGCTGTAGAAAACTTGACTAGCCGTAGTTTTTACACGATTCAGAATTCACCCTTGAAATCGAGTTTTGACAAAGCGTACGATTCTTGGGATTGACCATCAAAAATACTTGACAGGGGAAGAGCCCTTCTTGCTCCAAGAAACAAACACCATAGCAGAAACTGCACCTACATCTATCGAAGTGGCTCATGGACCGGCAAATGCTTGTGGTTTATTTCATCGTCAAGATTCATCATTATCAAATGCCTTTACTCTCCTTACTGAACATTGAGCCACATAAGTACGTCCCCTTACAGTAAGCCTCATCGGGCAATCAGAAGACACTCCAGCTCCAGTGGTTTCGCCCTATGGCAACATTCAATGATAGCGTTTCACCAGTGTAAAACAAAAGGTTTAATACAGTGCATAGCCCTTTCGCTGGGCCTATATTTCTTCGCTACTTCGCGTTCCCAAAATCGCAATGAAATGGACTTATAATCTCAGTTCCCGATTTAACATTTTCCCGTTCTCTCCTATACATGTGTTCACCTTCGCAACACTTTCTCGTCAGATTTATTTTGATCACATCAGTGCTTTCAAAACATTTCCAACATCAGATTTATTTGCATCTCTCTCTGTACTTTCGTCATTAACTCACTATCAAACATCATACAATCTTCTGTAATCGTCATCCACTCAAAACATTACTATGCTATTCATAGTTACTTCATAATGAGAACTCACTATCAATATGTCACAAGCTTACATCTCCCAAAGCTTACCTTCGTCATCCCACTCACTATGAGATATATCCTAACTTCCCAGCCGTACTTTCGTCATCCACTCACTATCAGATATATCCTATTCCCAGCCGTACCTTCGTCATCCACTCACTATCAGATATATCCTATTCCCAGCCACCTTCATCATTCAGACTGCTCGAAGTATGCTTTCCGTCAGCCTAGATTATTTTTATAATTCCACTTTTCTATTCCTTCACTTTTTGTCTGTTTTCTCTACAGCCGAAATATTTTGCACATGCGATTGTCATTTAGCTGTTGATTCAAGTAAAGTCACTCAATAGTCCTGTCATACGATCCAAATTCTATCTTCATAGTCAACTAATCATCAATTAAAGATATTTATTTACACACGTCTATACGATTATTCGCATAGTCATACCATTGTGATTCATAGAGTATTAAATTTCCGCAGTTCAGATGGTCAACTGTGAGACCGCCCGATAAATCTTTGTACGTGTCTAAGATTTATTGTGGGACATACTTTTATTTATTGCGATACACTGTCACATCGTCATGCGAACCCAGAATACACGCTGTTTATTGTGATACACAGATGCACTTTATTGTAATACACGCACGCATTATAGAATAGAAGCATCAACTTACCTTCATAGTCAAGTATATGTGTGAGAGTAACGCATATCTCAAATTCACAGTCTTAAGCTGCGGATACAAGTCTGAGCGGTATCACCAACATCTCAGTATTTATTCTAACTCTAATATCAAAGGATCACAATAGTTTAATGGATGTAAAGTGTCACCAAATACTCAGATTTATTGTGGTTACACAATATCACTTACATCAGAGTGAAAGCTTTATTTGCATTTATGTATCACCAATATCACAGATGCATTTGATTGTAATACTGGCAGTCATATCTGAACAGTACACATTCTCATGATTTTGAGATACACAGTCCATGTCACCAACATCAAGTCAGATTTATTGTGATACACAGGAACGATGAATCAACATCACAGTCAGGTTTATTGTGATACACAGTCACGCATGGACAGTCAACAACACAGTCAGATCTTATTGTGATACACAGTTGTATTATCAACATCACAGTCAGATTTATTGTGATAGGACAGTTGTATTATCAACAGGTTGACAGTCAGATTTATTGTGTTACAAATGGACAGTCGCCAGTCATGGTTATGGTTTTCAGGTAAATATAGGTTTATTAGGCACCACAGTCTGAGATCAACATGTCCTGAGTGGCTGTAGTTACCCATATATCTGTAAAACCAACATCAGAAGATTGATTGCCTGTATTGTCTTCCACAGCCCAGTTGCAGAATCCTAGCCAGTTTCTGGATTTTGATTGCTGTAAATTGTTGCGAGTAAACCGCCTAGTTGCTCTATGCTACAGAGAGAACTAGTGCATACATCTCAAACCCTTTATTGTGATACACAAGTCACCAAAACCCTAGTGCAGTCTACTGCATTTGATACACAGTCATATCGCCAACATCACAGTCAGGTTTATTGTGACACACAGTGTGACGTACGTCTAGTTTGTCAAGTGAATTTTCCCTGATTTGATGGATGATTAAAGGGACTTTAGCTTTTCATAACATTAGAATCCCTGAACATCAGTATTGTTGTAACTTTTCATCAACGAAGAGTAGCGGCTATGATCAAAGCAGTCAAGAAGATCCCCAGAACAGAGAAGCAGAAGTTTAGCATCTCCGTACGAACACTGAACCGTTCGCAAGACGGACACGAGCGGTCAGAAGAAAGCTTCATGCAGACTTCACACTTCTGTGGCCACCGGCAGACTTGCCCGAAAGACGGAACGCTCAGCGTAGCGGATACGATCTGAGGAATCAGGAAACTCACCGCGAACGAGGCTAGTCTCGCCGAAATTTCACATCCTCGTGCAAGCAGCCTGAAACGAACGTAGATTGGAAGCCAGTCGGGCCATCGTGGTTAGCATGGCGGCTAAATAACTTCGACTTCCTCTGGGAAGTGAAGAGGCGCGAAATTTTCACACGTACCATTTATCTTGCCTTTCTAATAGATAAATACAGAATCTGAAAAGGGCAACGTATATCATTCGTTCTGACAGAATTCTAAGATTCACTAGCATATAGCTAAATTCCTGTTAGATTTCATCTAAATTGTTGGCTATTGGAGTGAAATTCTTTTTCTGTGCAGACGGTACTTAATACTTTAGCTTCGAGTGATCAGTGGTCTAGTTATTTCATATCTAGTTCACGGGATTGTGGTGTAAATTTAACCTTATTAAATAAGCCCATCTTCAAAGTCCTAGTGTCAACTAAATGTTACATCTATAAGTTTATTTCCTAATACAATAGCCGCTTAATGGGAATTATAACTTTAATACAGTTTAGTTCTGTATAAATAGATGTGCTTTCAACTATTAACCTCACGGGGAGTTTTTTCTTGCTTTATTAATTGAAGACGCGAGTGCAGAAAATAGTTAAACTGTAAATGTATCGCGCGTTAGATTTTAATATGATTTTATTGTATTTCATGTTTTTTCTATTGCATCCAGAATGATCTTTTGAACCTCGCATCCCAGCAATTTAAGCAGCAATAAGCAGCAATTAAGCAGCAATTAAAACATGAAAATGATCATTTAAAGCAGCCATTAACGCAGCAATAATATATATCTAGAGTCTTGCCGACTCAGTTCAATTACTCCAGTGACTTATGAACATATTTGAAATTTAATCTTTGTGGCGATCCTGTTGGGATTCAGCTATCTGAAGTATACAGATACAAAGCAAACCCAAAGACTATTTTAAAATCCCAATTCATAAAGTCGTTTTTTTATAGTTATCAAACTGGAAGAAGAACAGTCAACAGTAGCAATATTTTACTCACTGCTCTATTTGTGAAGAAGAACATAGATTTCCCTGACACTGTCTGTCAAGCATAATCATTGGATTTTACCACCCCCTGAAGAACTTACCTCAGTGTCTTGTAGTTTGTGACATTACTGCAAAAGAAAGTTATCTCCACCAGCTGTGCCAATCTTAGACACCACACCATTCCTCACACCTAGCCAAGTGCCTGTGCCATTCTTTAGGAACTTTATCTAATAAACAAACTGTACCGTTAAACTTCAACGTCCAGCGATTTCGGGACACCTTGTAAACTTCAACAACCCGCTAATCTGGGGCTGTACACGGAAGAAAATACTTTTACCTAAGCCAAGGTTTAGTGCTGTTTTTTTATGTATTTCCTATGAAGTGCCAGAATTCACCATTTGGTAAGTCTGTGTGTGTGTGACTGTGTGCTGGCCAGCCAAGCGTGTTTTTTTAATGAAAAAGGAGATTTAATCTTTTTACCCTTATAATTAGTTCAACCTAGTATTAAGGTGTACTGTATTAATTGTACGGGATTTCTCCTAGCGGGATTTTTTAACTGTGAGCATTCTCCCCTCCCGGGAAAATTGGTTGATTAAAGGAAAACATTTGATGACCCCTAGCTTTTCCTTTACCCCTTATTACTGTAACCCCCTTGACTAAGAGTAATAAATTTACCATTGGGTTAAATTGCCTATCTCTAATCATCATCACCCCCCCCTTTTCTCGTCTTTGGGACCGGGTCTTTTCTGTTAGTAAATACAAGCGGGAAAAGGTGCATTGGATACTTCTCCTCAAACCCCCCCCCCGGCCCCCCCGGCCCCCCCGGCCCCCCCCCCCTGTCATTTTTGTATTTTATAACCCATGATTTCTGACTGTAAATTGATATTACTTGTGACTTGATTTTATGATAATAAAAGTATTAAAAACTTTATTAGCATTTGGTGTCGGCTGGCCCAAAACCCAAACATTTCCCATATTTTGTTATCGTAGAATGTATTTATGTACGTTGTGCGTCAGAATCACCAAATCGGTGTGTGCGCATGAGCGACTGGAACTGACAAACAACTGTTTGTTCAGAAGAGTGGTAGGAATAGTTTTGAGAGACAAATATTGTCGTAATAAGAGACTGTCCTTACTCTTCCCCAGCCCTTGTGAATCTACTACCTCACTTTCCTAAATCCTTATTCTCACAGAGCCTTCACTATCATTCTACACTCTAAAAGGACCAATATCCATCAGAACTCTCTCAGGAAAAAAATTACGACAACAGTCATATCACCAACATCACAGTCAGATTTATTGTGATACACAGTTGTATTATCAACATCACAGTCAGGTTTATTGTGATACACAGTCATATCGCCAACATCACAGTCAGGTTTATTGTGATACACAGTCATATCACCAACATCACACTCAGATTTATTGTGATACACAGTTGTATTATCAACATCACAGTCAGGTTTATTGTGATACGCAGTCATATCACCAACATTACAGTCAGATTTATTGTGATACACAGTTGTATTATCAACATCACAGTCAGGTTTATTGTGTTACACAGTATATCACAGACATCACAGTCAGGTTTATTGTGATACACAGTCATATCACCAACATCACAGTCAGATTTATTGTGATACACAGTTGTATTATCAACATCACAATCAAGTTTATTGTGATACACAGTTGTATTATCAACATCACAGTCAGATTTATTGTGTTACACAGTCATAACACCAACATCACAGTCAGGTTTATTATGATACACAGTTGTATTATCAACATCACAGTCAGGTTTATTGTGTTACACATTCATATCACCAACATCACAGTCAGTTTTATTGTGATACACAGTTATATCACCAACATCACAGTCAGATTTATTGTGATACACAGTTGTATTATCAACATCACAGTCAGGTTTATTGTGTTACACAGTCATATCACCAACATCACAGTCAGGTTTATTTTGATACACAGTCATATCGCCAACATCACAGTCAGGTTTATTGTGATACACAGTCATATCACCAACATCACAGTCAGATTTATTGTGATACACAGTTGTATTATCAACATCACAGTCAGGTTTATTGTGATACACAGTCATATCACCAACATCACAGTCAGATTTATTGTGATACACAGTTGTATTATCAACATCACAGTCAGGTTTATTGTGTTACACAGTCATATCACCAACATCACAGTCAGGTTTATTGTGATACACAGTCATATCACCAACATCACAGTCAGGTTTATTGTGTTACACAGTCATATCACCAACATCACAGTCATGTTTATTGTGATACACAGTCATATCACCAACATCACAGTCATGTTTATTGTGATACACAGTCATATCACCAACATCACAGTCATGTTTATTGTGATACACAGTCATATCACCAACATCACAGTCAGGTTTATTGTGATACACAGTCATATCGCCAACATCACAGTCAGGTTTATTGTGATACACAGTCATATCACCAACATCACAGTCAGGTTTATTGTGATACACAGTTGTATTATCAACATCACAGTCAGGTTTATTGTGATACACAGTCATATCACCAACATCACAGTCAGATTTATTGTGATACACAGTTGTATTATCAACATCACAGTCAGGTTTATTGTGATACACAGTCATATCACCAACATCACAGTCAGATTTATTGTGATACACAGTTGTATTATCAACATCACAGTCAGGTTTATTGTGATACACAGTCATATCGCCAACATCACAGTCAGGTTTATTACCAGAAAATCGCCGTACTGTAATCATCAACATTAAGATCATATTTAATGTCAAACTTCGTCATACTTTCATCTTCAACGAAACAAAACCTGATTTCTTGTGAAGCAACTCTTAATTTCTCACTATAGTCTGCCCCACTGTTTGCCTTCATTCTATCAACTTTAATATTGCGTAATATTGGGCTAGATTTTCAGAAACCATGCATCAACCAACCCCCTGCTCTCCTTACAGTTATTGCTTTACGTCCATCACTTCATTTACTTTCTCCAGCCATTTCTCCAGTTATTCCCTGTAGCCCACTCGTCAGAAAATCCTGTGTCAATATTTGTTAAAAGTTATCTTCTATTCTTGGGACAAACTTTTACTTTGGACCAGTTATTGACTTCATAAGACGCCTGCGTTTTACCTAAACCGTCAGCCATTTTGGTTGTTTCCATTGAACACACAAGCTCCGGAATTGCTTCTTGTTCCCTTGACGTTATTTCTGAGAAAGTTTTTCCTCTGAAATTGAAACGAGGTATGTAATGTTCCTCGGTCTTGTTAACCCATGCAAACAGTCCATAAATTACTAACAGAAAATGGTACCCTTAACTTCCCGCATTATTCACACAGCAAGCAGCGGTAGGTAGGTAGTAAGACACACTGGCAGATAAGAGTAAAATAAGATAAGATAAAATAAGATTCGGTACAATAAAAGTAAGATAAGATAAAATAAGATACGATACGATAAAAATAAAATACGATTCAGTTCGATATGATTCTCTTTAGATTAGATTAGATTAGATTAGATTAAATCAGTGATTTTCAACCATTGTGCCATAGCACACTGATGTGCCGCGAGAGTCTGAGGGAAGGTCATAAAAAAGAGAGAAAAAACTCTCCGAAGACGGCGAGAATCTGCCTGAATGGCGAGACCTGTCAGCGTACAGGGAAAATAGGATACTCACGTAAAATCAGTCTCAGGTGAGACTTACTAATCTGAGATTTCGCCTCGAGTAAGAGCAGGCGTACGTAAAAATAAAAAAATAGAAAAAAAAATTGAGGAATAAAAACAAAATTGTCCAGGCAAATTTTAGAAGTACTGTATATTTTTCATAAAGGTCGATAAGAATGAAAACAATAACAGTTTAATTACACCCACTAAAAAAAAAAAATTATAGTAAAATTCTAAGAACTTCCGTCCCTATAGTTCTAAAATGAGCATGTATTTTATCTGGAGGTGACTGGGGCGAATTTGTCCTAGCTCGCCCCAGGCGCTAGAAACCCTCGGCTCACCACTGAGTATAATACATAATACAGTTAAGGCTGGGTGCAGACGAGCGTTTTCTTGCTGCGCGTATCTCGCGCGTGACGAATGGAAGAGTAGGGATTTACAGACAGTCTCGCTCTGCTGCGCAGCCGAGCGAGACTGTCTGCTTTCTCTAAATCCCTACTCTTTTATTCGTCACGCGCGAGAAACGTTCAGCAAGAAAACGCTCGTCTGTGTGTTAGTTCTAAAACCATCGTGCGCCAGTATAATGAAGACTATTTGTTCTTCGTATTCATTTCATCTGGAGAAGAGCAGCCATGTCCTAAGTAAGAAGTTTGTTTTAAGGAACTGGCAAACCAAGCTATGGTTCCAAGTAAGCTACAAAGACACCTTTACACAAAGCACTCACATTTATGCGAGAAACTAGTTGAATATTTTAAAAGGCTTATAGCTGATCAACCACGCCAGGCTAAACAATGGACCAAAAATACAACTATTTCTGACAACCCTGAATAAGCAAGCTATACCATTGCCGAAATAAAAGCAAAAAAGATGAAATCATATACAATTGCCGAGTCAGTAAGTTTACCAGCATGCTGTAAAATGGTAAATATTATGTTTGGCGAGGAATATGAAAAAGAGATTTTGAAAATCTCTATATCTGATAATACTTTTAGTGTGCGTATACAGGGCATGTCTCAAGAAGTTGAGTCACAAGTGATAGCTAACATTAAAGAAGCCGATTTTTTTTTTTTTTTTTTTGCCATCCAGTTGGACGAGTAATCTGACATCACTGGAAAACCTCAACTCCTAGCATTCAGTAGATTTGTTTGTAATAGAGACATCATTGAACAATTTTTATTTTGCAAACCACTTCCAGATACAACAAAAAGCCAAGACATTCTTGATATAGTCGACAGTTATTTCAGTTCTCACGATTTGTCATGTAAATTATACATCAGCATCTGCACGGACGGTGCTCCATCTATGCCGAGAAGCTTGAAAGGATTCGTCGCACTGGCCAAGCATCTTTTTTTTTAATTGATATCTCATTTAAATAACACTGACTAACAAAAAAAAACTTTTTTTTTCTTTCTCTAACATTTCTATGTTTTTCTGGTCAATTTTAATGCGCTGTTTTTAAATCTGCAAACCGTTTTTCTCTATCAGGTCGGGATCTCTAGAAATACGCAATTGAAGTTTTTTATCAACGCATATAGTATTACAACATCATTCGTACAAGAAGTATAACAGTTATGTAGGCTTGAATTTCTTTGCAGTCGACTTTCGTCGGTGAATGGCATGTGGTACATCGCGATGAAGCATCCAACAATAATCGGCAAGCATGGTCACACTCCACCGTCCTTGATAACGTGACTCCATTACGGCGATATCTTGATGGAATCGTTCTCCATGTTCATCGCTGACTTCGCCAAGGTTGTCAGGGAAAAAGTCAAGATGCGAATCGAGCAAATGGATTTTGAGGGACATGTTACAGCCCATAATTCTGTATGCATCTATACACTGCTTAACAATATGCAACATAGTCGACAGATTTGTGATTTCCCAGAAAGTTATCGACGATCGATTTGAATGCCATCCATGCGCGAAGTTCACTACCATGTAACAAGTTCTCGAATTGTTTGTCTGCAATAACTTTCCTAATCTGAGGTCCTACAAAGATACCTTCCTTTATCTTTGCATCGCTAACTTGCGGAAACTTTTCTCGAAGATAAGTGAAAGCTTTGCTCGTTTTATCTAACGCTTTTACAAAATTCTTCATGAGCCCCAACTTTATATGTAACAGTGGTAAAATGAAGCTGTCTTTGTTAACTAAAGGCTCGTGTATTACATTTTTATGCCCGAGCTGCATACGATCCCGGATAGGCCACACCTTTCTTGCATAATGTTCCTGTCTGTTGCGGCTGTCCCATTCACATCGGAAGCAACAAAATTTAGTATACCCAGTCTGCATGCCCGTGAGAATTGCAATGACCTTTAGATCTCCACAAATCCGCCATTGGTAGTCATTGTACTTTATTTTTTCCAAACGTATAGCCATATTGTCATAAGTTTCTTTCGTATGAACAGAGTAGGCGACTGGAATTGATGAAAATAAATTTCTGTTATGCAATAACACGGCTTTTAGACTAGTCTTGGAAGAATCGATGAAAAATCGCCATTCGTTGACTATGTGCTCATGACCGTTTACATCTTTGCAATAGCAAATGTCATCATCCATCTCAAAGTATTGAACAAGTTCTCTGTGTCTATGACGAAATTTAGATATCGGAGTATTGGGCGCTAAAAGATTCCATTCTTTGAGTCGCGAACCGAGTAATTCCGCTTGTCCTTTGGTAAGAGCGAGATCACGTATTAGATCTGAAAGTTCTGAATGGTTAATTAAGTAAACACCATCATTCACCGGTATGTAATCTGAGTCAGAATTAGTTTCTAAAGCAGGTAAACTATCACTTTCTGATGGTTCATTCACGTCCAACGAATATTGTTCTGGTGGTACTTGGATCGGACACGTGATTGGATCATGAGGCACTGGTTTCGAAACCAATTCAATATTTGAATAAACCACAGACTTTCTAGTTTTAAAAGTGAAACCATGGATATTTGTCAAGCAGAAGTAACAATCAGTAGTGTGATTTGTATGTTCACGCCATATTACTGGCACTCCAAAAGGCATCGACTTATGCTTCGGCGATTTTCGTAACCAACCTGCCAATGTATCGAACAAACTGCATTTGGCTTTCAAGATTTATTTGCATCATCAACTTTCAAATCGAAATAAAGTTCGTATGCTTTCTTTAGTAATGGTGTAAAGTTTTTCTGGTCAACACGATCGGTAAAATATCCGCACACGTAACAGAACAGATCAGCCGAATTTCTACAACTTCTAGAAGCCATATTTTGCTCAGAATTATTTCAAAATACAGTAACTATTAGAAAAATCGCGTAACATATGTCATGCATCTTTTAGCAGTATAAAAAGTAGAATTATGTTGCTTTTTATTAATTTTTAATAAGTTATAGAGTAAAAATGAAATGGAGCAAATAACGGTTTCCCAAAAATATATTTATTCACAAATATCTTAAGAACTTGACGTGATAGAGATAAACGGATTTCAGATTTGAAATCAGCGCAAGAAACTGACCTAAGAACACTTATTCTTATATAAGAAAGAAAAATGTTGTTTGTCAGTGTAATTAGAAAAATTTTTAAAAATATGACAATAAATTTTTATTTTTTTATTTTGACATCCAGATCAATATTATTTCTAAAAATAACTCAGCGATTTGAATTTTTGCTACTGAAATTTTAAACGCAATTTTAATACACGTTTTTTTAATGATAAAATATCTCCTTTAAAAACTGATGGTGTGCCTGGACAATTTTAGCATTTTGTTCAGTGTGCCGTGAGCTGAAACCGGTTGAAAATCACTGGATTTGGTGATTAGATTAGATTGTTGATTCATACGTTGTTTTATATATTATTTTTATATTGTTATTTAATGGGCTATTTAAATGCAATGTAATCTTTGATATTTTGGGACATGGAGACTGAAACTGACGAACAAGAGCCTGATTAGATGAGATTCGATTACATTAGATTACATTAGATTACATTAGATTCTAGATGAATGGAAGGATGGATGGACTTTTTGGGTGGATAGATGGATGGATGGGTTTTTGGACGAATGGATGGATGGATGGATGGATGGATGGACGGGTGTTGAATGAATGGGTGTGTGTGGATGGATGGTTGACAGGCAGTAAGACGAAATACCTCCCTAGCCTCTCTATTAACCAGTTACAAAGATCAGATGGAAAGACCAGATAAATACCAGGAAGAATATGTGAGTGAAAGGTGTTGAAAAGGACACATACTGCGAAAACTAATTAATAGCATTACAAGCAAGTCCTCGATATGGAACCCCCAAGGTAAAAGACATGGAGCGAGACTGAACGACACATGGAGACAAGAACTTGAAGACAGACACGAAAGGGGTAGAAGGAAAATGGAAAGAAAAGGAACAGATGGCACAGGACAAAGAGGTGTGGCAGGAGTTTACTGACGTGCTATACTTCACAGGGAGCTGAAACGTAATTAAACAATCAGCGTGTTCTAGCCATCTTATGTTCTATTTGAAAATGTTGTTTATCGCTACATGCTTGTATATTTCTTTCTTCTTTAGTCCTTGTCCGCTAACTGACAAAGCAGCCAGTGACCATCATGCCTTGTGGCGTCTTCTAGGGCAGCAACAGACTGTCACCACATTTGTTGAGTCGGCAGCCATTCTTCGTGTGGTGCCCAGCTCTGGTTCATGCCTAATATCTCTGCCTCCACAGTTCTCCGACTTGTAGCTTTTAGTCGGCCCCGATTTCGATTTCCTACTGGAGTCCATGGCATGGCAGTTCTACTGATGATATCAGGATCTTTTCTGTGGATATTTCTTTGCCGTTCTTTATTCCTCGTTGAGCTCCATTGGCAGATTTTGAAGTTTGATTGATAAAAGTATTTTAATTTTTTTTAATTTTATTTTGAGTAGCAAGCATAAGACTACTAAAAGTAAGCTAAATTGTGGCTTTGTTGCACCAGAATTTTAAGCGCCTCATGATACTCAACGTGACTGTTACGTTTGATAATATGTTTATGGATTGTGGGTTCATATGTTACTTTTAAGCGCTTATGATACTCAACGTGACTGTTACGTTTGATAAGATGTTTCTGGATTGTGGGTTCATATGTTATTTATGGAGTGTTGGTTTATGTCTTACTATCTGTGAGTACCCGGCTTTGCCCGGACGATCTAGTTATTGGCATGTGAAAATTATGAAACTGTAAATATTAAACTATGATATTTTAATACATTAATCGTTATTTTATACACTTATTATTACAACATTATTCCAGTGCTTTTTAATAAACAAAACATGACAGTGTCAATAAATTTTTATGTTGTGGCAAGACCTAGCACTGATTCTGTATTTGGAGATTAATATTACTAACGCAATCGTATTTAGGCGCCATAGTCGCTCGCTCACATAGCCATTTATGGTTTCTAAAGTTGTTGTGAATGTTCGGAAACATGCTGTTTTGTAATTCTTGAGCTGACACGACCACATTGCAAAATCCAATTAATCGAAACTAGATTAGTGGTGGGATTCTTTAAAAACTCCAAAAAAATCACTAAAACACAACAGCTGATGAGCAAAGTTGTATGCAGCTGTATCTCCAAGTAAATGAGTTCGCATATTGGCCTTCAGTTCAATTTTCTGAATGTGTTTCTAAAGGTGTGATACCTGAGTGCACTGTGCCACATAAGAGAACTCTTGCAGCTCTTGATCTGACTCTGCAGAAATTATTGAAAACACCCTTCCAATGGGTCTGTGGTAGTGCTTTCAGGTGATTTGCCAATATTCCACGATCAACACCGGCGTAAAATAAATGCTGACGTTCGGGCGCTTGTCCAAATTTAAATGACCCCTTGGTCTAGTTTATTCTGTGATTTTTGGTGCCTTCTTTGTTTTATTTTGGTTTTTAAATAACAATTTATCTCGTTCGGTGAGGCGCGTCCCGTTGAACCTAGACACAGAAACCGTCGGTTACATTAAGGGGTGGGGCTTCAGTGAAATGTTTTAGTCGTTATTCATCATCGGATTTCAATGAAAATGCACATACTTAACTTACATCAATCATAGATACGCATAATGAACAGTTCTACGGTATTGCATCATTGGTTGCCATGAAAACGGCGACAATATTGAATTATATTATTCTATTTTAATTTGCTAAGGCATTTTTATTTATTAATCTATCAATACAAAATTTAAACAGAATGTTTATTATTGTATTTTAAAACTTGTATCAGATTGGAATTTTTATGACATATAGATTTTGAGATATACAACTTTAAAGTTTGTATCTTCACTCATTCATTCATAACCCTCAACTCCCAAAGGAGCATAGGCCTTCAACAAACACATGCCAAGTCCTCCTGTCACGTGCTATCATCTCAAGTTCTTTCCACGTTCTGCTCATCATTTTCACCTCTGTTTCCAGCTCTCTTCTCCATGTGCTTCTTGGTCTACCGCTGCCTCTCTTGCCTTGGGGTTTCCAGAACAAGTACTGTCTTGTATTGCTATCAACAGGTTTCCTCAGTGTGTGTCCTATCCATCGCCATCGTCTTCTTCTCATCTCTTGTTCCTCTGGCACTTGTCTGGCTCTTGTCATCAGTTCCACGTTGGCAACCTTGTCATACAATTTTAATCCTTCTATTCTACGCAAGCACCCATTTATGAAAGTCTGTAGCTTTTTGGTTATTGTCTTTGTTGTTTTCCATGTTTTAGAGCCATATAATAGTACTGACTTGCCATTTGAGTTGACGATTCTTATTTTCGTGTTGGATCCGATTTCTCCATATATTTCCCAATGCAATGAAAGCTGCTCTTGCTTTTTGTATTCTTATTTTGATATCACTGTCTGTCCCTCCAACTTTGTCTATATTGCTGCCAAGATATGTGTACGATTCTATATCTTGTAGTGGTGTTTCTTCAAGCCTGTTATCATTACCTGCATTTATTCTCATTATTTTTGTCTTTTCCCTTTGTATATTCAGACCCAATTTCTGTGACCTCTCATCGAGTGTTTTCAATTTGTCCTGCATCTGATTACGGTTATGGGACAGAAGAGCCAAGTCATCAGCAAAATCCAAAAGTTTGTATCTAGTAACCATTTTTTTTTTTCAAAGTTTTACAACATTATTTGCTTTAAATCAAAACTGTGGTAAGATATCTTAAATCGGACCTGATAAAAATCTTATTATCCTATGGAAAGCATTTGTGCCAAATCTCATATTGATTTACTAAACAAATGTGCAAGTTATAAGAATATTAGTAACATAAAACAAGGTTCAGAGAAAATCTAGATTATCTTTATTAGAAAAGCACAATTTCTTAAGAAAATACTATTTACGCAATCAAAAAATACATTCTTAGAATGTATTCTGATTTTCACAGATTTAGATTCAGGGGAATATGTTATCCGAATATAGACTAATCCCAATTTTCATGTTTGTGATGTTTTGACTTAAAATGCGATGTAGCACCACGCCTTAAGACGCATGTCAAAATATAAAGGACCATTGTGTACAGGCGTTAGTTTTGTCTTTTTTTTAAATAAAACTTTGGCTCGTTTTTGGCGACGCGCTAACCTAGATACTGGGTCTGTCGGTCAGATTAGGGAGCATGTTCAAATATAAAATACCCTGCAGTCTGGAATAAGTATATTTTTTTGTCTTTTTTTCATATAAAATTGTGCCTCCTGGGTCCATCTGTTATATTAGGGTGCTAGTATTTTACATATAAATTTACAGAAATATTTGCATTGAAATGTCCAATTAAAGTAAAGCAAATTTATTTATAGACACTCATGCACGCACAAATATTAAAGACTTTGTGGTCAGAAATATGTATATATTTTTTAAAGTAAATTTTGCCATCTTTTATGCGTAGCGCGCTCCGTTCAACGTAGATACTGGGTCCATCGGTTACATTATGGCACATGACCAAATATAGACCCTGCAGTCAGGAATAATAGCATTATTTAATGTATTTTAAAACTATGTACTATTTCATAAATAGTTAAAAACTGCCTTGTAGAATTAATAACGTCTGATATACGTTTTAATAATCTTAAATACTACACAAAACTAAATGATTTTTAAATTTTCACTTAACTTAAAAGCGAACAGTTAATAATTTTAAATATAGGGTTGTAGTTGCATATATTAGTGAATGTTTTTTTAATATTTAGATTATTTCCCCTACCACTATTAGCCGCATTAATTTAATTTATTTTCCTTTATTACAGCCCCTTGTGCATTTGAATACAATCGGAATATATTAAATAATGGTTTCTGTTATAACCAAAACGTTTAGCTTTAAAATTACTTCACAGGCCCCGCTAGACCCAAAAGAGTAACCCTTCTAAATTTGGCGAAAATATTTTAAGGCATATATGGCGTATGGCGCCTCTTAGACTCCGCTTCATTATCACAATGTATGACCTCCTGCCATAATCCGCCAACCTTGTGAGATGAGGAAAGTCTGTTGCTGCTCAGTGTCCCCTGTGCCATGAGAGGAAAACACTTGAACATGTGCTCTCAGCTTGTAAGATGTCATTAGGGCAAGGGCGATACACATGGTGCTACAACAGAGTATTAAATGAACTTGCTGCTACAATAGACCTGGCAAGGGTAAAGGCGAACAGCAAAGTCAGACCAAGTACCGTAAATACATACTTTCTGAGAGCAAGAAAATCAACACATCCCAAACCAAGTAAACCAAGTAGTAGTTTACCATATATTCTTGACTGTGCACATGGTTGGGCGATGGCAGTAGATCTACCTGGACGAGGGACATATCCAGACAGTATAAGGCTTCGGCAATGGACAGTTTTTTTCTTCTTCCAATTAATATTTAGAGAAGTTTTTGAGCTTATCAATTATTAACTTTACTCTTACAATATTTCACCTTATATATTTATTTATGCAAAACGTATGAGCAGATCTATATATGCTATTAACTAACAATACTCTTTCAGTAATCTAAAATTTCTTGTCAGATTTCTAGGGAAAATAACCATCAGTTTCTTATTAAGATGAGGTCTCCAATTGTGATTTATCACAAATGCGTGTCCGAGTTCAGTCCCAAGTCGAGACCACAATTGTTTTATAACAATGGCGTCTCCGAGTTCAATCCCGGACGAGCCCCCCAATTGTCATGGATTGCTTCCCCTGCTTTGCAGTAGTGGTCCAACAGTGACCAAAACTCAAGAGTATCTAATATTGGCTTCCAAGGTATCTACCTGCGCGCAAGATTACTCTTGGCAGAGATGTAGTTAGAAGATTAATGACACTTCTTCCTTAAGGTAGATATTCAAGATATTGTCAGAAGTCACGAACAATGTTGCATTTGGCTGAACAATTGTTAACGCATTATATCTGGTCCGTCGCCTTTTGTGAAGAATTTAAGCAGTAGTTTAGCCCTTTAAAGCCCCCAGTTGGTGTAATCCAACGAAATCACTTTTATAAGTTTAGAGGTAAATATATGTCTAGGTATATATATCTTCTACACTACATCTCTGCCAAGAGTAATCTTGCGCGCAGGTAGATCCCTTGGAAGCCAATATTAGATACTCTCGAGTTTTGGTCACTGTTGGACCACTACTGCAAAGCAGGGGAAGCAATCCATGACAATTGGGGGGCTCGTCCGGGATTGAACTCGGAGACGCCATTGTTATAAAACAATTGTGGTCTCGACTTGGGACTGAACTCGGACACGCATTTGTGATAAATCACAATTGGAGACCTCATCTTAATAAGAAACTGATGGTTAATTTCGCTTGAAATCTGACAGAAATTTTAGATTACTGAAAGAGAATTGTTAGTTATTAGCTTATATATATAGATCTGCTCATACGTCTTGCAATAAATAAATAAATAAGGTCAAATATTTTAAGAGTAAAGTTAATAATTGATAAAATCAAAAACTTCTCTAAATATTAATTGGAAGAAGAAAAAAGTTGTCCATTGCTGAAGCCTAATACTGTCTGGATATGTCCCTCGTCCAGGTAGATCTACTGCCATCGCCCAACCATGTGCACAGTCAAGAATATATGGTAAACTACTACTTGGTTTACTTGGTTTGGGATGTGTTGATTTTCTTGCTCTCAGAAAGTATGTATTTACGGTACTTGGTCTGACTTTGCTGTTCGCCTTTACCCTTGCCAGGTCTATTGTAGCAGCAAGTTCATTTAATACTCTGTGTTGTAGCACCATGTGTATCGCCCTTGCCCTAATGACATCTTACAAGCTGAGAGCACATGTTCAAGTGTTTTCCTCTCATGGCACAGGGGACACTGAGCAGCAACAGACTTTCCTCATCTCACAAGGTTGGCGGATTATGGCAGGAGGTCATACATTGTGATAATGAAGCGGAGTCTAAGAGGCGCCATACGCCATATATGCCTTAAAATATTTTCGCCAAATTTAGAAGGGTTACTCTTTTGGGTCTAGCGTGGGGCGGGGCCTGTGAAGTAGTAATTTTAAAGCTAAACGTTTTGGTTATAACAGAAACCATTATTTAATATATTCCGATTGTATTCAAATGCACAAGGGGCTGTAATAAAGGAAAATAAATTAAATTAATAATGCGGCTAATAGTGGTAGGGGAAATAATCTAAATATTAAAAAAACATTCACTAATATATGCAACTACAACCCTATATTTAAAATTATTAACTGTTCGCTTTTAAGTTAAGTGAAAATTTAAAAATCATTTAGTTTTGTGTAGTATTTAAGATTATTAAAACGTATATCAGACGTTATTAATTCTACAAGGCAGTTTTTAACTATTTATGAAATAGTACATAGTTTTAAAATACATTAAATAATGCTATTATTCCTGACTGCAGGGTCTATATTTGGTCATGTGCCATTAATGTAACCGATGGACCCAGTATCTACGTTGAACGGAGCGCGCTACGCATAAAAGATGGCAAAATTTACTTTAAAAAATATATACATATTTCTGACCACAAAGTCTTTAATATTTGTGCGTGCATGAGTGTCTATAAATAAATTTGCTTTACTTTAATTGGACATTTCAATGCAAATATTTCTGTAAAATTTATATGTAAAATACTAGCACCCTAATATAACAGATGGACCCAGGAGGCACAATTTTATATGTAAAAAAAAAAGGACAAAAAAATATACTTATTCCAGACTGCAGGGTATTTTATATTTGAACATGCTCCCTAATCTGACCGACAGACCCAGTATCTAGGTTAGCGCGTCGCCAAAGAACGAAAAACGAGCCAAAGTTTATTTAAAAAAAAGACAAAACTAACGCCTGTACACAATGGTCCTTTATATTTTGACATGCGTCTTAAGGCGTGGTGCTAGTTTTGGTGTTTGTGTTTTGTGCTACATCGCATTTTAAGTTCAAAACATCACAAACATGAAAATTGGGATTTAGTCTATATTCGGATAACATATTCCCCTGAATCTATAAATCTGTGAAAATCAGAAATACATTCTTAGAATGTATTTTTTGATTGCGTAAATAGTATTTTCTTAAGAAATTGTGCTTTTCTAATAAAGATAATCTAGATTTTCTCTGAACCTTGTTTTATGTTACTAATATTCTTATAACTTGCACATTTGTTTAGTAAATCAATATGAGATTTGGCACAAATGCTTTCCATAGGATAATAAGATTTTTATCAGGTCCGATTTAAGATATCTTACCACAGTTTTGATTTAAAGCAAATAATGTTGTAAAACTTTGAAAAAAAAAAATGGTTACTAGATACAAACTTTTGGATTTTGCTGATGACTTGGCTCTTCTGTCCCATAACCGTAATCAGATGCAGGACAAATTGAAAACACTCGATGAGAGGTCACAGAAATTGGGTCTGAATATACAAAGGGAAAAGACAAAAATAATGAGAATAATGCAGGTAATGATAACAGGCTTGAAGAAACACCACTACAAGATATAGAATCGTACACATATCTTGGCAGCAATATAGACAAAGTTGGAGGGACAGACAGTGATATCAAAATAAGAATACAAAAAGCAAGATGAGCTTTCATTGCACTGGGAAATATATGGAGAGATCGGATCCAACACGAAAATAAGAATCGTCAACTCAAATGGCAAGTCAGTACTATTATATGGCTCTGAGACATGGAGAACAACAAAGACAATAACCAAAAAGCTACAGACTTTCATAAATGGGTGCTTGCGTAGAATAGAGGTATTAAAATTGTATGACAAGGTTACCAACGTGGAACTGATGACAAGAACTAGACAAGTGCCAGTGGAACAAGAGATGAGAAGAAGACGATGGCGATGGATAGGACACACACTGAGGAAACCTGTTGATAGCATTACAAGGCAGTCCTTGTTCTGGAACCCCCAGGGCAAGAGAGGCAGCGGTAGACCAAGAAGCACATGGAGAAGAGAGCTGGAAACAGAGGTGAAAATGATGAGGAGAACGTGGAAAGAACTTGAGATGATGGCACGTGACAGGAGGACTTGGCATGTGTTTGTTGAAGGCCTATGCTCCTTTGGGAGTTGAGGGTTATGAATGAATGAGTGAAGATACAAACTTTAAAGTTGTATATCTCAAAATCTATATGTCATAAAAATTCCAATCTGATACAAGTTTTAAAATACAATAATAAACATTCTGTTTAAATTTTGTATTGATAGATTAATAAATAAAAATGCCTTAGCAAATTAAAATAGAATAATATAATTCAATATTGTCGCCGTTTTCATGGCAACCAATGATGCAATACCGTAGAACTGTTCATTATGCGTATCTATGATTGATGTAAGTTAAGTATGTGCATTTTCATTGAAATCCGATGATGAATAACGACTAAAACATTTCACTGAAGCCCCACCCCTTAATGTAACCGACGGTTTTCTGTGTCTAGGTTCAACGGGACGCGCCTCACCGAACGAGATAAAATTGTTATTTTAAAAACCAAAATAAAACAAAGAAGGCACCAAAAATCACAGAATAAACTAGACCAGGGGTCATTTAAATTTGGACAAGCGCCCGAACGTCAGCATTTATTTACGCCGGTGTTGATCGTGGAATATTGGCAAATCACCTGAAAGCACTACCACAGACCCATTGGAAGGGTGTTTTCAATAATTTCTGCAGAGTCAGATCAAGAGCTGCAAGAGTTCTCTTATGTGGCACAGTTGCACTCAGGTATCACACCTTTAGAAACACATTCAGAAAATTGAACTGAAGGGCCAATATGCGAACTCAATTTACTTGGAGATACAGCTGCATACAACTTTGCTCATCAGCTGTTGTGTTTTAGTGATTTTTTTGGAGTTTTTAAAGAATCCCACCACTAATCTAGTTTCGATTAATTGGATTTTGCAATGTGGTCGTGTCAGCTCAAGAATTACAAAACAGCATGTTTCCGAACATTCACAACAACTTTAGAAACCATAAATGGCTATGTGAGCGAGCGACTATGGCGCCTAAATACGATTGCGTTAGTAATATTAATCTCCAAATACAGAATCAGTGCTAGGTCTTGCCACAACATAAAAAAATTTATTGACACTGTCATGTTTTGTTTATTAAAAAAGCACTGGAATAAATGTTGTAATAATAAGTGTATTAAAATAACGATTAATGTATTAAAATATCATAGTTTAATATTTACAGTTTCATAATTTTCACATGCCAATAAACTAGATCGTCCGGGCAAAGCCGGGTACTCACAGATAGTAAGACATAAACCAACACTCCATAAATAACATATGAACCCACAATCCAGAAACATCTTATCAAACGTAACAGTCACGTTGAGTATCATAAGCGCTTAAAAGTAACATATGAACCCACAATCCATAAACATATTATCAAACGTAACAGTCACGTTGAGTATCATGAGGCGCTTAAAATTCTGGTGCAACAAAGCCACAATTTAGCTTACTTTTAGTAGTCTTATGCTTGCTACTCAAAAAAAATTAAAAAAAAATTAAAATACTCTTTTATCAATCAAACTTCAAAATCTGCCAATGGAGCTCAACGAGGAATAAAGAACGGCAAAGAAATATCCACAGAAAAGATCCTGATATCATCAGTAGAACTGCCATGCCATGGACTCCAGTAGGAAATCGAAATCGGGGCCGACTAAAAGCTACAAGTCGGAGAACTGTGGAGGCAGAGATATTAGGCATGAACCAGAGCTGGGCACCACACGAAGAATGGCTGCCGACTCAACAAATGTGGTGACAGTCTGTTGCTGCCCTAGAAGACGCCACAAGGCATGATGGTCACTGGCTGCTTTGTCAGTTAGCGGACAAGGACTAAAGAAGAAAGAAATATACAAGCATGTAGCGATAAACAACATTTTCAAATAGAACATAAGATGGCTAGAACACGCTGATTGTTTAATTACGTTTCAGCTCCCTGTGAAGTTATAGCACGTCAGTAAACTCCTGCCACACCTCTTTGTCCTGTGCCATCTGTTCCTTTTCTTTCCATTTTCCTTCTACCCCTTTCGTGTCTGTCTTCAAGTTCTTGTCTCCATGTGTCGTTCAGTCTCGCTCCATGTCTTTTACCTTGGGGGTTCCATATCGAGGACTTGCTTGTAATGCTATTAATTAGTTTTCGCAGTATGTGTCCTTTTCAACACCTTTCACTCACATATTCTTCCTGGTATTTATCTGGTCTTTCCATCTGATCTTTGTAACTGGTTAATAGAGAGGCTAGGGAGGTATTTCGTCTTACTGCCTGTCAACCATCCATCCACACACACCCATTCATTCAACACCCGTCCATCCATCCATCCATCCATCCATCCATTCGTCCAAAAACCCATCCATCCATCTATCCACCCAAAAAGTCCATCCATCCTTCCATTCATCTAGAATCTAATGTAATCTAATGTAATCTAATGTAATCGAATCTCATCTAATCAGGCTCTTGTTCGTCAGTTTCAGTCTCCATGTCCCAAAATATCAAAGATTACATTGCATTTAAATAGCCCATTAAATAACAATATAAAAATATATATAAAACAACGTTATGAATCAACAATCTAATCTAATCACCAAATCCAGTGATTTTCAACCGGTTTCAGCTCACGGCACACTGAACAAAAATGCTAAAATTGTCCAGGCACACCATCAGTTTTTAAAGGAGATATTTTATCATTAAAAAAACGTGTATTAAAATTGCGTTTAAAATTTCAGTAGCAAAAATTCAAATCGCTGAGTTATTTTTAGAAATAATATTGATCTGGATGTCAAAATAAAAAAAAATAAAAATTTATTGTCATATTTTTAAAAATTTTTCTAATTACACTGACAAACAACATTTTTCTTTCTTATATAAGAATAAGTGTTCTTAGGTCAGTTTCTTGCGCTGATTTCAAATCTGAAATCCGTTTATCTCTATCACGTCAAGTTCTTAAGATATTTGTGAATAAATATATTTTTGGGAAACCGTTATTTGCTCCATTTCATTTTTACTCTATAACTTATTAAAAATTAATAAAAAGCAACATAATTCTACTTTTTATACTGCTAAAAGATGCATGACATATGTTACGCGATTTTTCAAATAGTTACTGTATTTTGAAATAATTCTGAGCAAAATATGGCTTCTAGAAGTTGTAGAAATTCGGCTGATCTGTTCTGTTACGTGTGCGGATATTTTACCGATCGTGTTGACCAGAAAAACTTTACACCATTACTAAAGAAAGCATACGAACTTTATTTCGATTTGAAAGTTGATGATGCAAATAAATCTTGAAAGCCAAATGCAGTTTGTTCGATACATTGGCAGGTTGGTTACGAAAATCGCCGAAGCATAAGTCGATGCCTTTTGGAGTGCCAGTAATATGGCGTGAACATACAAATCACACTACTGATTGTTACTTCTGCTTGACAAATATCCATGGTTTCACTTTTTAAAACTAGAAAGTCTGTGGTTTATTCAAATATTGAATTGGTTTCGAAACCAGTGCCTCATGATCCAATCACGTGTCCGATCCAAGTACCACCAGAACAATATTCGTTGGACGTGAATGAACCATCAGAAAGTGATAGTTTACCTGCTTTAGAAACTAATTCTGACTCAGATTACATACCGGTGAATGATGGTGTTTACTTAATTAACCATTCAGAACTTTCAGATCTAATACGTGATCTCGCTCTTACCAAAGGACAAGCGGAATTACTCGGTTCGCGACTCAAAGAATGGAATCTTTTAGCGCCCAATACTCCGATATCTAAATTTCGTCATAGACACAGAGAACTTGTTCAATACTTTGAGATGGATGATGACATTTGCTATTGCAAAGATGTAAACGGTCATGAGCACATAGTCAACGAATGGCGATTTTTCATCGATTCTTCCAAGACTAGTCTAAAAGCCGTGTTATTGCATAACAGAAATTTATTTTCATCAATTCCAGTCGCCTACTCTGTTCATACGAAAGAAACTTATGACAATATGGCTATACGTTTGGAAAAAATAAAGTACAATGACTACCAATGGCGGATTTGCGGAGACCTAAAGGTCATTGCAATTCTCACGGGCATGCAGACTGGGTATACTAAATTTTGTTGCTTCCGATGTGAATGGGACAGCCGCAACAGACAGGAACATTATGCAAGAAAGGTGTGGCCTATCCGGGATCGTATGCAGCTCGGGCATAAAAAATGTAATACACGAGCCTTTAGTTAACAAAGACAGCTTCATTTTACCACTGTTACATATAAAGTTGGGGCTCATGAAGAATTTTGTAAAAGCGTTAGATAAAACGAGCAAAGCTTTCACTTATCTTCGAGAAAAGTTTCCGCAAGTTAGCGATGCAAAGATAAAGGAAGGTATCTTTGTAGGACCTCAGATTAGGAAAGTTATTGCAGACAAACAATTCGAGAACTTGTTACATGGTAGTGAACTTCGCGCATGGATGGCATTCAAATCGATCGTCGATAACTTTCTGGGAAATCACAAATCTGTCGACTATGTTGCATATTGTTAAGCAGTGTATAGATGCATACAGAATTATGGGCTGTAACATGTCCCTCAAAATCCATTTGCTCGATTCGCATCTTGACTTTTTCCCTGACAACCTTGGCGAAGTCAGCGATGAACATGGAGAACGATTCCATCAAGATATCGCCGTAATGGAGTCACGTTATCAAGGACGGTGGAGTGTGACCATGCTTGCCGATTATTGTTGGATGCTTCATCGCGATGTACCACATGCCATTCACCGACGAAAGTCGACTGCAAAGAAATTCAAGCCTACATAACTGTTATACTTCTTGTACGAATGATGTTGTAATACTGTATGCGTTGTTAAAAAACTTCAATTGCGTATTTCTAGAGATCCCGACCTGATAGAGAAAAACGGTTTGCAGATTTAAAAAACAGCGCATTAAAATTGACCAGAAAAAACATAGAAATGTTAGAGAAAGAAAAAAAAAGTTTTTTTTTGTTAGTCAGTGTTATTTAAATGAGATATCAATTAAAAAAAAAGATGCTTGGCCAGTGCGACGAATCCTTTCAAGCTTCTCGGCATAGATGGAGCACCGTCCGTGCAGATGCTGATGTATAATTTACATGACAAATCGTGAGAAACTGAAAAAATAACTGTCGACTATATCAAGAATGTCTTGGCTTTTTGTTGTATCTGGAAGTGGTTTGCAAAATAAAAAAATTGTTCAATGATGTCTCTATTACAAACAAATCTACTGAATGCTAGGCGTGGAGGTTTTCCAGTGATGTCAGATTACTCGTCCAACTGGATGGCAAAAAAAAAAAAAAAAAATCGGCTTCTTTAATGTTAGCTATCACTTGTGACTCAACTTCTTGAGACATGCCCTGTATACGCACACTAAAAGTATTATCAGATATAGAGATTTTCAAAATCTCTTTTTCATATTCCTCGCCCAAACATAATATTTACCATTTTACAGCATGCTGGTAAAACTTACTGACTCGGCAATTGTATATGATTTCATCTTTTTTGCTTTTATTTCGGCAATGGTATAGCTTGCTTATTCAGGGTTGTCAGAAAATAGTTGTATTTTTGGTCCATTGTTTAGCCTGGCGTGGGTTGATCAGCTATAAGCCTTTTAAAATATTCAACTAGTTTCTCGCATAAATGTGAGTGCTTTGTGTAAAGGTGTCTTTGTAGCTTACTTGGAACCATAGCTTGGTTTGCCAGTTCCTTAAAACAAACTTCTTACTTAGGACATGGCTGCTCTTCTCCAGATGAAATGAATACGAAGAACAAATAGTCTTCATTATACTGGCGCACGATGGTTTTAGAACTAACACACAGACGAGCGTTTTCTTGCTGAACGTTTCTCGCGCGTGACGAATAAAAGAGTAGGGATTTAGAGAAAGCAGACAGTCTCGCTCGGCTGCGCAGCAGAGCGAGACTGTCTGTAAATCCCTACTCTTCCATTCGTCACGCGCGAGATACGCGCAGCAAGAAAACGCTCGTCTGCACCCAGCCTTAACTGTATTATGTATTATACTCAGTGGTGAGCCGAGGGTTTTCTAGCGCCTGGGGCGAGATAGGACAAATTCGCCCCAGTCACCTCCAGATAAAATACATGCTCATTTTAGAACTATAGGGACGGAAGTTCTTAGAATTTTACTATAATTTTTTTTTTTTAGTGGGTGTAATTAAACTTTATTGTTTTCATTCTTATCGCCCTTTTTTGAAAAATATACAGTACTTCTAAAATTTACCTGGACGATTTTTTTTTATTCCTCAATATTTTTTTCTATTTTTTTATTTTTACGTACGCCTGCTCTTACTCGAGGGCGAAATCTCAGATTAGTAAGTCTCACCTGAGACTGATTTTACGTGAGTATCCTATTTTCCCTGTACGCTGACAGGTCTCGCCATTCAGGCAGATTCTCGCCGTCTTCGGAGAGTTTTTTCTCTCTTTTTTATGACCTTCCCTCAGACTCTCGCGGCACATCAGTGTGCTATGGCACAATGGTTGAAAATCACTGATTTAATCTAATCTAATCTAATCTAATCTAAAGAGAATCATATCGAACTGAATCGTATTTTATTTTTATCGTATCGTATCTTATTTTATCTTATTTACTTTTATTGTACCGAATCTTATTTTATCTTATCTTATTTTACTCTTATCTGCCAGTGTGTCTTACTACCTACCTACCGCTGCTTGCTGTGTGAATAATGCGGGAAGTTAAGGGTACCATTTTCTGTTAGTAATTTATGGACTGTTTGCATGGGTTAACAAGACCGAGGAACATTACATACCTCGTTTCAATTTCAGAGGAAAAACTTTCTCAGAAATAACGTCAAGGGAACAAGAAGCAATTCCGGAGCTTGTGTGTTCAATGGAAACAACCAAAATGGCTGACGGTTTAGGTAAAACGCAGGCGTCTTATGAAGTCAATAACTGGTCCAAAGTAAAAGTTTGTCCCAAGAATAGAAGATAACTTTTAACAAATATTGACACAGGATTTTTGACGAGTGGGCTACAGGGAATAACTGGAGAAATGGCTGGAGAAAGTAAATGAAGTGATGGACGTAAAGCAATAACTGTAAGGAGAGCAGGGGGTTGGTTGATGCATGGTTTCTGAAAATCTAGCCCAATATTACGCAATATTAAAGTTGATAGAATGAAGGCAAACAGTGGGGCAGACTATAGTGAGAAATTAAGAGTTGCTTCACAAGAAATCAGGTTTTGTTTCGTTGAAGATGAAAGTATGACGAAGTTTGACATTAAATATGATCTTAATGTTGATGATTACAGTACGGCGATTTTCTGGTAATAAACCTGACTGTGATGTTGGCGATATGACTGTGTATCACAATAAACCTGACTGTGATGTTGATAATACAACTGTGTATCACAATAAATCTGACTGTGATGTTGGTGATATGACTGTGTATCACAATAAACCTGACTGTGATGTTGATAATACAACTGTGTATCACAATAAATCTGACTGTGATGTTGGTGATATGACTGTGTATCACAATAAACCTGACAGTGATGTTAATAATACAACTGTGCATCACAATAAACCTGACTGTGATGTGGTGATATGACTGTGTATCACAATAAACCTGACTGTGATGTTGGCGATATGACTGTGTATCACAATAAACCTGACTGTGATGTTGGTGATATGACTGTGTATCACAATAAACATGACTGTGATGTTGGTGATATGACTGTGTATCACAATAAACATGACTGTGATGTTGGTGATATGACTGTGTATCACAATAAACATGACTGTGATGTTGGTGATATGACTGTGTAACACAATAAACCTGACTGTGATGTTGGTGATATGACTGTGTATCACAATAAACCTGACTGTGATGTTGGTGATATGACTGTGTAACACAATAAACCTGACTGTGATGTTGATAATACAACTGTGTATCACAATAAATCTGACTGTGATGTTGGTGATATGACTGTGTATCACAATAAACCTGACTGTGATGTTGATAATACAACTGTGTATCACAATAAATCTGACTGTGATGTTGGTGATATGACTGTGTATCACAATAAACCTGGACTGTGATGTTGGCGATATGACTGTGTATCAAAATAAACCTGACTGTGATGTTGGTGATATGACTGTGTTGTAACACAATAAACCTGACTGTGATGTTGATAATACAACTGTGTATCACAATAAATCTGACTGTGATGTTGGTGATATAACTGTGTATCACAATAAAACTGACTGTGATGTTGGTGATATGAATGTGTAACACAATAAACCTGACTGTGATGTTGATAATACAACTGTGTATCATAATAAACCTGACTGTGATGTTGGTGTTATGACTGTGTAACACAATAAATCTGACTGTGATGTTGATAATACAACTGTGTATCACAATAATATTGATAGTGATGGTGATGATACAAACTGTGTATCACAATAAATCTGACTGTGATGTTGGTGATATGACTGTGTATCACAATAAACCTGACTGTGATGTCTGTGATATACTGTGTAACACAATAAACCTGACTGTGATGTTGATAATACAACTGTGTATCACAATAAATCTGACTGTAGTGTTGGTGATATGACTGCGTATCACAATAAACTGACTGTGATGTTGATAATACAACTGTGTATCACAATAAATCTGAGTGTGATGTTGGGGATATGACTGTGTATCACACTAAACCTGACTGTGATGTTGGTGATATGACTGTGTATCACAATAAAACCTGACTGTGATGTTGATAATACAACTGTGTATCACAATAAATCTGACTGTGATGTTGGTGATATGACTGTTGTCGTAATTTTTTTCCTGAGAGAGTTCTGATGGATATTGGTCCTTATAGAGTGTAGAATGATAGTGAAGGCTCTGTGAGAATAAGGATTTAGGAAAGTGAGGTAGTAGATTCACAAGGGCTGGGGAAGAGTAAGGACAGTCTCTTATTACGACAATATTTGTCTCTCAAAACTATTCCTACCACTCTTCTGAACAAACAGTTGTTTGTCAGTTCCAGTCGCTCATGCGCACACACCGATTTGGTGATTCTGACGCACAACGTACATAAATACATTCTACGATAACAAAATATGGGAAATGTTTGGGTTTTGGGCCAGCCGACACCAAATGCTAATAAAGTTTTTAATACTTTTATTATCATAAAATCAAGTCACAAGTAATATCAATTTACAGTCAGAAATCATGGGTTATAAAATACAAAAATGACAGGGGGGGGGGGGGGCGGGGGGGGCCGGGGGGGGCGGGGGGGGGGGGGGGTTTTTTTGAGGAGAAGTATCCAATGCACCTTTTCCCGCTTGTATTTACTAACAGAAAAGACCCGGTCCCAAGGACGAGAAGGGGGGGGGGGTGATGATGATCAGAGATAGGCAATTTAACCCAATGGTAAATTTATTACTCTGAGTCAAGGGGGTTACAGTAATAAGGGGTAAAGGAAAAGCTAGGGGTCATCAAATGTTTTCCTTTAATCAACCAATTTTCCCGGGAGGGGAGAATGCTCACAGTTAAAAAATCCCGCTAGGAGAAATCCCGTACAATTAATACAGTACACCTTAATACTAGGTTGAACTAATTATAAGGGTAAAAAGATTAAATCTCCTTTTTCATTAAAAAAAACACGCTTGGCTGGCAAGCACACAGTCACACACACACAGACTTACCAAATGGTGAATTCTGGCACTTCATAGGAAATACATAAAAAAACAGCACTAAACCTTGGCTTAGGTAAAAGTATTTTCTTCCGTGTACAGCCCCAGATTAGCGGGTTGTTGAAGTTTACAAGGTGTCCCGAAATCGCTGGACGTTGAAGTTTAACGGTACAGTTTGTTTATTAGATAAAGTTCCTAAAGAATGGCACAGGCACTTGGCTAGGTGTGAGGAATGGTGTGGTGTCTAAGATTGGCACAGCTGGTGGAGATAACTTTCTTTTGCAGTAATGTCACAAACTACAAGACACTGAGGTAAGTTCTTCAGGGGGTGGTAAAATCCAATGATTATGCTTGACAGACAGTGTCAGGGAAATTCTATGTTCTTCTTCACAAATAGAGCAGTGAGTAAAATATTGCTACTGTTGACTGTTCTTCTTCCAGTTTGATAACTATAAAAAAACGACTTTATGAATTGGGATTTTAAAATAGTCTTTGGGTTTGCTTTGTATCTGTATACTTCAGATAGCTGAATCCCAACAGGATCGCCACAAAGATTAAATTTCAAATATGTTCATAAGTCACTGGAGTAATTGAACTGAGTCGGCAAGACTCTAGATATATATTATTGCTGCGTAATGGCTGCTTAAATGATGTTTCATTGCTGCTAAATTGCTGGGATGCGAGGTTCAAAAGATCATTCTGGATGCAATAGAAAAAAAATGAAATACAATCAAATGTTTCATTATGGATCTTGCAATTGTAAAAACATGAAATACAATAAAATCATATTAAAATCTAACGCGCGATACATTTACAGTTTAACTATTTTCTGCACTCGCGGTCTTCAATTAATAAAAGCAAGAAAAAAAAAACTCCCCGTGAGGTTAATAGTTGAAAGCACAATCTATTTTATACAGAAACTAAACTGTATTAAAGTTATAATTCCCTTAAGCGGCTATTGTATTAGGAAATAAACTTATAGATGTAACATTTAGTTGGCACTAGAACTGAGAAGATGGGCTTATTTAATAAGGTTAAATTTACACCACAATCCCGTGAACTAGATATGAAATAACTAGACCACTGATCACTCGAAGCTAAAGTATTAAGTACCGTCTGCACAGAAAAAAAATAAAAAAAAGAAAAAGAATTTCACTCCAATAGCCAACAATTTAGATGAAATCTAACAGGAATTTAGCTATATGCTAGTGAATCTTAGAATTCTGTCAGAACGAATGATAACGTTGCCCTTTCCAGATTCTGTATTTATCTATTAGAAAGGCAAGATAAATGGTACGTGTGAAAATTTCGCGCCTCTTCACTTCCCAGAGGAAGTCGAAGTTATTTAGCCGCCATGCTAACCACGATGGCCCGACTGGCTTCCAATCTACGTTCGTTTCAGGCTGCTTGCACGAGGATGTGAAATTTCGGCGAGACTAGCCTCGTTCGCGGTGAGTTTCCTGATTCCACAGATCGTATCCGCTACGCTGAGCGTTCCGTCTTTCGGGCAAGTCTGCCGGTGGCCACAGAAGTGCGAAGTCTGCAAGAAGCTTTCTTCTGACCGCTCGTGTCCGTCTTGCGAACGGTTCAGTGTTCGTACGGAAATGCTAAACTTCTGCTTCTCTGTTCTGGGGATCTTCTTTGACTGCTTTGATCATAGCCGCTACTCTTCGTTGATGAAAAGTTACAACAATACTGATGTTCAGGGATTCTAATGTTATGAAAAGCTAAAGTCCCTTTAATCATCCATCAAATCAGGGAAATTCACTTGACAAACTAGACGTACGTCACAACTGTGTGTCACAATAAACCTGACTGTGATGTTGGCGATATGACTGTGTATCACAATAAACCTGACTATGATTTTGGTGATATGATTGTGTATCACAATAAACCTGACTGTGATGTTGGTGATATGACTGTGTAACACAATAAACCTGACTGTGATGTTGATAATACAACTGCGTATCACAATAAATCTGACTGTGATGTTGGTGATATGACTGTGTAACACAATAAACCTGACTGTGATGTTGGTGATATGAATGGGTAACACAATAAACCTGACTGTGATGTTGATAATACAACTGTGTATCACAATAAACCTGACTGTGATGTTGGTGATATGACTGTGTAACACAATAAATCTGACTGTGATGTTGATAATACAACTGTGTATCACAATAAATCTGACTGTGATGTTGATAATACAACTGTGTATCACAATAAATCTGACTGTGATGTTGGTGATATGACTGTGATGTTGGTGATATGACTGTGTATCACAATAAACCTGACTGTGATGTTGATAATACAACTGTGTATCACAATAAATCTGACTGTGATGTTGGTGATATGACTGTGTATCACAATAAACCTGACTGTGATGTTGGCGATATGACTGTGTATCACAATAAACCTGACTGTGATTTTGGTGATATGATTGTGTATCACAATAAACCTGACTGTGATGTTGGTGATATGACTGTGTAACACAATAAATCTGACTGTGATGTTGGTGATATGACTGTGTATCACAATAAACCTGATTGTGATGTTGGTGATATGACTGTGTATCACAATAAATCTGACTGTGATGTTGGTGATATGACTGTGTATCACAATACATCTGACTGTGATGTTGGAGATATGACTGTGTATCACAATAAACCTGACTGTGATGTTGATAATGCGACTGTGTATTACAATAAATGCATCTGTGTATCACAATAAATATGACTGGGATGCTGACGATGTGACAGTGTATCGCAATAAATAAAAGTGTGTATCACAATAAATCTGACAGTGATGTTGATGATATAACTGAGTATCACAATACATCTGACTGCGATGTTGATGATACAACTATGTATCACAATAAATATGACTATGATATTGATGATACGACTGTGTGTCACAATAAATATGACTAAAATTGATGATTTGACTATGCATCACAATAAATATGACTGTAATATTGATGACTTTACTGTGCATCACAATATATATGACAATAATGTGTATAATGACGTTACGGCTGTGGATAGCAGTATAGCTGAAGGAGATAGTGGATGATAAAGGTACGGCTGAGGATAGCATACATCTGATAGTGAGTGAATGATGAAGGTACGGCTGGGAATAGGATATATCTGATAGTGAGTGGATGACGAAGGTACGGCTGGGAATAGGATATATCTGATAGTGAGTGGATGACGAAAGTACGGCTGGGAATAGGATATATCTCATAGTGAGTGGATGACGAAGGTACAGCTGGGAATGTGACATATCTGATAGTGAGTGGATGATGAAGATACGACTATGAATAGGATATATCTGATAGTGAGTGGATGACGAAGGTACAGCTGGGAATAGGATGTATCTGATAGTGAGTGGATGACGAAAGTACAGCTGTGTATGCAAATAAATCTGATGTTGGTCATGTTGACGATGAAAGCACTGATGTATTTAGCAATAAATCTGATGTGATTTTGATGCTGAAGCTACAGCTGTATCCGCCAACAAATCTGATCGCTACTTTGATTATAACGGTCCATTTCATTGCGATGTTGATGAAGCTGTTCTCGTTAGCCCCTCAAGAAATAAAAACGGAACCGGGCTACTGCACCCGCAGACAAGGCGGCTTATATGAGGTTTTACACTGGCTGACAACCTCATCATGAAAATGTTGCCATAGAAACCACTGCTGCTGGAGTGTGTGAATGCCCGATGCAGGCTTACTGTAAGGGGACGAGCTACTTATGTGGCTCAATGTTCAGTAAGGAGAGTAAAGGCATTTGATAATGATGAATCTTGACGATGAAATAAACAACACAAGCATTTGCCTGGTCTCGAGCCTATCGTCTTGCTCGTAGTTAATGTCTTGTTTGTTCTTCCCCTCTTCCCCTGTCTGTAAGTGACAATCTGTCTGAATCGTCCGCTTTATCAAAATCGATTTCAAGGGTGAATTCTGAAGTGACGTTAAGAACGACTCGACGGCTAGTCAAGTTCCTCTCGGAACATGCAGCCTAATTTTGTGCTGTCCACGTGAGCTAATGATGATCATGCAATCGCATCAGAAGTAAACTCGATTTCCGTTTTTACACCGTACAAATTTCGTACGCTCCTGAACGCTGCCATGCTGGATTCCGTAAGTTCACTGGATAATGCAGAAACATTAAAGGCAGATATGTATTTATAAATTTGAAGGTCAGTGAGTTGTTACGTATTAGAGATGGGCTAGAGAGAATGGAAATGAGCTGAAAGTGGGGAGAGTTATATTTAACAAGTAAAGGAGAACACGTTTTAAGAATCCGCTTTTATTACTGTTATCAAATTCACACAAAAATCTTTCAATAGAGTGTTGCACCAGATGCTACGAATTGCAACAAAATAGTGTTCACAATTATTGTAAATAACTGCACCAAGTTCTGTGATCCTGTTCACAATTTCGTGTATGTCACCAAGTTTTGTGATCCTGTTCACAGTTTATTGTTGAACGTCATCAAGTGTTGTGATCTTTCCCAACTGTAATCTTGTAAAAGTTACACGGCTTTATCGGCTCTGTCACGTAGGGTTTATATTCATTTAATTTCCTACATCTTCTTCCTATTCTTTCACCCGAATTCTCTCTTTTATTATCTCTGTATTTCATTTTTCCTGTATATTTTTCATCCATTCGTTTTTGCGAATATTATTTTCATATAATTCGCAAACTTTACCTGTTTTCCTTTCTCTAAAACTGAGAATCGCACCTGGGTGGTATTGCGTACATGTCAGTCGCGCTGGTCGGACGATAGGCGTGAATTTACAGCATTCGCTAGACATTCGTCTGAGGGTCTCTGGCCTGGGGCGTGAAAATTCACCCGAGGGACATGGAAAGTAGACAGAGAGTCTGCATTTCAGTAAACGCATGAGGTTTTTCGTCAGGAAAAACCCGGCTTAGCGTGAAAATCCACTCCGCACTGCAGACGGTGGTCTGAGATTTGCAACTCATGCAAGCCCTCGGCCACTGATGGCTGTTACGTCACGCGATAAGCGGACGAAGGTGTTATACGGACAGGGGAGACTATTTCGCTTGGCGAAATAAGATTAGGATCCTGTGTCCGATTTTAAAGATATTGGCCAAGTTTGAAACTTTAATTTCATTCTCGCTCATAGACTCACAGTAGATAGGTTGCTCGTAAACAGAATAGCTGTTAGCGAAGATCTCAGTTTGTTTCGGCAATTTGTCGAACTTCTAGACTTCCAGAAATATTTTCAGCATTTTTATTCTTAAGTTGTGCGACTACCTGTAATTCTGTGGTTGAGGTAATTAATATGATAGATATATAGATTTTGTGAGTGTTAAAGTGTTTAATCGCTTAATTCATTTTAATCTATTTCTTTAGCGCAGAAGAGAAATAAAGTGGTAGGCTATTATATTTTCTAGGGAAGCATTCAGTGGAAAGCAGAATAAAATTAAAATTTCTAGCTTATAACGGCAAGTGTAGCTATTTATGAATTTAATTTAACCGCTAATACTCAGTCGAGTGTATTTTTCTAAACTAACGTATAAACTCTAGAATCGAGCCTCATGAATGGTGACGGAATACGCACGTGTTCCTAATTCATGAGGATTGCTGATTTTTAAATATAACTTACGTCACGGGAAGTTTAAATGATAAGCAAAGCTCTCTGCTTGCAAGTTTAAATGTAAGTTATAACCAGTACATATTCTGTTTATTATATTATATGTGTTATTTTTCCTCCACACAGTGAAAGTTTTGGGGTGACCCTAACTTTACCAGCACCTAGTAGTAGTTTCCATACTTGTGAAGAAATAGACAGTCCTTATTTTGAACCACGTGGGTTTCTTAAGTACCACTGGTCTAAACAGTGCATATGCAACCCGAGTTAGCCAGAAATACTATATCCCAATAACGGGTTTTCAAAGACTGTAATGATAAATACTGGACCTTGGAGCCAGATCTTAATTTCTTCTAGAAAACTCTACGTAATCTTTCTGCCTGGTGGCGCGAAATACTTCTAGTATTAACTAACATTTCCCGACTATATATATATATATATTTTTTGTGGACAAATCTGTGGTGTGACTAAAGTGAATCCTATACTGAGGGAAGGCACCGACCTGACATTCATCATTTCTAGAAACCTACGCTATTGACACTGTGCTCTGCTAACTCCCGCGCCTGGAATAATTGTTAGGTGACTTAATCAGACATTTGAACAAATTTGCACACCCAAGTAGTCGTTCCCGGAGACTCCGAGTTAAATACGTCTTTTGGAACTGGGGACTTCTTGGCAGAAGACTGCATTTTTTTGAGTCTGTGTGAAAATCTAAAATCAGTGTGTTCCAAGAGGCAGCGAGCAAAGTCGTGAGTACATGTATGAGAGGCCATGGCGGAATGAATGAGTGTACGCTGGTTTGAGTGATATTTTCACTATTATATCTTTGACATCCTGTTGCTGTCCTATTTTTTTTTCAATCTGCATAATTTGTTGCTAAGGCTAGAGTTCTTGTGTTTTTGTCTTAGGTTAAATCAGATTTTTTTTCAAACTCTGTGCATATAATTACGAGATAAAACAAAGAAAACTCTTAGACTCAAACCCTATGTATCTGTGACTCGGGCGCCATCATCTGTTCTCTTAACGGGGCCGGGCTAAACCTAGAGTTAACACTATAACGGGGCTATCATCCTTGCAACATTTCCTTGAATTTTTATGACTATGTGTATATGTATTTTCCTTGATGTACTTTCTTTGATGTTGTGAGCCGATTTTTCCTGATATTAAAATCGCTCTTGAACTTAATAATCGTGTTTGGTCAGCTCGTTCTAGATAATATATATATCATTGTTATAGTTTTCCCACGTCTGTGTGTTTACCTGTCGTCACGTGTATGTGCGTGCCTGTGAGTGATAGAAATATACGTAATATGTATATTGGTGTAGTCTGTCTGACGCTGTAACAACTGTTGTAGAAGATAGGTGAGAGAGAGAAGAATTCTTTTTTTTCGCTTTCAGAGACAGCCACTATATCAAATCTATCATCTCACGTGTGTGGAAATTCTATTACCTTTCACTAACTCTCACTGAGTCTATCACCTATTCAAACCTATTCAGAATACATTTCAGTTACAGGTTGATTTTGTCGGAATATATGTTAACTTCCTGATTTTGTAATACTAACCGCTGGTAAAGTAGTGAGTGTATAACATTCACTGGGTACTGAGGCAGAACGGCGTTTGAACTAAGCTAAGGAGTGCGTTTCGGACTATTTGTCCAGATTAATTCGCTCCCTTACCCGATCTGAGTTCAGGGGCGAACTTATAGTCGATTTTTAAACACTAAGGGATTATTTTTCTCCTTAATTTTTGCAATATTCTTTTGCTTTTCCACTGTAGCAACTTCTTTTTTCAGTTGTAATCTTAACTACCATTTATTTGGCGTAGTCGTGTTTTTGATTAAGTGCTTATATTGCCGATGAATAGCAGCGATAGTACTGTTAGATTTTAATTTGGAGGAGATTTCCCAGGGTTAAAGGATTATCATAAGTTTTGATTTTTTGGTAATTTTTTTTCTCGCGCGTAAGTGGTAGGAACCAGTGTATCCTTTTTCCTATTTTCTTTCTCCACTAGTCTCAGTCACTGACATAATATGGCCGAGAGGGCAAAGCTTAGACAACTCCTCAGGGAAGAAGCGAGAGAGGAGGGATGGAAGGAGAAGAAGCGAAAGCATTTTTCAGGAGATGAACTTGAGCGATATGATCGGAGAGAAAGCAGCGGCAGTAAGATCAAAAAATTGCAGCCGCAGATTTACAGCAGAAGAAGATGGATGAGGAATGGAAATCCGCAGGATGTAGCAGAGGAACGTATAAGAATGAGAGACAGCCGTATGGAGAAGGAGAGAGGCTGGAGAGAGAGGAAAGAGAGAAGAGAAGATCCCAATATGAGTTGGCTCTTAAAGGCTCTACTCAACTTCAAAGTCGTGGTGACTGCCCTCTACCTCCAGCAATGGAGATGACTTCTCCTCATTCTTCCTAACTGATTCTTCTAACCCACTCAATCCACCCCAACGATCTCAGACCCTAGGGCATGTCCTTTTCGCACATTTTAGAATCAGTTTCCCTTGTCCAAAATGAGAAGATTGACACTTGGCTAGAAAAATTTGAGCAAATTGCAACTCTGTACGGTTTAGAGAGGTCGCGTTGGAACATGAAGCTTTCCCAGGCTTTGAAAAGTTCTGCGTATGATGTTTACGCCAAACTGGAAAGCAGCCAACAAGACAACTATGATCTGTTGAAGAAAGCGTTACTGGAAGCGCTTTGAAATGAACGCTCGCAAATTTTTGAGGTGGGGGGGGGGGGGGGGGGACAACTGTTTCCGCAACAGCCGGAAAGAGAATCTTCTGAAAACTTTGCAGCTGTTTCTCGTCTCGTTTGAAGGGTTATCTGACAAAAGTGCCTAGAAGCTCTCACTGTCCCCTCTACCTATGAAGGTTTTTTTCTTGGGAAATTTGTTTTAACAGAATAAATAAAGAACACATTGTTGCAATACCGGAGTTTTT